>CM076582.1:106415073-106910073 GCA_034641835.2 Pinus albicaulis
CTTGGTTGGTTTCCTAATGTGAGATGGAAATTCTAAAAGACAAGTATGGTTATGAATGTTCAAGGCAATGATGTCCTTTATAATGATTTCCCAAACTTCAAACTTCAAAAGGATTTTGAAACATACAATGAAAAAATTAATTCCTAAAAGAAAATGAAAATATGCCACTATACTAGTTAAACAAATAGTGAACTATTGATCATGAAACCCATTACCCTTGCTGCTGTCTAAACACAAAAGAAATTGTACTCAAAGAAATCCAAATATTGCAAGCAAAGTAAAGCTAAAATCAAATTACATCAACTCATATTCTGACCCCTCACCATTAGTCTCGCTATGGCTTTCGGAGGTAATCATAAACAACTTGAGTAATCTGATATCTAATTTCCAGAAAAATAAACTAATACCAAATTACACACTCATAGTTCAATCCCTCACCATTAGTCTCGCTATGGCTTTCGGAGGTAACTGATAATGACATGAGAAATTTAATATCTAATTTGCAGAAAAATAAACTAACATCAAACTACACATTCATACTGCAATCCCTCACCATTAGTCTCGCTATGGCTTTCGGAGGTAACTGATAATGACATGAGCAGTTTAATATCTAACTAACTAGTAAAGAAAATGTACAAAACTAAAATGAATAAAACAATGCTGGAATTAAAAATTAAGAAAAAGAAATCAGCAGAAGGACAAGATTGATTCCATGTCATTAGTCATTGTAAAACTATGTGCAAATTCTCGGGCTGCCTACTATAATCTGAAACAAAGACACTGATCAGTTAACAGCAGTATAAAGCATGAAAAATTATGAACAGGAACAAAACGTTAATACCATAAGAAATGTAATATATATACACGTGAATAACTATGGCATAATAAACGTAAGGAAATAAAGCATGAAACTATACAACAATACACAAAACCTCGGCATGTGCAGGGGCCCTCTACACAATCCTCGGGCAACAACTATCAAACATGAATTATGCTTATGAACAGAGTCTTCTCATGTATTCAAAACACAGTCATAACAAGGAAATAATGTCACAGCACAATGGATTTATTTTCAACAAAAATTACATTACAGCAGCTAACTACCATGCGTATGAAAACGCATTATTTATAACAGAGGATGACATAACTAATTTCCTACATTCTGCACTGATATAAGACACGTGAACAACCACGTCCAGAAATCTAGCATTATGGTTGCCGTGAAGATTAAATCTATGGAGAGTGGCCATTGGATTCGGCTTATGGAGCCGTTCACAGGTGTTGATATGTCCCCTGTGATTTAGAAACGGCCACGCAAGTCTTCACGTGGTGAAAAACAGAGTTCTGTCACCGTAGGACTCTTAGGTTGACCGCCGCTTGGCTTCATTTGACCACGGCCTTCTTTAGTGAATTCGACTAAGCCAATAGGACTCGGTCGATGTCCATGTCATTTCCAACTTGCCCATGTGGCTTGATTTGCTTGAAGACACCTGTAATATGGACTTTAACAAAATGGCTACAGAAAGTTGAAGCAGCTGCGGAAAGTGACAAGATTTCGCAGCTCAATGAGAAAAAATCTAATTCAAACAGCAGACACAAAACATAGTTAAAAACCACTTTAAATGCTCTTTTATGGTTAATATGCAATGATGTTGATGACTTAGGAGGTCCAGCTAAATGGAAAAAAGGTCTAGAAAGGTGTATAGGAAAGATGCAGATTTGGGACTCAACAAGTAGCAGTCAAAGGATGAATTTGGGATAGGAAGGTCAAAGAGCAAAGAAAATTATCGCTTGTTTCTCCTCCCTCTATTGTTGATCAGGTTGACGATTGGGTATCTTCCAAGAAGACTGTGGACAAATGTCAAGGGGTCAAGTCACATGGGGAGAGGGACCATTTTTCATCCACTGACAGAACCCTTGCACCAATAGAATCTCTGGCCCCTGATAGTAATCCAAGAGAGAAGAAAACTAGATTAGTAAAGTTACCCATTCGTAGGCGCCCGACCATGGGAGAAAGTACTAGCTGAGAAGAAGGGGGATTTAAGCGAGGCTATAAATGTTGGAAGCGATGAAGACGGGGAAAAATGATTAGAGATAAAGATGGGAATATTGGGGAAGATAGAATTAATACAAGAAAATATGGTGGTTGTGGTGAACTTAATGTGGTTGATAGTCCTTAACCTTTTTCTAGTAAGGCGTCCACTCTAGGAGATCAGGAGATTGAATCCACGACGGTCCCCTAGCAGAAGAAGGTGAACCCGTTTGGAGGTTTTGGTGAAATTAATGTGGTTTATAGCCAACAGCCTTCATCCAGTAGGTCATCCACTCCAGGAGGTCTGAAGATGAAATCCACAAAGGTCCCTAGGTAGAAGAAAGTGAACCCATTTGGTGATGCCAATCTGAGGGAAGTTCTGCTGGAGGAAAGTGGTTGTGAGTGGCAGAAGATTGACTTGGATCTGGAACACTAGTCAGTTGTCAGGTATGAGTGAGCACAAACTTATCGTATTTATTATTTAGGGCCAACATTTTGATTTTTTTCTCATTCTGGATAACTTGATATATCCAACACTATGTGTTTTTGTTTTTATGAATTAGATTGTGATTATGTTAATGATAATTGATGTTCCAAAAATTTATCCATTATTGCAGCATATTAGGTTTTATGCTCAGGTGCTCTCTAGTCATTAAAATAAGTAGAATTTTAAATTAGAAGGATTTGAATTTTGAACACAAAAATTCTCCTTTCCAAACTCCAACCCATATTTTTCTGAAGGGTGGTGACAGCCATTACATCTACGTGAATGCATAGAAAAATGTGACCTCTCACTAGTGCATATCATATTTTAGACCTTTTGCCCCATGTTTTAGAAATTTTTCCCGTCCTTACAAGTAATGCACATAGTAGTGGCGATGAGAGCATCGTATTATCAGGCCCATTGGATAGCAGGTTTTTTCATTTTCATTTGCACCGCAGTCACAAGTGGCTTGTTATAAAATAAAAAATAGTGCAACACAAAACTGTGGGAATGAAGAATGAGCGTATAGGCACACCTTCATAAGAATCACTTAACTTAGAAATATCTGCATGAATGAAAGCCAAGTTATTGGCACCTGTTGTACTATACAACAACCCTCCCTTTTTCTTAATTTTAGAATAAAATTCATTTAGAAATAGGGTCCCTTTTTCTTTTTATAGAAATAAAAGAATTAGAAACAAAGATTCATTGTTTTGAAAAAGCTCATCTTTGTTTGTATACAAACCAAATACAACATTCAAAACTTCCGACCCGATCAAATATAAAAGACCTTATCATAAAAAACAAGTCAAGTGTAAAAGCCCAATAAATAATAATCGCAATCGAAGATCGGAGAAATCTTTAGAGGAAAATTTAACATATAAACCCAAATCCTCCGATGCAATTATTTCGATCGCAAAACTTCAATCGCAAAGAGTCTAAGTTATCTATTTACATACCTCCGATGTGATGCGACCAATCGCAATCGCATGATCAGAACACTCTTTAATAAACTCTTTGTGGTCAATTTCAAATTCTCCGATGCGATGCGCGTTATTATAATAAACGCTTTTCAAAAGCAAAACAAACATTTGTTCATTTAAATGAGAAAAACTTTTATATGGTAGACCCCACCATCGGAAATCGGAGAAAGCCATTAACAATTCTTTTCGATTGAATCTCTCCGATTGCGATCTAAAACCATCTAATCAGAAATTGGAAAAGTTTGCAATCACAATCGACCAATCGAGAAATCTGTATTATGATATTTATGTACCATTTGAAAACTTTCGATGCGATTGATACATGATATTTATTACGTTCGAATAATTCAAGATAGGTAAATATTATAATATTTCACAAAGCGTCAAATCTCCAATTGTACGTTGGTATTCAATAGCGTGTCAATAGCAAATCAAATGAATATTGGTTGATGATTCGGTTTTAAATACATGAGTGTGACCCAAAAAGAACATTTAAGTGTTATCCGAGACCAATAAATAATGAATCATGAGTTCATAATCGTTCCGTTCAAGTTGCTTGTTTTTCACGACTGAAATTTTATTGTCTTGCAGAGCCAAGGAACACTGAACCCTTTCGTTCACAGACAAAGGGAAATAGTATGAAACACATAAATGTTGAAGAGAGCGAGGAGAGCCAAAACTGTTGTTCCCGTTAAGTTTGTTGAGACTCCTACAGTCTCAAAAGAAAAGCCAGCAAAACTGAGATTAGTTACAGATACATCATGCCAAGGGCTCGGAAGAATGACGTGGGAAGGAGTTTACAATCTATTGGAGAAAGAAAACCCCAAAGTCAAAGTGGAAAAGGCATCAGTTCCAGATGAAGATAGCTCAGATTCCGACTCTGAGATTACTGAAAAATCACTCACAAATTCATTTCTACATCGAATTGCAGCCAGAGCAAGAATCATGCCTTATTATGATGTAATTCGATGGGTCATCGATAGTGTGAAAATAAAGGATAGAACGTTTGTTTCAGCTTCTGGAGTGTCTTTTGGGTCGTTTAAAGCAGAAGACATTAAGGCAATGTATCATCTTCCTGATCCGCAGAAGGTTTATAACAAAGAATTTATCAAAGAGTTTGCTGATAATAATAAAGTTCAATCTGATCCTATCAAAGATTGGAGGAAAAATCCTGAGAAGCACAGAAATGAAGCATCAGGTATGTATTCAGTAGATTCCCTCTTACCTCCGTATTCCTATGCCGCTGCCATGATGTGTAGATTATTTGGTAATGAAAATTCTGCTAGGTTTTCCATACAAATGGTCCCATTAATCTTAGTTGTTGTCAATTCCGACATTATGGACTGGGCTGTTATTCTCTCTGATAGAATGGCTAATAGAATACTCGAGTACAGACAAGATAAAACTGCTGGAAATTCCACTCCTTTTTTCTTTTGTGCTTATATTCTAGACGCTCTTTGTTTTAATTCCAAGTTTCCATTGTTAGGATGGAAATGGACTCCCAAAGACCCTACCCCAATTCATATATATCATAAAATTCTTTGGAAAGTTCATTTCCAATATAATGTATATAGAATATGCCATGGTTTCCTTATCCCCGTCTTTCAAACCATTTTCAATCGCTTCCCTCCTAGATTCTCCAACAAAGCTAAAGATGACTTATCCTCAATAGGAGATTGGTTTGGAGAGGAGAAATTCACATACATCAGGATTTTTGGGAGTATTGTGGAACCCCGTGTTCTTCCTCTTATTGTTCCAGACAAACTTCTCGCCCAGGAAATCTCCTATCAATTGACAGTTGAAGGAATATCCAGAGCTCTAAACAATAGTAAGAAAATAATGTGGCCTCCATTCCCATTCAATTGTGGTTAGTTTACTTTGAATGACTTCAAACATGCAGAAAAGGAAGTCGCCAAAATAAAGGGTTGTAAATTTGCAACCATTCCAGGGAGACAGTATGATCCACGACAGATAGCTTTTAATGTTACTGCTTCAGTTTCAATTGCTCGATTTGAGCATGAACCAGATGAGTTTGATGATTTTTTTGTTTCGTTGAATGATTTTCCTCAAGTTTATGATTTATCCAAGTCTAAATTCCAGAAGGAAGAAATGAATAAATTTTTGTTATTCAGAAGTCAAATATTGTTGAGAGTTCCTCTAGACCAACTGAGAATTCCTATACAAGGGTCAGAGACAGAGGGTACATCTGACAAAACACCAGGAGAAACATCTGCCGGTAAAGTCATTACACAATCGGTCATTAACTAGCCAACTGTACATACTGAAAAGGTGAGCACTGATGGCAAACCTGATGCTCCGAAAGGGAACACTGATGGAAAATCCGATCGAAATACTGATTAGCAGTCCACAGCTCAAACAATAGAAAAATGCACAAGTACTGATACTAATGTGCATAATCAAAAAGGAGGATCAGATAGCAAAACCATTGAGCAGGGAACAAATACAGAGAAAATAGATACACAATTGGAAGGAAAAGAAACTACTGAGAAGATTATAGACTCTGCTGATCTTAATGTCTCTTCTCAATTGTTGAAACAATACGATCAATTTGCTCAGCAATTAGGACTGCAAGATAAAGATAAAGGGAAAGAAGATCAGGACGTCGAAATCATTCATGAACATCCTACAGGGCAGATTGTATTGAAGATTGAGGAGATCCCTCCTTTGGATGTATTTTATAGCCCTAAACATAAGGTTGTTGTTAGAAAACAGAGAAAAAGAAGGAAGATAGATCAGGACATGTTTTCCACTCCACAGGAGGAGTTCATGAATATTTTCTACAAGAATACTGAAGTGAATTCATCTCAGGATCTCACTAAGTTGTCTCAATATGCAGGAGCATATAGTGCTGCAACAATAGATAAAACTACAGAAGTCTCTCAGTTGATGACACAAAAAGATCTCCATATAGCTTTTCTTGAAGAACAAGCCAGTGAAAGTCAACAAAAGATTGCTCAATTGGAACAACGATTACAGGATCAAGAACTCAAATCTAAAGAGTTAGAAGAACAACTTACTACAGAAAAGAAAAAAGTTGATTAGAAAGTTTTAGGCAAACAACAACAATTGAATCAAGAAATTTCCAAGTTACAAGATTTGTTGCAAAATGAGAAAAATGCAAAAATCATACAGGAAAAAGAATTTCAAGCAGCTTTAGAGAGGTTCAAATATTTCCCTAAATTAAGTGAATTCAAATCGGAAGCTCTTGAAGTTAATAAACTTCTTTCTCAGCAATTAAATGAATTTTGTACAAAATTATCACAGGTAGAACCATTTTGTGATACTACATCATGCTTGATCCAGAACATTATTACTCTCAGGCAAGAAATTGATGATGCTGATGAAAATATTTCTGAATTTCTTACTTGGCAAGATACAGAAAAGGGAAGAGAATCTAATCTTCTTAGGATAGAAGAAAGACATAAAGAAATCTTGTTTACAGAATGGGAACATCAGATAATGAAAGCCGAGAGAGCAATATCAAGAGCTAGGAGCATGATGAGTAATATAACGCAACTTATCAATGACAGCTTGTACTCGATTAATCTCATTTCAGATTGTGTTCCTAGAAATTTTCCTAAATTGAAAGAAACCAAAAATAGATGGAAAGAATAAATGATGAATAAAAGTCAGCAGATCAACAAACTTCAAGCAATATCTTGGGAAAATATGTGGGCTTATTTAATTAAGCCAAACAATCAACAAATGGCTATTAAATCCCTTTCAAATGTTGTTTATTTTTTAATTCCAGAATTTTCCGATGCCACATACGCTGGACAGCTACATTCCGAGATGAGTCATCCACCGAGGCTCCAAGATATGCTGAAAATTTGCAACTTGGCTACATCAAGCGAGAAAGAAAAGCAATGAATCAATTTCATTTAAGATAGCATTTCTATTTTTAATTTGATAGATTGTAGCAGTAGTAGTAGGATTCTGTTTATGTAATTTCTTATTTAAATCCCTCTCATGCATTTAGAGAGGGATCCAGAGTTGTAATATTTTTGACTTGGAGCTTACATTTCTGTGCTCCATTGCCTCTTATATTTTATAAAGGATCACATCTAGTGATTTTGTGCTGAAATTATCTTTGAAGTGTTGCATTTCTGTACCTTTGGATTTGATTTTACATCAGAGTTACTGGATTAGAGTATCAGATTTCATTTGAAAATCTTCAAGATGAATGAGGTATTTCTATCTGTTCACTGTTGATTTCCTTTGTCATATAATATTCGCTTTAAAATTTGCTATCATTTATATATATTTGGTTCTCATAACGTTTCTTTTTATATATCATTTCTGAGTATAATTGAAATGTTATCTTTCATAAGCATATATAGATGGTATACAATGACGAATGCAATATGCTAATATAACTCTGTTTAATTTCTTAAACAGAGTTATCTTTATTCGTTTCTGCACATTTCAATTTAAATAATAATACATTTTCATGATTATTGTTAAATTGGTACAATCTTAAGTTGTATTCACATATAATTACCCGGGTTAGTGTTAGAATTTCTTTATCAGCATTTAGTTTAATTAGATAGTTTTATTTCAATTAATTTAGTCCCATTTCCACCCATCCAAATCAACCCATCACCAACCCATTTAGTTATAAGGAACTTGGTCCTTTAAATCCAGTCGGAGCCACCATACCAAACGGAAAAGGAGCTGTCCTAAGGTCCCGACCGGGTGGTTTTCCCCAATGTTTGAAGCAGAGATTTTCTAGGCTTCAACATTTTTGGCGCTAGAAGGAGGGCCTGAGCTATGAATGGCAAGTAAATCTTTATCTACAGGCCATTCTAAGAGCAAAACACCCTCATTAACTTCTTCAATTTCTTCTGAAATTCAAAATCATAGAGAAGAAATTGCGAAGAATATTCATACACCCACTACCAAAATCTCAAAACATTCAGACAAGAAATCTCCTGAGTCTCCTGAAGTACAAGATTTAATCCATAAATTGAAAGGATTCTCATTATCTCTTGAAGAGTCCGAAATATCTGAAGGTAGTGTAAGCTCAAAATCTGTTCCTTCAAAACCTCTTACTAGGTTGCAAAGTGAAAAACTTGGTATTCCTTCGAAAGAATTTCCTTTACCTAGTAAGGGCAAGACAAAAAGAATTCAATCAGAATCAGAAAGTGATACAAGTTCATCATTTCATATTCAATCACCTGTTTCCGAAACCACAACTCAACAAAGTACCGTTGTTTCCACATCATCTCCTCAATCATCATCTCCTCAATCATCTTCCCCTCAGTCATCATCAATCTCAACATCATCTATTCCAACAACTTCTATTCAAACACCACCAGTTTCTACTACTCCTCCAATAGTCGTTCCAATAATGGCTAGACCATGGGCTACTCTAGGGGCAGTCAACATGGCTGCACCTTTACATGATTTACCAGACAATCCTGGAAAATGGCTTCCAAAATTTAGTCCAGATCTTAGTATTCAAGCTGAAGAACATATCAATAACTTTATGCTGGCTGTAAATTTGAATGGAGTCACACATGAAGATGTTGTAGTCAAACTATTCCCTTATACTCTTTAAGGAGTAGCAGGATCATGGTACTTTTCATTACCTTCGGGATCCATAACAAGTTGGGCCATTTTTGCAGATCATTTTTTAACCAAATTTGGAGATGACCGATCAATAGCTACTTTACTCAATGACCTCTCAAATTTGAAGATAGAACCCAAAGAGCCCATTAAATATTTCAACGCTAGATTCAACAAACTCTTCAACAAAATCCACACAGATTCACAGCCTAGTGAACAAGTCAGAAGTGAATGGTATATAACTGCCTTACCCTCAAACATAGCAATTTTTGTAGATAGAGCTGCAAAACCTACATTAGTCAAGAATATGAAAAAGGCTATTGCAGTAGAAAAACGAATTATTTCTCTAGAAAAAAAAAATGCTATAGAGGAAAGGAAATCAAAGAAATTCAGCTTCAAAGATGATTCAAAGAAAAAGGCCAAAGATCCATATGACATGGAAGGTTTATAGAAAGTTCTTAAAACCATGTCAAATGAAATGGTTGAAATTAAAAAACAAGTAGCTGAAACTTCTACTAAAAAACCATTCCGAAATTTCAAAAGAAATCAAGTTGAATCTAAACCTCCTAATGCAATCTCTAATGCAGAATCATAGGAATAAGAAGAAGAAGAAAGTACATCTTTAGTATCAGATGAGGAAGATGAGAATGAAGAAATAGCTAAATTACATGGAATGTGAGATTTTATTCTCCCTAATTCTGATAGTGAGGTAGAACAAGAGGCTATGCCTGTAAGTACTAGGAGTAAATATACAATAGAGCCTTTACAAACAGCTCCTAAAAAGAAAATCACAACTCCAAGTACCAAAGACAAATCCCCTGCAAAGAAAGCTTCTCCATTACCTTCTCAAAATCAGCCATATTCTTCTAATCCTCCCACATCGACAACAAAGACTTTAGTAGTGTCAGATCCTATGGAGTATAACATTTTTGAAGACACGAAAAAGATCAAAGCCAATATTTCCTTACATGAACTCAGCAAACTAAAACACCAGCAGAAGTTTCTATTGAAAGAATTAAACGCTACACCAATTGCTCCTTTACCAAGTGGTGTAGTTGCAAAAGTAGCTAGAGGAGCTGGTAAGTCACCAGATAAGGTAGATGCTACTGATACAGTACTCATTGGAGAAAATTCAAATTCTCAAACTCCTCCTTTTCTTCTGACTTATGAAATGTACAATAAGAATCTGCATAATCGTTTGATTGATTCTGGAGCTTCCTCTAATATAATGCCTACTTCTGTTTGTGCCAAATTGAATATCGAACCACAGAAATCGACAGTTCATATTGTTCAATTGGATCGCTCTAAAGTTCAAGTTGTAGGAGAAATCAATTCAGTTACTATCAAATTAGCTTCCGATCCTAGAATTGTCCAAAGAATTGATATTGTGATTGCTGATATTCCTGAATTCTATGGATTAATCCTAAGCAGGGACTGGTCTGCGAAACTTAATGGTTATATCTCGACTGATTATTCACATATGTGGCTTCCCTACAAAGGGAAACCAAATCAAATCTAAATTGAACGAGAAAAACATATGACCCACACTGTCACTGAATTTGAAAAACCTAATGAACCTGTGGCATTCAACAAAAATATTCTTGGAGGTTATTATGCTGAATCATTTCTTGGAAACTTCGAAGCACCCCAATCACCTTTTTCTGTAAATACTTTTGTTTCTCAAATAGAAAATTTTTCACAATCTGATTCTTCCAGAATTATAAATACTTCTGATGTAATTGTAGATAAGTCAATAGAGAAATCTTTATTTTGGTCGTCATATTTTGATGGATCAAAGTCTAATGATGGAGCTAGAGCAGGATGCATTTTAATTGATCCAGATGGAGAGAAAACCATGCTGTCATGTAGGCTAGAATTTGAGTGCACTAACAATACTGCAGAATATGAAGCCTTGGTTCAAGGACTTTATAAAGCTATAGGGTTAGATGTTAAATACTTGAAAGTCTTTGGTGATTCTGAAATTGTCATAAAACAAGTTAGGAATACTATTCATTGCCTTTCAGGACATCTTAAAGACTATCAAACCCTAGTACAAAATCTCACCACTCATTTTTTAGCATTCAATATTTCTCCTATTCCTAGGAATCAGAATACATCAGCTGACTTGTTAGCTAATGTTGCATCTAAACTCCTACCTGCTGAAGATTGCAGTCCTGATAGGTTTTTTGTAGAATTAATTTTTCGTCCATCTGTCCCAGACAATGTCACAAATTGGAGAGTTTTCTATCATGATCAAGATATTTTAAATTTCATGACTTCAGAGAAATCATATGATGAGCAAATTATTGATGAAAATGATCATGATTTACAAATTGCTTCAAAAGGTAATGGAAATCCCATTCTGAAATCTGTTGTTAAATTGGAGGACTTATATGATATTAAAGACAGATTCAAGAAAGTCACTAATGCCAAACTTCAAAGTTCCACTTTGAAGTTTGAATTAGTAAATATTGGTTCTGATTACAAACCTCAAAATGTTAATTTAGGACTCAATTTAACACCAAAGGAAAGGAATGCTTTCATTAAACTCTTAAACAAATATAAAAACGTTTTTGCTTGGAATTATGATGATTTAAAAATGTATGATACTTCGGTTATTCAACACACAATTCCAATGCTTCCTGATATTAAACCTGTTCAACAAAAGCTAAGGAAGGTTCATCCAAATCTCGAAGGACAAATCAAATCAGAACTTAATAAACTTTTAAAAGCCAAAATCATTTTTCCTGTCAGGCACTCCAATTGGGTTTCCAATATGGTACTTGTAAGGAAGAAGAATGGTGATATAAGAATCTGTATTGATTTCAGAAATTTAAACAAGGCATGTTTAAAAGACAATTTCCCATTGCCAACCATGGAACAGATACTTCAAAAGGTAGCTGGTTCTGAACTTATGTCCTTTCTTGATGGATTTTCAGGGTATAATCAAGTCTTAGATCATCCAGATGACAGATTGAAAACAACTTTCAGAACAAAATGGGGAACTTATGCTTATCAAAAAATGCCTTTTGGTCTAATAAATGCAGGAGCAACTTTCCAAAGAGCCATGGACATAGCGTTTAAAGGTCTGATCAATAAGTCAGTTGTTGTTTATCTTGATGACATAACAGTATTTTCAAAAAAGAGAACCAATCATCTACATGATCTAAAGAAAATATTTGAAAGATGTAGAAGGTTTGGTATTTCCTTAAATCCAAAGAAATATTTCTTTGCTTTGGATGAAGGAAAACTCTTAGGATTTGTTGTGTCAAAAGATGGTATATACATTGATCCAGATAGAGTAAAAGAAATATCTGATATTTCTTTACCTCATAACAAAAAATCCATGCAATCATTTCTTGGACAGATCAATTTTGTAAAAAGATTCATTCCTGATTTTTCTTTAATTGTTTTACCTATGCAAAATATGATCAAGAAAAATTCAGAATTCAAATGGGGGCATAAAGAGAAAGAAGCCTTTGAGGCAATCAAACAAGCGATCATTGATGCACCAGCATTGAGTACTCCGGATTTTTCTAAAGATTTTATTTTGTATACCTTAGCCACCGAGACATCCTATGCAGATGTTTTAACACAGCTCAATGATCAAAAAATTGAAGCACCAATTTCTTTCTTTAGCTCAAATATGCAAGGAGCTGAGCTGAATTATTACGATGTTGAAAAACAAGCCTTTGCTGTGTTTAAATCAATCAAGCATTTCAGACCTTTTCTCTTGAAAACTCATACAAAAATCATTGTCCCATTCCCTGCAGTGAGGCAATTATTAATTCAGAGAGAAATAGGAGAAAAACGAGCTAATTGGGTAACAACTTTGCAAGAATATGATGTTGATATTAAACCAGCTAAGATTGTTAGAGGACAAGGTTCTTGCAGACTATTGGCAGGAGCTCATAACATACCAGAAAATCAAGATTCAAATCAAGATATTCAAGTAAGTCAGATAAGTGTTATAGATTTTGAATCTCAGTATGTTGATCTCATCTATTACTTGAAAAATGGGTTGTTGTGTAACCAGCTTCAAAAAGAGAAGAAAAGAGATATGAACGCCTTAGAAATAAGCCACTTCGAGGGGGAAACCTCCAATACATTACATAAATGAACAATTCTTGGATGATACAATTTACAAAACTTCCTTTCTATATATAGGAGTCCATGGGGCCATAATGTAATCCTAATGGGCCACAATGTAATCCTAGCCGACCTAACAATAATAATTTAAGGGCACAATAATAACAAAATGGGGGTTACAAGGGTACAATAATAGCAATAAGGGGGGCTACACTAACATACTAAGGGGCTACACTATTAATATAGGGACTTAACATGCCCCTCTCCTTCAACAAGTGTTGTCCTCAATGCTTGATTATTTCTTGATGCTTCTGTATAAAATTCTCATCCTCCCATGTGAAATATTCTACAGGAAAGTTCTTCCACTTGCTGAGATACTCTGAAATTGATCGTACTTGTTGAGTTCTTGTTTCCATGACTGCTTCATAACTTCTTTCGATATGATGTTGATCTTTCTGTTCTTTCATTAGATTCTGCACCAAAGTTGGGTTATCCTTTGAGAGTTTGAGAACTTGTTGTTGATGCTCACTGTGATCTTCCACTAATTTATCATCCATATTAGCTATTATTTGATCCTTCAAACCATCCAACTTAGCCTCCATTTCTGCTTTTAAACCATCTATTTCATCTTCGGTTGCTCTTCGTAAGATCGAAATTTGTTGCACTTGGTACCGTAATTTTGATATCTCATATTGCAATTCTTCCTCCTCATGCGTCATAGTATAGCTTTCTGATGGCTTAATGGGTATGGAATTATTTTTAGGAGGCATTTCAGAACCCAATACTGAAATATATGCTCAATAGGCCCTTGGAATCAATTCAAATTGATTCTTCAAACAAGACTTATGCAATTCGGAAAACAAAACACACCTTTTTCTTGCTTTAAGGAGCTCGGTATTGAAATTGAATTATCTATGTAACTAAAAATCTTCGATATATGAAATTCAGCCCTGTAGTATCCCTCTGAAGCTTCTTTCAAATGCCACAGGTCTGACCTGATTTTGATGCTCCAAGACAAAGTTGTGTCCAATCTCCCACAATGACCTAATTCTGGACTGGTTCTGTAGAGCGAACTTGTACGACTTGCCACGTGTCACTGTTTTTTCCTTTGTCTCTGAAATTAATAGCGAAGAAACTAAAGGCTGTGTAATTGTGACCAATTTTGACGGCACTCCAATCCAATCTTCAGAGAGAGAGTTATTGAACTTTTCCCACGATCACCTCTTTGAGATGAAATTCAGGAGCCTGAAAAAGCACTACTTTCCACAGATCATATCTCCAAAAATATTACGAACCAAGTTCTGAAATTTTTTGACGAATTTCCTCAGGATTTCAGCTTCGCACCATATGAATTTCAGACTCTGACCCTTCGTAAAACAAAATTTATAGCGCAAATGCCACGATGACCTGTTTATGAGCCTGAAAAAATACCTAACTTCCACAGATGATATCTCCTCAAATATTGTGAACCAAGATCTGAAATTTTTAGACAACCTTCCTCAAGATTTCAGCTTCGCACCCTAGAAATTTCAGCTTCTGAAGCTTCGTAGAAAAAAAGTTATAGCGAAAATGCCACGATGACCTGTTTGGAGCAGCGAAACCCTAGAATCCCAAAGCTCCGATACCAAATGTTGTGTAACCAGCTCCAAAAATAGAAGAAAAGAGATATGAACGCCTTAGAAATAAGCCACTTCGAGGGGGCAACCTCCAATACATTACATAAAATGAACAATTCTTGGATGATACAATTTACAAAACCTCCTTTCTATATATAGGAGTCCATGGGGCCATAATGTAATCCTAGTGGGCCACAATGTAATCCTAGCCGACCTAACAATAATAATTTAAGGGCACAATAATAACAAAATGGGGGTTACAAGGGTACAATAATAACAATAAGGGGGGCTACACTAACATACTAAGGGGCTACACTATTAATATAGGGACTTAACATGGGTATGCTCCTTCTAATCTCAGCTATAAGAGAAAACATGCTTTAAGGTTAAAGGCTATTAAATATGAGATCATTGATAATGTCTTATTTAGGAAAAATTATGATTCAATTTTATTAAGATGTCTTGAAAAGACTGAAGCTGAAAAGGTTTTGCAGGAGTTGCATGATGGACCAGCAGGAGGTCATTTTGGAGGTGATACCACAGCTCACAAAATAATTTGTGCTGGTTATTACTGGCCTACCCTTTTTAAAGATACACATGACTATGTAAGAAAGTGCAGAATTTGCCAAACTGCAAGTGGAAGACAAATGAAACCAGCTTTTCCTTTGCAACCAGTGAGTATTGAACAACCATTTGAACAATGGGGGCTTGACATTATTGGTGAGATAGTACCTCATTCTTCCAAACAGCACAAATACATCCTTACTGCAACTGATTACTTTACAAAATGGGTAGAGGCAATCCCTTTGAAGGTAGCCAATTCTGATGCAATTATTGATTTCATAGATCAATTCATCATAACCAGGTTTGGTGTACCTCAAGCTCTTGTCTTTGATAATGCATCTTATTTTTCCAGAAATAGTTTAATAGAATTTGCAATCAAAAGAGGTTTTAAACTGAAATATTCAGCAAATTATTATCCACAAGGTAATGGTTTGGCTTAATCCACTAACAAAAATCTCATCAAAATCATTAAAAGGACTATTGATCAAAATCAAAAGAATTGGCACAAGTCTTTAATCTTTACATTATGGGCTGATCGTATCACTGAAAAAGCTTCAATAAGAACTTCACCTTTCAATTTAGTTTATGGAAAAGAAGTTGTGATACCATCAAATTTAACTCTTCCATCATTAGCCCTAGTACAATTTATTGAAGAAAATCCTTCTTCATCCATTCAATTGAGATATGATCAAATCCTTAAACTAGAAGAAGATAGAGATAAAGCTAAAATTATTCATGAAAAACATCAACAACTTGTAAAATCTTCTTTTGATGCAAGTTCTACCGGCTCAAAAATTTTGTCAATTGGTGATCTTGTTCTGAAATGGGATAAAGCACATGAAGAAAAATGTAAGCATACCAAGTTTCAGAAAATGTGGCTTGGACCATTTCAAATCGTTGAAAAGATAGGCTCAAATACATTCATACTCCAAGATCTAACAGGTAAGAGAGAATCTCTTCCTGTAAATGGGCTTATCTTGAAGAAATTCTTTTCATAAGGAGGTAACCCCTTCTTAAACTGTACATATTCCTTTCTGCAAAGTCTTTAATTTTTTTTGCAAATAAAGGTTGTTAATGAGTCTCTAATTGACTGTTTACTTGTTAGAAAAATTCTTAGGAAGAATATTATAAACATTTATTTTGTGTAAATAAGAGTTTTTAAAGAAATGATCATAGTCTTTTGATAGTTTTAAATAAGATGTTAAACTTTGAAAGATTATTCCAATTATTTGCATGATCTTTTGAAGACTTGAGGGAAATGTAAATCATTATAAGTTTATTAAGCAGAGAAAGGTTATCTATAAAAGTAAATATTATTCAAGTCTTGGTACTCAAAAACTCTGAAAATTGTCTTCCATTGATTCTTAAGGATAAAACTATTTCACCCCATCCATTTAGGTTGAGATTTTTTAGAATATAATTATAAGAAATTATGTAAAAAAATTTAAGAGATAAGAGGTCTCATCATGAGCCGACTTACCATATTCATAAGAAGTAATGAAACTGACATTACCAATACTGCACATCAAAACAGGGTAATGGCTTATAAATATAAGACAAGGGGTCTCATCACGAGCCAGCTTGTTCAGTTTAATTACAACTAGTGAATGGCATTGTTATTAACTGGCTACCAAACCAGAACAATGGTTCTTAAAAATAAAAAAATAAATAAAAGACAAAAAAACATGAGATAATATGTCTTATGAATTTATCTTTTAAAAAGTCGTAATCTTAGTTGGATGGGACAATGAATAGTTAATGGTTAAAAGGTAACCTTGTCGAAACTATGAACGTTTGCAGGTAGCAGAGGCAATACCTATGACAATAGAGTATATTATAAAACCAAACTTGGAGAAATCCACTTACTTCATTATTAATACCAATCAAAGCTTGAGATAACCCAAAAATGTTTTTATTCTCAAGAAACTAGAAAGAAATTGTAAATAATTTTTATTCTTTTTCATAAGTTAGATTTTATTTTTGATTATCCTACGATAGTTTTCATTATCTTTAAAAATATTTACTTACTAAAAATATAATATTCATTTTATTTTTTCAGAGATAACTGGTTCTTTCAGTGAATAGCCAATTGTTGTACTATACAACAACCCTCCCTTTTTCTTAATTTTAGAATAAAATTCATTTAGAAATAGGGTCCCTTTTTCTTTTTATAGAAATAAAAGAATTAGAAATAAAGATTCATTGTTTTGAAAAAGCTCATCTTTGTTTGTATACAAACCAAATACAACATTCAAAACTTCCGACCCGATCAAATATAAAAGACCTTATCATAAAAACAAGTCAAGTGTAAAAGTCCAATGAATAATAATCGCAATCGGAGATCGGAGAAAACCCTTAGAGGAAAATTTAACATATAAACTCAAATCTTCCGATGCGATTAGTTCGATCGCGAAACTTCAATCGCAAAAAATTTTAAGTTATCTATTTACATACCTCCGATGCGATGCGACCAATCGCAATCGCATGATCGGGATACTTTTAAATAATTTCTTTGAGGTCAATTTCAAATTCTCCGATGCGACGCGCGTTATTATAATAAACGCTTTTCAAAAGAAAAACAAACATTTGTTCGTTTAAATAAGGAGAAATTTTATATGGTAGACCCCACCATCGAAAATCGGAGAAAGCCATTAACAATTCTTTTCGATTGAATCTCTCCGATTGCGATACCATCTAATCGGAAATCGGAAAAATTTGCAATCCCAATCGGCCAATTGAGAAATCTGTATTATGATATTTATGTACCATTTGAAAAATTTCGATGCGATTGATACATGATATTTATTACGTTCGAAGAATTCAAGATAGGTAAATATTATAATATTTCACAAAGCGTCAAATCTCCAATTGTACGTTGGTATTCAATAGCAAATCAAATGAATATTGGTTGATGATTCGGTTTTAAATACATGAGTGTGACCCAAAAAGAACATTTAAGTGTTATCCAAGACCAATAAATAATGAATCATGAGTTCATAATCGTTCCGTTCAAGTTTCTTGTTTGTCAAGACTGAAATTTTATTGTCTTGCAGAGCCAAGGAACACTGAACCCTTTCGTTCACAGACAAAGGGGAATAGTATCAAACACAGAAATGTCGAAGAGAGCGAGGAGAGCCAAAACTGCTGTTCCCGTTAAGTTTGTTGAGACTCCTATAGTCTCAAAAGAAAATACAACAAAACTGATATTAGTTACAAATACATCATGCCAAGGGCTCGAAAGAATGACGTGGGAAGGAGTTTACAATCTATTGGAGAAATAAAACCCCAAAGTCAAAGTGGAAAAGGCATCAGTTCCAGATGAAGATAGCTCAGATTCCGACTCTGAGATTACTGAAAAATCACTTGCAAATTCATTTCTACATTGAATTGTAGCCATAGCAAGCATCATGCCTTATTATGATGTAATTCGATGGGTCTTCGATAGTGTGAAAATAAAGGACAGAACGTTTGTTTCAGCTTCTGGAGTGTCTTTTGGGTCGTTTAAAGAAGAAGACATTAAGGAAATGTATCATCTTCCTGATCCGCAGAAGGTTTATAACAAAGAATTTATCAAAGAGTTTGCTGATAATAATAAAGTTCAATCTGATCCTATCAGAGATTGAAGGAAAAATCCTGAGAAGCACATAAATGAAGCATCTGGTATGTATTCAGTAGATTCCCTCTTACCTCCGTATTGCTATGCCGCTGCCATGATGTGTAGATTATTTGGTAATGACAATTCTGCTAGGTTTTCCATACAAATGGTCCCATTAATCTTAGCTGCTGTCAATTCCGACATTATGGACTGGGCTGTTATTCTCTCTGATAGAATGGCTAATAGAATACTCGAGTACAGACAAGATAAAACTGCTGGAAATTCCACTCCTTTTTTCTTTTGTGCTTATATTCTAGACACTCTTTGTTTTAATTCCGAGTTTCCCTTGTTAGGATGGAAATGGACTCCCAAAGACCCTACCCCAATTCATATATATCATAAACTTCTTTGGAAAGTTCATTTCCAAGATAATGTATATAGAATATGCCATGGTTTCCTTATCCCCGTCTTTCAAACCATTTTCAATCGCTTCCCTCCTAGATTCTCCGACAAAGCTAAAGCTGACTTATCCTCAATAGGAGATTGGTTTGGAGAGGAGAAATTCACATACATCAGGATTTTTGGGAGTATTGTGGAACCCCATGTTCTTCCTCTTATTGTTCCAGAAAAACTTCTCGCCTAAGAAATCTCCTATCAATTAACAGTTGAAGGAATATCCAGAGCTCTAAACAATAGTAAGAAAATAATGTGGCCTCCATTCCCATTCAATTGTGGTCAGTTTACTTTGAATGACTTCAAACATGCAGAAAAGGAAGTCGCCAAAATAAAGGGTTGTAAATTTGCAACCATTCTAGGGAGACAGTATGATCCACGACAGATAGATTTTAATGTTACTGCTTCAGTTTCAATTGCTCGATTTGAGCATGAACCAGATGAGTTTGATGATTTTTTTGTTTCGTTGAATGATTTTCCTCAAGTTTATGATTTAGCCAAGTCTAAATTCCAGAAGGAAGAAATGAATAAATTTTTGTTATTCAGAAGTCAAAGATTGTTGAGAGTTCCTCTAGACAAACTGAGAATTCCTATACAAGGGTCAGAGACAGAGGGTACAACTGAAAAAACACCAGGAGAAACATCTGCCGGTAAAGTCATTACACAATCGGTCATTAACCAGCCAACTGTACATACTGAAAAGGTGACCACTGATGGAAAACCTGATGCTCCGAAAGGGAACACTGATGGCAAATCCGATCGAAATACTGATCAGCAGTCCACAGCTCAAACAATAGAAAAATGCACAAGTACTGATACTAATGTGCATAATAAAAAAGGAGGATCAGATAGCAAAACCATTGAGCAGGGAACAAATACAAAGAAAACATATACATAATTGGAAGGAAAAGAAACTACTGAGAAGATTATAGACTCTGTTGATCTTAATGTCTCTTCTCAATTATTGAAACAATATGATCAATTTGCTCAGCAATTAGGACTGCAGGATAAAGATAAAGGGCAAGAAGATCAGGACGTCAGAATCATTCCTGAACATCCTACAGGGCAGATTTTATTGAAGATTGAGGAGATCCCTCCTTTGGATGTATTTTATAGCCCTAAACATAAGGTTGTTGTTAGAAAACAAAGAAAAAGAAGGAAGATAGATCAGGACATGTTTTCCACTCCATAGGAGGAGTTCATGAATATTGTCTACAAGAATACTAAAGTGAATCCATCTCAGGATCTCACTAAGTTTTCTCAATATGCAGGAGCATATAGTGCTGCAACAATAGATAAAGCTGCAGAAGTCTCTCAGTTGATGACACAAAAAGATCTCCATATAGCTTTTCTTGAAGAACAAGCCAATGAAAGTCAGCAAAAGATTGCTTTATTGGAACAACGATTACATGATCAAGAACTCAAATCTAAAGAGTTAGAAGAACAGCTTACTACAGAAAAGAAAAAAGTTGATGAGCAAGTTTTAGGCAAACAACAACAATTGAATCAAGAAATTTCCAAGTTACAAGATTTGTTGCAAAATGAGAAAAATGCAAAAATCATACAGGAAAAAGAATTTCAAGCAGCTTTAGAGAGGTTCAAAGATTTCCCTAAATTAAGTGAATTCAAATCGGAAGCTCTTGAAGTTAATAAACTTCTGTCTCAGCAATTAAATGAATTTTGTACAAAATTATCACAAGCAGAACCATTTTGTGATACTACATCATCCTTGATCCAGAACATTATTACTCTCAGGCAAGAAATTGATGATGCTGATGAAAAGATTTCTAAATTTCTTACTTGGCAAGATACAGAAAATGGAAGAGAAGCTAATCTTCCTAGGATAGAAGAAAGACATAAAGAAATCTTGTTTACAGAATGGGAACATCAGATAATGAAAGCCGAGAGAGCAATATCAAGAGCTAGGAGCATGATGAGTAATATAACGCAACTTATCAATGACATCTTGTATTCGATTAATCTCATTTCAGATTGTGTTCTTGGCAGTTTTCCTAAAGTGAAAGAAACCGAAAACAGATGGAAAGAAGAAATGATGAATAAAAGTCAGCATATCAACAAACTTCAAGCAATATCTTGGGAAAATATGTGGGCTTATTTAATTAAGCCAAACAATCAACAAATGGCTATTAAATTCCTTTCAAATGCTGTTGATTGTTTAATTCTAGAATTTTCCAATGCCACATACGCTGGACAGCTACATTCCGAGATGAGTCATCCACCGAGGCTCCAAGATATGCTGAAAATTTGCAACTTGGCTACATCAAGCGAGAAAGAAAAGCAATGAATCAGTTTCATTTAAGATAGCATTTCTGTTTTTAATTTGATAGATTGTAGCAGTAGTAGTAGGATTCTGTTTATGTAATTTCTTATTTAAATCCCTCTCATGCATTTAGAGAGGGATCCGAAGTTGTAATATTTTTTACTTGGAGCTTACATTTTTGTACTCCATTGCCTCTTATATTTTATAAAGGATCACATCTGGTGACTTTATGCTGAAATTATCTTTGAAGTGTTGCATTTCTATACCTTTGGATTTGATTTTACATCAGAGTTACTGGATTAGAGTATCAGATTTCATTTGAAAATCTTCAAGATGAATGAGGTATTTCTATCTGTTCACTGTTGATTTCCTTTGTCATATGATATTCGCTTTAAAATTTGCTATCATTTATATATATTTGGTTCTCATAACATTTCTTTTTATATATCATTTCTGAGTATAATTGAAATGTTATCTTTCATAAGCATATATAGATGGTATACAATGATGAATGCAATATGCTAATACAACTCTGTTTAATTTCTTAAACAGAGTTATCTTTATTCATTTCTGCACATTTCAGTTTAAATAATAATACATTTTCATGATTATTGTTAAATTGGTACAATCTTAAGTTTTATTCACATATAATTACCTGGGTTATTGTTAGAATTTCTTCATCAGCATTCAGTTTAATTAGATAGTTTTATTTCAGTTAATTTAGTCCCATTTCCACCCATCCAAATCAACCCATCACCAACCCATTTAGTTATAAGGAAACTGGTCCTTTAAATCCAGTCGGAGCCACCATACCAAACGGAAAAGGAGCTGTCCTAAGGTCCCGACCAGGTGGTTTTCCCCAATGTTTGAAGCAGATATTTTCTAGGCTTCAACAGCACCACATTTAACTTATTTAGAAACAATGTGAGAATTATAGGATTTTTCTGCCATCCAAAGTTCAAAGAATTAGTACCTCATAACTATTCTAAATTAGATAGCACTTGAAATAAGACTATAAATGTTGACTGGTACAGAAATTCATTTCACAATCAGGAAATATTTTTTTAATTTTTAAGCCATAAATCCGGTCTGTAGCAAACTCAGCCAAACAATTCACCAAATTTCTCCATACATGGACAATAAGCTCGAATGTATCTCTTTACATAACAATGGAATCGTTCCATGATCAATAATTATGACTAACTTCTATCTCACAATTAGCTTTTGTAAAATTGGATTGGCCTGAACTAATCACTAACAACCCATAAATCATGGACCTCAATTTATTTCAACTGATTAATTAATAATTGAACTAAACAATACTTTGTACATTTCAGCAAGGTGTCCTAAATTTCGGAGAGTTTTTTGTGTCCTCAATTTTAGTATGGTGGAAACTGCCTTAAGTTTCAGTGAATCATATTAACTTTCAAAAAAATTCATTTGGTAGCCTCTCCTAAGTATCAGCCAACTAGATCTTTACAAATATTGTTAAAAACTTATTCTGATTTAGAAATATTTTGCATACTTAGTACAAATAAAGTATGAAAAAACTGTTCTTAGTTGACCAGCTACCAATGTACATTATTTATTTGTACATAATACATAAAATCTCTTACTTATGGGTGCAGTTTAGCCTAGTGTTGTTTTGGAGCTACTACCAATGTACATAATTTAACATTTGCGCTTAGTGGAGCTCCTACCAATGTAAATTATTTATTTGTACACAATACATAAAAATTTTTATCGGTATTTTTTAGCTTGGCATCACACAATAATAGGATCCTCGAGAAACTTCAGACTATGTTATTCCTATAGGAATTTAGATGTTATTTCATGACTTGATGACTTTTTATTGTGATACCCAGTGGTGTGATCATTATAAAATCAGAATATTGTAATATGTCCATTATTATTAAATACGCTCTGTTACCAGGCCAACGGACTTCATGTGGCTCACATTGGTTCACGACAGTATAATTGTTGCATAATTGTTTTGATTGAGCCTTGAGGTACATACCTGTGTCATCACTATGAAATCAGAATAAATAATAAACTCATTTATATTAGCAGGTGCTATTTAGCCCAACCAAGCCACCTATGGCTCACATTGGGTCATTGCCAACTGTTGGGTACCAAATCTGTATACTTTTCTCTCCCATTTTCACGCACCTTTCTATCTCTTCATACTATTAATTGTTCTAAAACACGTGAGGTAAATACCTTCCCACTGTCTTATATGGAATGTTTGATTAATGAAGTAATAGTTGTGGAGGTTTTACCTATGCAAGTATTAACTCCATTATTTCCACAGATTCAGAAAAGTAAAGGGATTACATTTTCAAGCCACGAAGAAACTACAAATTATCAGTGCTATCTCAACATGCTGCAATAGTGCAACAGATTCCAACTTACCCCAGAGCTATTTCAGGATGTTCGTGGTTTCCTTTCGACAACTATTTTATTGTCGTAACAATTGTATAATTGTAGATATTTAGTTGTTAGAGGGAAAATACGGTTTTCCTGACATTGGTATAAAAAGGGCGGCAGGGCTATCAATCGGGGTTCAGCAGAAGAGACAGATATTGTAACAAAAGTGTTTTTAATCAATTGAAAACACAATGTTTTGTTGTTCCATTTTTGAGTTATGAGTTTACCATAGCCATGATCAGAGAGTTGGGCCCACTCTTCTGATCAAGTGTTTTGTTATTTTCCTTTTGTTGATTCACATTTATGCTTATTATTGTAACTATTGTTCTAGTATGATTCTGCAATTTCTATGAATACTTTTATAATTCTACAATTTATCTTTAACTCTTGTTACAATAGTTTTCTTGTTTTCATTGATTAAGCCTATGATTCAATAGTAGATTATGTTTTTTCTCTTGCATATACTATGAGTGATTGTCTTGTAATAACCAACTCACCTAGATTGATAATTAACGTGGACAAGGGTCGGAATATTTGTTCACATCTGAACACCAACATTTTGGTGCCATTTCTGGGGAGGCTAAAAAGGTGCAAGAACTCGATCTGAAATTTATCTAATGGTTGATATCTCGTCTTGGAGAGGGAATTTATTACCCTACTCCAAGTCCTGAGCATAATTTTTTTCTCGCTTTTTTCATTTTTTTTAATATAGAACTAATCTCTCAGCTTAAGGAGGGTATTTTTTACCCTGCTCTAAGTCTTGAGTGTAGTGTTCTATTTTCTTTATTTTTCATTGTTTTTTTAGAACTAATCTCTCGTCTTGGGGAGGGTATTCGTTAACCTACTCTAAGTCCTGAGTGTAATGTTCTATTTTCTTTATTTTCCATTTTTTTTTTTAAGAACTGATCTCTTGTCTAAGGGAGGGGATTCATTACCCTTCTCTAAGTCCTGAGCATAATGTTCTATTTTTCTTCTGATTTTTCATTGTTTCTCTTAGAACCAATCTCTCCTCTTGGGGAGGGACTCTATTACCCTACTCTAATTCTTTAGCGTAGTATTATGATTTTATGCTTTTTGATTATTTTTCTGAAGGGGAAACTTCTCATCCTGGGAAGGGTATTTTATCACCCTACTTCAAGTCCTGAACTTTGATTTTCTTTTAGTTTTTTTTATTTTCTTTTTGAACCTACTCTCTTGTCCCAAGGAGGAAACTCTCTTTCCTGCTCTGGGTCCTGAGTGCTTCTGTTATTTTAATGAATTTTTCCCACCAATTTCATGAACAACGATCTGAATAAGAGGGGTAGAGGAAGAACCCCAAAGAAAGGAAGGGATCTGGGAAGGAAGATGTATATCCAAGAGATCATCAAAAAGGCTGAATCTAAAGCACATTCTTGTGCTGTTGTTAAGGTAAGGGTTCAGACGAAGTCCGAAGGGCAGATGATTGAGCAGCTAGTGCCATCCATGGTACCAGAGGAAATTATTTCAACATTAGAAGGAGGAATAAATAAGGTACCAGTGGAAGAAATACCCCTGCTGCAAGCAGAGGGGGAAGAAATAGCAAGCAGAGGGTTAGAATAATTGAGAAATTCCAATTGGGAATAATAACTCCCGAAGGAGTTTGCATCACCACGATACCAAGGGAGTGTTGTGAAACCTCCTACAGTTGAATCGAGCAATTCCAATTGGGAAGAAGAGCTACTGAAGGATTTCACATCACTGTGAGACCAAGGGAGTGTTGTGAAACCTCCTACAGTCAAATCATCCCAAGTACTAGTTGTAGAACCAGTTGAAATCTCAGGTGAGAATTGGAGGATATTCATGGCAACTACAAGTTCTTTTATTAATTTTCCAATTGGAACCATTATATGTTATCTTCCGATGAAGCCCATTCCTTTAACGTCTCTGCCTAATTTTCATGGGCTTTCCTCTAAAGACCCCGATACATTCCTCTTCAAATTTTACATTGTGTGTCGAGGGTTATCGCCGATGCTCAAAAGACAAAAATATTTCCTGCTACCTTAAAAGGGATAGCCCTGTGATGGTTCATGGGATTAGGTGGAAAGACTATTTCCTCATGGGATGCGATGAAGGAAGTATTTTTGGAGAAATACATGGATTACTATAAATCCCATGACATGAAGGAGGAGATTTTTAAGTTCATACAGAAAGAGGATGAGAATATGGAAGATTATGTGGAACAATTCAAATATATACTACAGATATCGGGCCATAGTGACCTGGATAAAGATATTTTGACGATCATCCATCTCTAGGCACTTAGGGAAGATTCCTTACAAATTTTGAACATATTAGGAAAGGGGGACATTTCAAAAGAAGAATTTGACACCATTTGTGAGTTGTGCATTCACTGTTCACGAGGGGCTGCAAGAAGTGGACAAGGAATTTGGTCATTAAAGACTTCTGGTGGAGGGGTTACAAAGGCAGAAATCGGAAACCTACTAGATAACCTAAGGACCGATATCCTAAGCACAGATGGACACTTTGCAAGCGAAACAGAAAAAAATAGAGTCGAAGAGGACTATGGATATATTTTTCCCATAGTGCAGAAAGAAGCATCCATTGAAATAATGTGCATTAAACATAGTTGAAGCCTGCACAATTTGCAAATAGAACCATGCAACAAGCTCGTGCCCTTCCTTTCCAGAACTGAAGGCATATTTTCAAGGGGCAAGTGAAGAAAAGGCGGTAGATCAACTGTACTTCATGGGACCAAAAAATCCATGGCAACCTCAACCACTAGCTATGAATCCAGGTATGCCTCAGGACCCATCTGAGTATTTTAATCATTTTAATATGGGTCCCTATTATGTACCATTTTCACCGATGTCGTCTCAGTATCAATATCCTCCTTGGCAACAATGGGCTCCCGAAACTAGTTCAAATCCTTCATGGAATCAAAACTGGATTGCACCCTCTCCTACTGGATAATTTCCCCAATCTATGCCTCAACAAAAACTTCAGTTTCCCTCCAATGTACCTCCAGGAAACCCTTCCCTTCGACCTTAGCTTCCTATCTAGTCCAATCCGAATCCTAATAATAAAGGGGTCCAACAAATAGACACTCTTAAACTTCCATCATATAACATTTCTACCGCAGTACTTAATGACATAAACTTACAATCTGGGTGGGTATTAAATGCTCTGATTTCACCTATTATCATAGAAAATATTGAGAGTGAAGTTGGAGAACCATAACAGAGGATAATTGGGGATAAACCAGACCAAAACATGATAAACCAAACACCTCCCCAACTTGTTCTTAACCAGGGTTGTCCAATTATTCCACCATATCCTGAAATATTGACCTTGAATGAACAAAGCCCTTAAGCAGAGTTTGAATTCTTGGGGGAATTGCAAAATATTTTTGTTAAAATACCCCTGCTCCAATCTATGGAAGATTTAACTATATATGTAGAAAATATCAAATATTACAGCTCGAAGAAACCTAGGAAGAAACCAAGGGATCCATTAACCATTCATGTGATGGGTAGACTGTCTGACACCATGCTTGGAAAGACCATGCTTGTAAAATATGGGTACCCAGGGAACCCAATTCTAATAGTAAAAATCAATGGGGTTGAAATCCCAAATGTACTAGTAGATTTAGGTGCTACCATAAATATCATTACCTCTGAAACAATGAATCCATTAGGTCTCAAAAAAATTAAGCCAAACCCTACTATCTTGGAATTGGTAGATAGGTCTATAATTAAACTGGTAGAGAAGTTGGAAGATGTGACTATTTCAATGGACTCATGGCACTATCCTGTGGACCTCCTTCTATTACAGACATGATCCTTAGTCAGTGATCATCCATTTATATTGGGAAGGCCTTGGCTCACAACTGCAAATGCCTATATTGGGTGTCGATCTGGACATAGGATTATATCAAATGGGATAGTTACAAAGAACCTTAGTCTCTACCCTCCTACCGAACCCAGACCATCTGAAAAACTATTAGCTAGACAAAAAACTCTGGCAATAGAAGAGTATAAACCCGAAAATGAAGAAGTTAGACCAATCCTCACCATTGGGCAGGCCCTTCAATTCAAAACATAAAATGAGGATGATACCATTAACACTTTTATTAATGATCCATGTTCTGTTTCCAATTCAACTTGTCAAATTTTAGAGTCTGCTATGAGCTCTGAGACATAGGAAAACATTAAACCAGAAGATGAAATTGAATACATTCCTGTAACTTCATCCCATGATAGTATTCTGATTGAAATTGAACCAGGGAATATACTCAATATCAACCCGAATCTGTCAGAATCCCAGACAAATCAGTATTTAAAAGTCCTTCAAGACCATCAGGAATATTTTCCCTGGGATTATACCAACATGAAGGGGATACTTGCTAGTTTATGTACTCACCATATTTATATTAAGGAATATTTCAGCCCTGTGAGATAGCCCCAATGGAGAATGGATCTTGCTCTAAAGAACATTGTCAAGGAAGAATTATAGAAATTACTGGATGTAGGTTTCATTTACCCCATCTTGGATAGCCAATCGGTGTCTTCTCTGGTTGTCATTCCAAAAACGAATGGTAAATGGTGGATCTGCATAAATTATAGGGAGATGAAAAAGGAAAGTCAAAAAGGCCATTTTCCCTTGCCATTCATTGGCCAAGTCCTGGACACCCTAGATGGGAAGAGGTTCTTCTCCTTCCTAGACGGGTTTAGCGGGTATAAAAAGATCTAAATAGCCCCAAAAGACCAAGATAAAACGACCTTCACATGCCCATGGGGGACCTTTGCATACAGGGTCCTCCCATTTTGTCTGTGTAATGCACCTGCAACCTTTCAGAGGGAAATTCTGGGAATTTTTTTTTTATTTAGTTGATGACAGTGTTGAAATCTATATGGATGATTTTACTCCATATGGAAACTCATTTGAAGAAGAATTGGAAAATCTGGAAAAATCACTCAAAAGATGTAAGCAAACCCATATATCTTTGAGTATATTCAAATGCCATATGATGATGGAAGAAGGAATAGTATTGGGACATTTTCTCTTAGATGTTGGAATTCGAGTTGATCTGGACAAAGTAGAGACAATACTACACTTCCCAGTACCCAAGACACCCACACAGGTAAATATCCATATTGGTTGTGTTGGTTATTACAGACGTTTTATAGAAAACTTTGCTAAACTAGCACATCCACTTTTTCAATTGCTAACAAAAGATGCAGGATTTTTGTGGACATAAGACTCTGAAGCAACTTTCATGAAAATCAAGTGACTAGTTTGCAAAGCTCCGATCCTTCAAGGACCCGATTGGGCATTGCCATTTCACATACATGCTGATGCCTCTCAGACAACATTAGGAGTAGTCTTAGGATAGTAGGTAGACAAAACACCATATGCAGTTTACTATGTCAGCAATAATTTAATTCCCGCTGAGTCAAATTACATGGTGATTGAAAAAGAATTATTGGCTGTCATCTATGCTATCGAAAATTTTTGGCACTACATCACTAGGTATCCTACTTTTTTACATACTGATCATGCAGAAATAAGGTATTTGATGAATAAACCTATCACTTCTGGTTGCATTACAAGATGGTTGATGTTGCTTCAAGAATTTGATATCACTATTGGCCCCCTATGAATTTTTTGATAAGTAAACAAGGGGGCTAAAATGTTTTTTGAGCCTTCAAGGAATGCATTTCCTCTAAAAACACATCATCCTTGAAGCCTCCTTGTGCCCTTGTCCTTTGATAAATCCTCACTGCTGTTTCCATGAGAAAAGCCTCTCTGTTTATGAAGAAAATGCCCAAAAAGGCCCCATTTCCCTTATTTCCCTCCCACTAAACCTCTATTTTCATCACCTTTTTCCCTTCTCCAAAGTCCTTGAAATTCCCTTTTTAACCTTCTAAATCATCCCAAATCCCCTTTTAAACCTTTCGACTTCCCTTTGTTTGGTTTAATTTCCCCTTATTCTCTCTACCGATTCCCTCTTTAGCCTTAAAAATCCTCCTTTTTGGCTTAAAAACCCAGTTTTTACTTTGTAACAGGCTAAGCCCCTTTTCATCCAGCCCCCTTAACCACTTCCCCATATGCCCTGCACCCGAGACCAAGCGCTAAAGGCCTAGGCACTAGTCGCAATCAGAAGAATCACCAAGAGCGCAATTTCTTTGTTAAGTTTGAAATTCCCTGATGTGAGGTCTTTTACAGTATGGACCGTGGGAGCATTTTCAACCGTCGATATTTCAAAGATCCAACGGTCAGCGCTTATCCCACGATGCACCCGTTTCCTCTCTCCTATCACCCTCCGATTACACGAGAGCCATCGATCTGTCTCTATATTGGACGGTGATCGCTCATTACCACTGCCAATCACACCAATCATGCGCTACCGATCCCTCCCGATTGATGAGCCTCGATTGAATCTCTGCCATTCATCCCTTAGATTCAACGGTCTAGATTTCTCCTTTCTCCACCTCATTTCCCCGATTGGTCACCCTTCGATCCAATCGCGACCGTTGATCTGAAGCCAATCCAATGGTCCAAAGCCAATCGCTTCATCACCCATTGGAGATTTGGACCCTGCCTCCTCCGCTTCCGATTAGATCCTGACCGTCCATCCTATTTGATCTGATGGCTTAGATCACTCCCGCCCACTAACCATATCCTTCGCATATGTCCCTCCTTCGTAGATCTCAGCCATCCATTACGTGCATCGGAAGGTTCACAATGAAACCGCCGTCCGCTTGACCCCACCTTAACTATCCGCACACATTCCTCGTATCGTGCTCCTCCATCACCGTCAGATCTCACAGGCCCAGATCTAATGGCCTATGTCAATATCGCGCAGTTTTTGTGTCTGAAGTTTAACATTCAAATTTACGCGATATGGGCGGTTTTCCAGAGCCACGTGTCAGTTGGGGACCCATATCGCATTCGAAAAGTAAAAATCGCCTCTCCCACCTTTTTCCGCGCGAAAACCACTATTTCCTTAGAAAAACCACTTCCCCATTTCTAGCCCCCAAAATTCCTTTAACAGATCTCGACCATTGATCTGTATTGATTGACAGCCCACAATGCATCTCGCGTTCCATTCATTGTTTTTCATTGCGTGACCACAACAATGCATCGGATCATTGCAGTCATCGATCTCCTCCTAAGATCTCATGGTTAAATCTCCCTCTGCCCATGACCGGGTCCCACCATGTAAGCCCGTGTCATATGATTTTCGCGCATTTCCTTTGTATTCCATCCAAAGGTCCAATTCTTATGTCTTGCATTCAAAATCATTTTTCTCCACTCATTTTAAAACTTTAGTGCTTTACATTGAAGTTTATTTCATTTTCGCCTGAACCTTAAAAACTTTGGGTTTTACATTAAACATCATTTCTCTGCCTAACTTCATATTAACCCCTCCATTCATTGATCCTAACCGTTGGTCACCATTCCAACATATGATCAGACGGTTTGTGACCCTCATCATACCAAATTTTCATCAGCTCTGTTCTTCACCATTTCAAAGAGATTTTCTCCTGTTTTCACTATTTCACCACCATTCCTCTAGGCCTCCACAGCATTACTTCCACCACCCTCTAAATTTTATAATTGGTTTATTTTTATTGTGCAGGTTTCACAGAGCGATGAATTCACTCTGATCTCTATAATCACATCCACGGTGATTCGGAACACAGAAAGGCCATTTCAGCATCGGCCTGTGTATCAGCAGTAGGGATTGAAGGTGTTAAAACCCATAATTGAATATTAAATGTTTTAATCCTTATTCAAAGGAAGAAGATGCAGTTTGAAGATTAAAGAGCACATGAAACAATCCATATCTGCTTTTTAGCATCAGCAGTACATTTTCTCAGATAGTACACCTTCGACAGAAGTCTCCATGCCTCCCCGAACTCCCAAAGGCCATTTCACTGGTAGAAAGCTTCTAAAGATTGTCAGGACAACAATAATGGAAGTATGGAAACCTAGCAGACCTGCCATCCATGTCATTTATTCCAGAAGGCTACCACAGAGTACCAGACAGCCAAAGGACTTTGACGAACACATCTGATGGTCAAATCTCGACCTGACAGAGACTCCAAACAAGACTACAGAGCACAGTGCAGAGCTATTAAGCAGAGTGGGTGTGGATAATTCCTTGAGTCTATCTTAATGAATCCATTTAATTCATATCTACTTCCATAGTTACTCATTCTCCTATAAGAACCCCTGAAGAAAATATTGTAAAGGTTTTTGTTGTTGTAGTTGCAGTTGTAGGGACTCATTCGACTGTTAGAACAGCTGTTAAGGGAGATTATCTGAGTAGTTTGTAATGTAGTAGGCCGGGAGGATAAAGTTTGGATTGTAATCAGCCATTGAGCTCAGTGTATGTGACTGGTTTTTCACATCAATTAATCAAGAAAATTTCACAGGATCCTGGTCTATATTACAGGTGATGTTTCTCTTATTGCATTGTTTTATTACATTATTCATGTTGTCCATTGATCTTCTGATAAGAATCAGTAAAACAGGCTTAAGATATACCCCTTCATGGTACCTTAATTCCCGCTTCTCTTCTTATCTTTGATGTTTTTCTTCTTATTGTGAATCTAATAGAAAATCCATGTAATTTAACCAGTGTAGTAGTTGTTATTCACTGCTAGCTAATGTGTGGATTCAGGGTTTGCTGCTTAGTTGTTCTTGTTGGGTTTGAGCTGGAAGAATTGGGATACCAGGGATTTAGTGTGAACCCTGTCCACTGGGGTCCTTTTCCAATATATTGGCCTTTCAAAGATCTCCTGAGCTAGTGTCAAAGCATTGAAGGTTAAAAGTCCTTCTCTGACCTTATGCCTACTTCTATGTTTAAATATTAAGTATTTTCCCTTTGAGAGTATGTTGAAGCAGATCTGGAGTTATATGACCTATGGTCTGATCTTAAGCTTCCCTTTGTGTCTCTTTTTTCACTCCTTAATGTTCCATCTCACCATCTATCTAGAAGATCCTTTAGTATATATGACTTGCCCTTTTGAAAGCCTTGGCTAGTTGTTTGCAAGTAATCCCCTTTCATGACTCCATAGCCCAATGGATGGCACATTCTTAACCTATCCTCTTTTACCGAAACATCCTCTTGCTTTACTCTTTTCCTTCCATAACCTTCTCGTAAAATGATCTCATGACCAACCCAAAAACCAAACAAATCAATTTAAACCCCCCCTTATGCTTCATACCTAGCCTAATACCTCATTATGAGCTTTCAAAGATACATCATTCTTTGCTTTATTGGAGAGATCCCTCTCCGGGTCCAGGAGGGCTAGATCCTAGGGCCCCAAAGTGTTCTGATGTTTTCCAGTCTTTTGGTCTTGCCAATCTGGCCAAAAGACTCGAACCCCAACAATCACCATAGTAGACAAACCAGCAAAAGTTAATGTAGTTGTTGATTTTCTGTCTAGAATGGATAAAAATGATGAATGCACACCTATAGAAGATAGTTTTCCCAATGAAAATCCTTTTTTAATTTCTGCTAACCCTCCATGGTATGAAGATATCGCTAAATATCTTGCTACATGGAAGGTGTCTCATTATTTTTCATATAGGGAACAACCAAAAACTATTCACCACAATGCCCGATATTCTTGGATGGAAGGGTACCTCTTTCATATAGGAGCCGATAAGAAGATTCGGTGCTATGTATCTGAGGATGATATTTATGAAGTGCTGAAAGCTTCCCATGATAGCCCTTGTCAGGGGCATTTTGCAAATAAAATAATAGGCCATAATTTGCTACAAATGGGATATTACTGGCCTTCTATATTTCGGGATGGGGAAAATTATAGCCCTTGTCGGGGGCATTATGCAGATGAAATAATAGGCCATAAGGTGCTACAAATGGGATATTACTGGCCTTATATCTTTCGGGATGCGGAAAATTATGTCTGGAGGTGTGATAGTTGCTATGGGGCAGCCCGGTCGAGCTGATGAAATGCCTTTGCAGCCAAAGGTAGTCCTCGAACATTTTGAGAAATGGGCTATCGATTTAGTTTGACCCTTGAACCCACCCTCCCAGCAAAAGTTTCACTTTTTGGTCTACACTAATTACGTGATTAAGTGGGTAGAAGCTAAAGCTTTGGGGAAAGCAACAGAATAGGTGGTTTTATATTTTCTATTTGAAGAAATTTTTTCTCGTTATGGTACTCCAAGGGAGATTGTTTCAAATGGAGGAGCACAATTTACATCACACATGATAGCAAAGCTTATCCAGAAATATGGGGTCAAGCACAGGGTGACATCTCCATACCAGCCCCAGGCGTATGGACAAGTGGAAAGCACAAACAATACATTGGAAAATATCTTGACAAAAACTGTGGCATACCATCATCATGATTGGGCTCAAAAGCTGCTTGAACCTCTCTAGGCATACAAAACAACATGGCAGAACAAAACCGGGTTTTCACCATTTGATTTGGTTTATGGGAAATCCCCGTTGTTTCTAATAGAATTTGAAATCAGTACACTCATAACAGCTCTTGAAGTTGGTTTGGATCTGTCATATGCCCAGAAACAGCGTTTGGGTTAGCTTAATGAACTAGATGAAATCCATTCAATGGTTTTCTAGAGGACTACTGCTATTCAACAGCAGAGGATGAAATGGCATGATAAGTTTATCAAAAACAAGGTGTTTCATAGGGAAGACTAAACATTAATTTATTACTCCCATTTTAAATATTTTAAGGGAAATATTTGCACTTGCTAGATGGGACCTTATGAGGTGTATGTTACATTTGATAATGGAATAGTCATGCTAGTTACAATTGATGATACACGTGCTTATTTCATAGAAAATGGACTAAGATTATACCACCGCCCAGCCTCTAAGAATGCTTTCATCAAACATCTCTCCAAGAAATCTAGTTTGAAGGTTATTAGCACAGAGAACTCTTCCTCTGCATCCTCGCTCTATATATATATATATATATATATATATATATATATATATATATATATATATATTGTTACTATTTATGTGTTATCTTTTTGCAGAAGTTACTACTAAGGAGTAATTTTTCAAAGCTTGAAAATTTTCTAATTATCGATGATGTTAATCCTTGGTTGTTGCTACTCATGATGTTTTTACTCCTTGGTTACTTCTACTCGGTGGAATTACTCCTTTTTTGCTGCTACTCATGATGTTGTTACTCCTTGGTTTCTGCTACTCAATGTTGTTACTTTGGATGCTGCTACTCGTGATGTTGCTACTCTTGATGTTGTCACTATGGATGCTACTACAAGAAATGATTCTACTTGATCCTGTTACTTCAAGTGCTTCTACTCGCAATGTTGTTACTCTAGATGCTACTACTCCTCGATGTTGTTACTCCACCTGCATCATTACTGCGTTGCTATCCTACCAACTGTCACTTCCTCTAGGTGGGCCACCAGGTATGTCTCCATTTGACTCTTATGGATTTAATTAAATATTCCATGCATAAGACATTCATGCCGTGGACGGCTAATTTTAAGCTGGGGGTGCCATCATAACTAAATGACAGTGTAATGATTATTCCAGAAGTCATTATTACAACTTCGTGTGATGGTACGCCCTACGATCCTTACCATATTCCATATAATCATTAAATATGTATTGGGATCACCAATATGCATATGATATGAATCGATTATTCATTTCCACCTCATACGAAACAATTACTATTTCATCCATCGGACTTACCATTTTTTTCCATGATTTTCTTCGTTTCCCGAGAATCACCATCCGTATTTACCGTTATTACCCCTCATTTTTAACCATATTTTTTTTTCTGAATTTGGTACCCACCACTCTTTCCAACGATATAATTTTCCAGAGTGTTGTTACAATCTATACAGGATGGGTGGAATGGTTGTGCGACATGAACCTAAAAATACAGTCTTAGTTTGCAGCAATGCAGATGTGTGGAAATTTTTTGTCAATGCGGAATGGCATATGTACTTCGATAGATTGCAGGGATTCGACAAGGGAAACATGATGGATTTTGTGCTAAATTTGAATGATAACTACTCTTGGGTCAGAGGATTAAAAATTCCCGTCACAGAAGAAGTAATCATGGAAGTTAGCGGGATAAGACAACAAGGGCATCAATGGTTTTCTTAGAGAATTCCCCTCCCGTAGTTCCCTGAACTGTTTTTTCATGCAAGAGAAATTGTCATTCAATATGGGAGGGGGTATGAGCGCAAATATGTACCATATCCATGTAACGAGGTAGCAGGCTTCGTGATGAAATACATAACCTAAGAAGGATAGGCCACAACTCTGTTCAAATACCATTTCAAAATCTTGGCTCAACTTCGATTTCCATAGGCACAGGTTCATTCCTTAAACATGCCCTTATTTTTATTAAAACAACTTTAGATCATGGCACAATCCACTCAAATTTTGTGCCATAAGATGGTAGTCCTCTCCAATAATGGACTAGTTCGTTTATTGGTCATGTATGCAATATTTCGATTTCAAGTTTCTTGGGAAGAACTCTGTAAGTCATCGAAAGAAGAGATAGCAGTTTTTATTGTTTCTAGAGAGGAAGAGCCAGTACCTCTGGTTGATTTAGCAGAAGAATAACAATCAAAGGAAATGAAAATAGGCCAGGAAGAACCAGAAGAAATGGAGATGGAGATAGATCAGGAAGAACCGAAAGAAATGGGGATGGAGGAGATAATTGGTGATACAGTCAAGGCTGCCACACAAGAACCATCCTCACCTGAGGAACCTATAGATCAAGGAATGATGGGTATATAATATGAAGTTGAGACTGTCCTACAGTCATCAAATTTCATTAATGAAGAAAAATAATCTATAACATCAAACAGAGGGATGGCAAGTGATGTTGTTACGCAAGGAACAACATCACCTACCCAATAGATATTAATATTGAAACAAGCAGGGGTGTCACACAAGAACCACCCCTGATTTAGTCAGAACAGGAAGATAGAGAAGAAATAATTTTCAAAGTCAACATTGTTCCACAAGAACTATTATCAACCGCAGGTGAGGAAGCAATGCATGAAGGACAAGAGGACAGAAAGGAAACAATCATGAAAGTCGACACTTTTCCACAAGAACCAGTGTCCAGCCTGACTAAAAAGAAATGCATGAAGGTTCGGCCCAAGTTAGAATTGAGGGCGATGAAGATATTCCTCGTTCTCCTTTTCATTCTATGATTCCTAAAGGAGCAAGGGGGTTTCGCTCATCCCAATTATTAATGGAGGATATCATTGTCCCACCAGTACTGAGGCTCATTGAATCGGGGAAGGATATGACCAATATGAGTCCATCAATTGCTGATTCTCAGCAAAGGCACCCAGAGGCTTAAAACGGAGAAGGAAATTTTTTGGAAACACCAAAGCATAGGATGGTCAATGAAAGCGCTGACTGAGTGATAGAATTCTCTAAGGTAAATGAGAAGGAGAATGCTTCAAAAGAAAGGGAACCAAGTGAAAGAGACCTAACAGAAAAACAAATTGACGACATCAACAATGTTCCACCACCTCTTGAGCCTACTATAGGCATGGGAGATGAATTCATTATCAAACAAGAGAGGATTTAACAATGTGAAAGCAGGAGATTACCCCTAAATAAAAGGTATCAGCTTAAGTTAAATGAATCGATGTGATTGAAGAAGGAAGTTCGGGAGTGTAGAAATTTGAATAACTGATATGTTATCCACCGAGATTCTCCTGATCACACAATATTTTAGCTTCATGCATAATACAAAATCTCTTCTACCATTGATCATCACATGCGGAAATAAAATCAATTGCATGCACACATTAAAACCATAAACAATCACACATATGAACACAGTATGTAATGGGAAAGCTTAAAGCTGAAAACCCCCAACTATCTGTATATTATATATTTCATAGAGATCATGTAACAATCATCATACAAACCTCCTCACAAGCTCTCAATATAATCTCCACTTGCTACACACTAATCAAGCTAGATCTAGCAAAACACATGCTCCAATCTCCGCCACTTGATAGCATGCCTCTACTATGCAATCCCTGCTAAAGAATGCCTCTTGATGAGAATTAATGTTACCCTAGCCTTGCTCACGTCGTATTTATAGGCATCTCTACTAAGTTTTGGATGCAAACCATGCATCACTTATAGTCACAACAAATAGTCACACTTGCCCTTTCACCTATCTTTGCACTGGTCTCCACTGAAACTGTCCATGCACTGAAGTTAACTGATGTATTCTTTAGTTGATTAATGAGCTTATAATTAGTGAATTAATTAATAATTAATTCACACCACTCTCACTAATTGTATCAATCATTTAAACTAGATACAAATAGCTCAACTATGTTTAGATTAGTTAAACTGAACACAACTCCATTAACTTCCTCAATCAACTCCACCAAACTCTCTCACATGAGTTCTAACTAAAGTATCCATGAAATAGCTCCACACAGCCCTTAGGAATAGCGTAATTCCTTCTGTCAGCTCCTGTGCTACATCTGTGCACTTAACTGAAGTGATCCAAGAGAATAAGATAATGTTTAGATTCCAAATATTATTAAGAGCTAATAATATTCGAAATATCTATTTTTAGACTGGCAATCTAAAAATAGATTCCGCCCAATATGTGTAAAAATAGAAGTCCATATATTTTTCCAGCTTGACCAACCATCCATAAATAGCATCCCGCAACTTATAGAACATGATCCATATGTCTAAAAATATACTTTGCGACAAAAATCACCTGTGTGGCCCCCACCTAGTTTAGGTGATCACTTTCCAACTAGGATTAGGAATGATGTTTCAGGATGCCTCCTTCACTATTTCTTGTTGCAATATTCAACAGGGAGATGAAGAGGCAAGTATCTTTATTGAAGAAGAAGGTAAAATTGTATAAGTGGAAGGCAATAAAACTTAAAATTGAGGTCTCCTCTACGGCTACACAGACTAGTCCGATTGAACATCTGTTTGAAGGCCGGTAATTCTTCTTGGTTGCTGAAATTCTAATATAGAAATTTGTTGCGAATGAATGTAAAAAGGAGACAATGCAGGTTCGAGAGCAGACTGCTGGGATTGTTACAAGGTATATAGACCATTTGGATAGAGCACGGGAGAGGGAAGAAAAACAGCAGGGCAAGATAAAGGAGTTACAAGAACAAGTGTAAATGCTGCAAGCTTATAAGGAGAAGATGTTTTCCTTAGCACAATAGGTAATGGCTTGTAGACCTCCCACTCATAGCTATGCCCTCTTCCTTAATGACCAATTTGTTTTCTTTTGTCTGGAGAGTATATATAAGGAAATTGCTCATGAAATTGAGGATCCAATCGAGTTCCTCCATATTTTGAAAATTCATGACATCATAGGTCAGCACTTAATGTGTGAAATCTTCATGCATGGTTACTTCCTAAGGCACGATCAGGCCTTCAACCACATCCAATTTATGGGGGATATTCATTTGAGAGCCTTCACCTCCTACACTATCAATCAGATTAAATGGAGAAAGGCCTATGATACATTTGAAGAAAACCAATTTACAAGGTTGTTGATGATGAGGAGGGAGCATGGCTATGCAACATATATTTATAATAATCATTTTACCTTTTTACAGATTGAGGGGCTTAGGGGACTTATGTTTCCAGCCCAGAAATGGTGTGTTGAACTCTGTGTTAGACAGATAGTAGATTTTTGAAATGAAGTGTTGGATAGTTGTCAAAGGAGGTGGATGTTGTCATCATCAACCGTCAGAGGTCGATAACCTTTTGGAGCACCCAAATTTTACACGAGCACTAGAAAGAGTGCCAATTTTTTTAGCATGCATTCAGACTTGTGGGGTTCGGTTGATGGGGTTGAAGTTTCAGTTTGCCCTCATTTGGTTGCCAGCAGAGCAATATACCCCTGCATACAATGTCAGTCAAAATTGGTGGAAGGATGTTGTTCTGACAGAAAGTTATAAACCCCCTGGGACACAGATGTCTAGAGAATATGACCTCGCCCAGCTTCATGCCAGCCACAGTCAGTCCAACCCAAATCTGAGAAGACGATGAGCTGCATGAGGACATCCAGATAGAGCAGTTGGGGGGAGATGTTTGGTACCAAATCTGTATAATTTTCTCTCCCATTTTCAACCACCTTTCTATCTCTTTGTATCATTAATTGTTCCAAAACACATGAGGTAAATCCCTTCCCACTGTCTTATATGGAATATTTGATTAATGAAGTAATAGTCATGGAGGTTTTACCTATGCAAGTATTAACTCTATTATTTCCATAGATTCGGAAAAGTAAAGGGATTACATTTGCAAGACATGAAGAAACCTTGAATTCTCAACGCTATCTCAACATGCTGCAACAACACAATAGATTCCAACTTACCCTACATCTATTTCAGGCTTTTCGTGGTTTCCTTTCAGCAACTAGTTTGTTGTTGTAACAATTGTATAGTTATAGATATTTAGTTGTTAGAGGGAAAATACCATTTTCCTGAACATTGGTATAAAAATGGCCTCGGGGCTGTGAATTGGGGTTAAGCAGAAGAGACGAATATTGTAACGTAAGTTTTTTTAATCAATTGAATGAACAGTGTTTAGTTGTTCCATTTGAGAGCTATGAGTTTACTGCAAACCTGATCAGAGAGTTGGACCCACTCTTCTGATCAAGTGTTGTGTTATCTTCCTTTTGTTGATTCACATTTCTGTTTATCATTGTAACTGATGTTCTCATATGATTCTATAATTTTTGTAATGCTTTTAAATTCTGCAATTTATCTTTAACTATTGTTACAGTAGTTTTTTTGTTTTCATTGATTAATCATGTGATTGAATAGCAGATTATGTTGTTTCTCTTGCATATATTGTGTGAGTTAGTCTTGTAATAACCAACGCACATGGATTGATAATTAATGTGGAAAATGGGTTTGAATATTTGTTCACATCTAGACACCAACACCAATATTATTATTGCATATTTTTTGTAATAGAATACATTCTACTACTATGAAATGCACTGCATATTATATAAATATTCTCCTTAAAACTAGAGTTATAAATGCCAAACTGGTGGTTTCCAAAATGGTTGAACCACGTCCTTTTCTTGGAAACGTCTACATAGGTGCTCACCAATTTCCCCTTTCTTTAACCTCAATAGGTACTCATCATAGACCACATGATCTAACATGGCCTTTCCGACATGAACAGATAGAATAGAGCCTGCTTGACAAGAGATCTTGTTGGGGGTATCATTAATCGTGATACCTACATTCTCATTCTCATGATTCAATGCTATTACTGGTGGTATTATTGATTTTTTTCTCTTTATAATCATTTCATATGAATTTCAATTTCACCCTTTAATCCCCCAAGGATGAATGCAGTTGTGAATTTAACAACATTTACTTCATGGCATTGTTTTTTTCCAAGTATGTTCATTTTGAGATTTTTAATCCCTCATAGTGTTTACTTCATGCCATTGGTTTTCTTCCAATATGTTCATTTTGGGATTTGTAATCCTTTAATATGGATTTGTATTCCCTCGCATACCACGCTTTAAAAATTTCAACCTTGATTAATCAGAAATTATGGGAAATTTTTTTAACAACTCCTCTACTCAATTTAAACTCTGGAAAACAAATTTGGAGTTTTAAAGACTGCACCTTTTTTTCTGTTGATAAATTTAAGATCTATAATTCTAGACCTGTTTTACGATATCTTATTAAACTGCAGACATGGACCTTTTAAGATACGGTTAGAAGCCATGGGGTGAGTTTGAGCCCTGAGTTTAGTCAACTCAAAAAAATAAAAGAGAGAGCTTTGTGAATGAGTTACCATTCCACTTCAGGAATCTAGACTCTGAAATAGGATAAGGAACTAGTCTAGCCTAGACCCAACTAATCTTGGATTTGATATGCACATTATGGTTGAATACATGAGTTGCTATATTTGATATATCAACGATTTGTTTGTATGAGTTCAAAGTACATTAGTTTGCACAAACTTGAAATATGCACCATCAAGCTCCAGAAGATGCTTATTAATCCTGGTTTAGATGTGCCTGGGTTTGTGTGCACATTCAACATTTCCCACTGTATCATCAAAATTCATTAAGCCATTAAACAAGTACACAAATAATTGATGTATCACCACACTAACTCAAGTTGTAGAATGCACCTTTATTCTCTCTATTCAAATAGGTTCCTCTACGATAAGACCTATATATTGTATAGAATTCTGTCAATGTTGTCAGTTAGGAGTAAGTTCAAGTAAAGAAAATTTTGAAAAATTTCAAAACTCGTAAAAGTTGCTCTAGAGTCACTCTAAGAAACTTGTTTGGGTGGAAGGCTGACCATCAAACCATCCACAGAATTTTTCTTCACCTGGGCTTCATTGGACATGCCAATTGGGAAAAAATCAAATACCTTGGCCTTCCCTTAACATAGAATTAATAAGAATGTGTTTTGGGGATATGTAATTTTCAAATTAAAATAAAAAATCACTTCTTGGGGAGGCCACTGGCTCACCAATGTCGAAAAATTAATCCTCATCAAATTTTTTCTCTCGACCTTGCCAATTTATCAAGCCTCCTTTCTGCTAGGCTCCAAGTCAATTACTGAACATGTCTCTAATATTATATGATAATTTCTCTAGCACGGTGGAAAGGGAAATCAAAATAAATTTAATTCGGTCAAATGGGATATGGTAAAACGACCCATTCTCGAAGGCAGTCTTAAGATCAGAGACCCCTCATTTACAAGTATTTCTCTAGGTTGTAAAATCTTTTGGAACTTATACTCTGATCCTAAGCATCCAGTCATCCAAATCCTAAAAAGGAAGTATGTGATAGGAATTCCTTGGAGAAATTTGAAGATAAAAAACACCTCAAAAGGCTCACTGATCTGGAATATCTTTCGGAGAGGAATAGACTTATTTCAAAAACAACTCTACCGCATTCCAGGAAATGGGAAAAACATTCTGTTGTGGAAAGACAGTATAATGAGACAACCGCCCCTTGCCAATTCTGAAGATTTAAGAGGGATCCATGAGTGTCTCACACAACAATGCATCCTCAGACTTGAAGACATATCCACATGGGATGAGACTAGGAATTGGGTCTCCTGGTCCTTTCCTAGAGTCCCTGATCACCTCCAAAACCAACAAATCATGCTCAAATATGAGCTAGTTGACTCAGCTTCAATCTAATGCCCAAATTTGTTGAAAACCCCCTCCTCCAATGTGCAATCCACCAACTCCTCCTCCTTCATGTGGGTGTGATAGTAATAAACCAACATCTCATCTGAAAAATTATATTTGATGAGTAGTTATCTGTCTTCAGAGGCGTTTATCACAACGACTGTCTTCATCATCTGAATAAAAATATCATGGTTATCATTTAATATTATTTTTCATTTTTACAAGGATATTAGAGCTTGACATTGTCCAGAGTCCATTCACTCTTCGTCAAAACTACACCTTGCTCTCGTAAAAAACTCCACAACTCTTTCTCTGTGTGCAATTTTTCCATGGGCCTATAGGGTTTCTCCATAATTATTGATTCCTCTCCATTGGTAGAGATTTTGTGATGTCCTCTTTAACATTTTGAAAAAAAAAAATTGTAACTATAAATATAATTAATAATTAAACCAATATACATCCATCTTAACTTTAGATCTACCAAGTGTCGAGACAGAGAAATCAAATCTTTGTTAAGGTGAAAACCTCTCTTTTAGAGTAAAAAAAAATTGATCCCTCTCGGTCTAAAATTAAAATGGATCTATACTGGTCATATACGATGAAAAAATTTGAAAAACAAAATAATTTGCAAAATAGACTCATCATATACAATGAAAAATATAAAAAAATTGAAAAACCAAAATAATTTGCAAATTCAATTACCTTAAGTTTTAAAAAACATTAGACCATTTATAACCTTTAATAACATTAAAAATTCTAAGATCTAATCTTTAATAACTTTAAAAAAAATTAAACATTTATTATTATTCAAATAATATTTTTTTTGCATAATAATTATGATAATGGTAAAATTTTTGGGATTTTCATTGAATTTCATTTTCCAACTCATGCGTATGGCCATGGAGGATTGGCGAGCAAAACCAGTCAAATGATAATACTCATAGGAGTTGATTATACATGATTTTCTACATTTTTCCTAATCCAGTCTCTAGGTATGCAATGCTGATGGAGTCTTTTGATTCCATGGAAGCTGCCATCAAATTGCTTCGGCACTACAAGACAATCAGTAGTTTCCATAACATCTTCCCCTAAGTCAAAAAAGTGACTCACAAGTATGTCTTGGTTTAACCCGCAAACTGTTTCTTGTTCTCCTCTCATACCTACAATGCTTATAACTAGAAGACCGCAATATATATGGTACTAATCATTGCAGGGTCGATATGCCAATAACAAGATTTAGGGTTCTTTCTAACTACAAAGACTGATTTCTTTGAAAGTGTGCTTCAATTCTACTGTATCATCAACTAATAGTAAACCCTAAACGGATTTTTTGGAGATTTATGTATTATATGGCACAAATGAGGCACATTTTCCCCGAAGGATTGTTGTTGGAGAAGACCATGGCACCTGACGAGAAGACGTTGTGCATGAAACCGGACTTGAAAATCACTCTCTTGCATGATGCATTGCTAAGTGACAAGGACAAGGCCTCCAAAGGTAACAACACATTGTGTTTGCAAGAAGCATTCCACACTTGCTTAGTTTCATTTTTCAAGGCTTATCCCAAGGTGAGTTTACTCATTCTATATTGTATTATTTTTTGGGGTTCTATCTTTTTTTAGCAAAAATTTTCAATAGCATGGTTTTTAACTTTGTATGTACACTATATGCATTCATTGCAATACAAGGAAATGATGTTCTAGAGGCAATCCTACCAGATCCATTCAATACAAAATGCCAGCTAACTTCTCCAATATCCTCCCCACTTCCTCATTTTATATGTAACAACCTTTCCCCATCAAGATGTGTTGCTTCTACTCTGCCTGAAAACCATCAAGGAAAATCCCAACCCTCTATGATGTCTTCACTATTACCCAAAAGTTTTCAGAGGCATTTTTCTCAGAGAACGCTCACACCCCAATTATCTACAGATTCATCATTCTATGTGCCCAAGAAAGACCCAATTTTGAAGCCTCATTCTGAGGTTCCTAAAATAATAAAAAAAATGGTGGTGATGAGGCTTCGCCATCTCCTATGCCCACGCAAAACCCAATTATGAAGCCTCCTTCCCAGGTCCGTGAAATAGTGAAATCATATGGTGTTGGTGGGCATCATCCGTCAAATTTCAACTCTCATTTTTCTCCAGGATTTAAGAGTCGCTTTTCTCCCAGTTTCTGCCCCCTCACAAATACTCAATACATTAATGAATCTAGTGAAATAGAATGGAAAGTATCTACTTCTAATAATAATAGTCTAGCATCCCCCATCTCAAATTCTTGCTGCACTCCCTAAATGTCACATTCTAACTAGACCCCTTCTAAGATCCCTAACCCACTCATTGTAGCCAGAGGTACTATTGATGTAGACACACCTTGCAAAGCAGTACTATTTTTGGATAATACAAGCTCCCCTAGGACAAAGGGTTGCTTCTCCCTAGTGACAACAAGGGTTACCCCTCATTCTATTGAATTAAAAAACGCTTCTGATGTTTCCTCTGCTGATAAAACTCCAATTGTTAAATCCATGCTAAAATATAACATTAAGATCCCCATTACTAAGAAATATTTACGATTTGGGACTATTTCAATTTAACCTAATACATTCTCTCCTATCTATTCTCCTCGAACACCAGACTTTGCTTCCCTAGCATCCTCTCATCTTTCTTAGTCATATGTGAAGAAATAATAAAAAATCCCAATGCGAAAATATCAATATCTTTTAACAAACAACTGGAATAATCCTCAATTCCCCCTTCTTATCATGTTTCTGGGCTCCGTCAAATCCATTCAACTTCTTTAAAAATAAAGGCAATGGAGGCCAACCTAGATAATGACCTCTTTGAAAGTTTTGCAGTCTGCATAGTCCCCTGCACTTTGTACACCTGTTAAGTTCAGTGAAATATATTACTATGTGGATTAAACCAAGCCATCAAATTTGAGCACAATTGCAAATATACTTTCCATATCTATACGCAATAGCACAACGAAGTAACAATCACAAATAATTGTTCCATAATAGACTTTTGCAATCTAACCTCAAAACTATTTTCCATTGCTTCGATCTCCTACACTTAATTCAAGTCCCACTACATAGTACGTTAAGCAAGGTCATGATTTCCAAATCTATGAGGCCTAGGTTTGCATTAAGAATTTATGATCCTTGCAAATTGCAAGTCTTACTGTAGACATATTGTGAATGTTAAAATGGAAAAATTTTCCCTATTCGAATCTTAAAGGATTTGCTTGCATTTGATTCTAGAGGAAAGTATTATATATTTGTTTTTCTTATCAATGTGCCACATCTTTCATATTATTTACTATGCTTGTATTTGTAGAAGTGGTCTTGAGAAAGCATAGGATGTTTAATATCCACATCAACAAATGAAGGCGACACAAAGAAGAAACTAGGGCAAGGCAGAGAAATGTTTGTTTTTGTACCAGGTCTATGCATTCCTAAAAGTATTGACTTTGGAAAATCACTTCAAGGTTACCTCTCAACAATAATGGTTGAGCACATGTAAGCACTCCAGACACGAATAGTTTCCATGGTAGTAGGGGAGTGTCCTGCTACAAGAAATAAAAGAAAGAAAACAACACAACATCGTAACATTGATTCATGAATTTTTTACTGAGAAAATTATTTATATTTTCAAATCATCTTACTGGAAAGATGTACAACATTTTTCAAAACACAATTATTGTTCATCAACATTAGGTTATTTTGAATGCTAGAATGTAGGATGTAGTGTTCATCACAAAAATAATCAAAATACCAGGAAAGTGGCATACATGGTGGTTGATATCAGTTAAAATTTATGGAAACAGTTTATGTGATGAGTTTTATAAATGATACAACATGCATGGTTCAAATACATAAAAGGCTGCAATCTGTGTGCATGTATTCTAAGAAAATTATTGTGCTCTAAAAGACAATAATTTTTGTAGTACTCTAGTGCAGAAAAGTTTGATTGGATGGGAATCTACAACTTAGTTATATTATGGTAGATTAAACCCATAAATTCTTCAATATTGTTTTTAGGTGGTTCCACTTTTCCCTTGATGATTATCTACCTATTTTGTTGGGATTAACAAAAGGTGATTTTAATAGGCCTTATTTTTCTAGATATTGACAATGTAATTGTGATTTCATGACTTTATGAAAATTAATCTCTACTCCCCTAGGTGGAAATGGTGGGATAATTTGTAGCGAAGATGGGCTATATTTTAGAGTATTAGTTTTTGTGTATTACATGCTGATCAAAGGTCCTTTTTGAATTGTATTTGTCAGAGACATGAAAATTATGCTTTAAATTCCGCTTCTAATTACTATCCATAAGAAAATAGAAGGCATAGGTGCCAATGTCCACATCTCCAACGGACCCTGCATATTTCTTTATAATGTGATCAACATCATAATCCATGGCCTCAACATTCACCATTGCAAACCAAATTAGTTTGAGTATGTCAATTGGTACGGCTCATTGGTACAGCTCCTCATGAGATATCTGGATCGACCATAACAGTCTTTACATTAGTGTTGACGGCATTATAGATGTCTCTCACTTCCACCACCATAATTATATCCAAAAACCGTTTCAGTTACCATGAAAAGGTCATGATGTTAGGGCATGATGATAGCTACACTGCAGACAAGGCCATGAAAGTTATAGTGAATTTCAATCATTTAGAACTAGGCTAAGGTCAGTGCATGCCCAGGTAAAATATCAATTCATGGTCTGGTTTTTCCCATCCCAAAGAAATATAAATAGAATAACATATTTCAACTTTTTGTTTAGCTAATTATGATAATGCATCAAGTTATTTTTTTTCATAGAGTAATTTTATTCTGGGTTTGGGTGTGAGGGTCTGTTTTGGCTATGTGCATGTGGTGAACAATGACTATGAACCATGGGGAATATATTCCATTGGAGGATCCATGAGCCCCGCAATCAGAAGTGAAGGGAACCATTTTGTTACTCCAAATGATAGGTTTAAGAAGCAGGTAATATAAATTCAATCCAAAATTGACCCACCTATATCTTGAATGTTTCTTTTATTTTATCACGAACAATGATCAACATGTATATATATGCGAGTATATATATAACAATGCAAACAAATTTATGCCTTGTTATGAAAAGGTATCTTTGATCAACAGTTATCTATTGCAAGATATCTTCTGCTTATCAACGACTATGTGAGTGTACCTAGTTTAGCATATGGCTATTTGGACAAGAAGAAAGACAAATATCATGAATTTATTCTAAATGACTTCAGAAAATAGATCAATGATGTCCTTACTAATGAAAAATACTAGAAAATGGTGATGAAAAAAGAGTACGAGTACAACATGAACGTTTTAGCATTCCATTTACAAACATCAATATCATGCATCCTTTCCCTTGCACCATTTTCTACCATAGTGCTTGATTGTTGTCAGATTGTGAGGTCTTTCATAGAGGACTCTATGAGCTCTATCCTATGGAGATCACATGGAATTCTATGACGTTGTGAAGGAGTATGTAGATAAACTTTTAATCAATGTTATGAATCAGGATTTACTCAAATTGTTGAACATTTCCACGCTAGGGTATCTCATTCCATGCAGATTGTTGCCAATATGAAATTTTTGGAGCGACCTTGTGAAATTTTTATGCAGCATGATGCACAATTTTGTGGCATTCCTATGTGCTTGGTAGAAAGGCCTCATGTCGCATTTTCTGCTCGAACTGTCTTGAAGAACTCTCAAGATTCTGCACATGAAGAAATGCTAAGGCTAGTCAAGTCTAAGGTGGAAGAGTTTATGTTTCTAAATGAAAAAATAAATCGGAACCAAGATGAATTTCAACAAAACAACAGTGAGTATCTAAATTCGGTAGAAATTTACTTGGAGACGTTGGTTTCTACATCACAACAAATATTACCATTGGATTCATTGGAGAAGGTGGGAAGGGGGGGGGGGGGGGGAGTGTTGAAGCACATATCAAACTACCTCATGGTGGCACTTATGAGGGACAATGTCAACAGATTCAATATAGATTCTATAATGGGTATTGATAATGATTTAAGAGTGCTAGAGTCTGTTGACAAGTTTGAAGGACTTTTTGAGTCTAAACAACTAGCCAAGGATCAAATCATCATTTGTGTTGGCTCAGAAAATTACATGTCTTTCGTAAGGGGTTATCTGCACCTTTTCCCCAATGATAATTATCTACATGCACTCCCATTTTCCATGATGTGGTCACTGCAAAAGACTCAATTCAGTTCTTATATAATTTAGAATGAAATTTTGTGCATTCATTTGGTCTGCAATCATGCCTACTGGAACAAGCACAAAGCTTACTGAACATGACCTACCAAAGAGATTGATGCTTCTAATCCTGAGGTATTCATAACTTAGAAAAACACCCAAAAGGAGAACCACCAACATATTCAGATATAGGATGAAAATAATGCATTCAGAAAAGTGTCATCTTATCAATTGCATCAGCCCCAAGTCCAATCAATATGTGATGATGGTCGTAATAACAACCAAATTTGTCCCAAATTTGTTTATGAAAGTAATTGATAAATTCCAGAAGTTGCAAATCTAAGCTTATAGAAATTTTTTAAAGGCTGAGTTGGTTCAAACTACATGTCCATGTAATACTCTTGGGATAGCACAACTCTCAACAATATTAATCCTTTGGGGGCACCGAAGGGTTCATCTACATATGTACAAACATTCCTATTTTATATTGCATAATTCAAATGAGTAAGGTTTTACCGACGTATCTTGACAATCACATTGAATTTAAAAGGTAAAAAGAGGGTATGCTTAAATAACATAGACCATTGATATGAATATATAATTGTTTAATAAGGTTTGCATGGGTATGCTTAAATACTGCAGATCATTGGTATGAATATTCAATGGTAGAATTAGGTTTGTTGGCCCAAAGAGATTTTGTAAGCTCACAAGCAGAATTGGGAAAACTGGAAAGCATACCTACAAATGCCATTTTCTTCAGTAACAGAAAAAGGAGGAAGACATGAACAGAAAATGAGAAAAAATAATCAAATATCTATTTTCCAAGAACCTCCAAAAACGTAGCATTATTTCGTCTTTGTTCACGAATCATGATATCTAGAGGGTGGTTTTATTATGGTTAGCTCTATATGCAAATGGAAACATGTTTCTATTACTGAACTTCAATGATGGTTTCCTTATCTAAAGTAGTCATTTTCCCTGAAATCCATGCACCACATTTTAAGAACATCAAACCCTCAAATCTAAAAAAGATATTTGGAGAACCAGTCGTGCTCCTTATTAAAGTTACAAATGGTAAATTCTACCTCAATATAATAATATAGTGTTATTGAAAAATGAATTGTTTATTTTTTCATCCAGAGTAAAGTTTAGGCATATAGTTATGATGCTCTCTAGTTTTTGCAATGGTGTTCACCTTGTTCAATGACACATGAAACGCAAACTGCCTTGTATTAGAAGAAATTTTAACATATGGGACCCCATTTTTTAAAGATATCTTAGGAGGATGATGATTTTTTCTTTAATGGAGGAAGTATTTTGCGTTAAATGATAGTTTAGGGTTAAAGGGCCAAGGATACACAATCAATTTGTAGTGATCTAGTGTAATCTTTTCCTAGATTTTCCTTAAGAACTAGTAAAGATTCATTCCATTTGGGCAAATCAATCATCCAATAAAATGATACAATTCCAATAAGCGATGTTGGTTCCAATAGTGAAATAATTCATAATATAAACTAATGGTTCCATCAAGTTATATAATCCAAATACAACAGATAAGGATTCCAAACAGACACTACTAATTTAATATAATAGCAAAGATATATGCATACCTTTGCAAACATCATGGGAATCTCAACACTCGAGCATGTCTTTGTTATACCTTGGAAACTCACAGTTTCTGAACTATGACACTTAGAACCCCCACACTTCCTAATTTTCCCTTCTGCATTGTTACAGAACCTTAGACCTATGAAGTGGACATCCTTAGTTTCTGGTCAGAAGATCTCACTTAACTACAAGGGACTCGGATCACTATCTAAAAACCCTCCAAATTCTCTGTCACTAGATTACTTCAGGAGACCTAATCCATCTTAGAATACCTTGGTACAAGAATTTGATTGGCCTCAGAATATGCGGCGTATTCAGATTGATTATAGGAAGACATTTTTCCACTCTAAGCTTCAGAGAATGTGATTTGTTCATAAATAATACTCCTATTCTCCCAGAACAAATTTGTATGGGTTCAGTCTCTTTCTGTAGGAATTTTGCTAGGCCTTTATTACAGATAGGTCTGCAAGAGGTTTAGGAGGACACTCAATCTATGTACCATCTGAATCATTGTAGAAACCCTCACTTTTCGCAAAATTACTTCAGGAATTTTAGTTGTCCCATGAGGAAATGATTTTACTTAATGCCTTCGATCTTTGTTGTTTTGTTCTTCGCTTAGCCTCAGGGTTATAGTTTGTCACAAGAGAAATTCCATTTGTAATATAGAGAAATTCACAAAACCACAAAGTAGGTATGTTCCAATGCTTCATTTTTTTTCCCTCCAATCGAATTCTCTTTCCCTCAGGAATGAATCTGACTTATCTTGCTTCAGTTACGAATCTTGACAGAAGTGTTGTAGCTGGTTAATATTTTATTGAGAAACCAACGAGAAAAATTCATGAACCTAGTTGTAAGGGAGAAACGCTACAATGCTTTGGAATATAGAAAGGTTGCAGTGATTTCTGAGAAATTCAGAGATGCACTTGAAAGGCTATTTGGAATTTTGGCAGGTAGGAATTTAAAGAAAAAACACACAAAAGAGTCCATGGATACATTAGTAAGGATATTGAAAGATTTCAACTAGGAGATTCAATGGTATATTTCAAGTCATTACTGGAAACACTGGATGTTTACTTTCTATTAATGCTCTTGTGTCATTAGATTAAAGGTTGTTTGCATGTTACAGTTTTATAGCAATATGCTTTATATTTATAACAATATTCTTTCTCTTTCTGTTTTTACTTCCCATTTTATATTTATTTACTATTTGCCTTGCATGCATAGGAACCTCCTTGCTTATGAAAGCCCTTTGAATATGGTCCTTTACAAATTTTTTCATGGCTGATCTATAAAGTCCAGTCAGCATGTATATTCAAGCAATGAAAATGAGCATCAATAATGCCTATAATTTGTTAAAATATGTCTAAAATTGGATAAATTAACCATTTTATGATTTTAAATGAAAGAAGGTGAATACTACGAAAGAAACTCTAGAAACCTTTGACCGGAGAGGAGGAAATGTTTCTTGAGTAAGGCTTGACTAGACACTGAATTTGTGATGATTGAAATCTGTATTTGTATTTTTTATAGAGTAAAAGGCGGGGAGGTTCTATTGGTAGAACATGGATATTGAAGTCGCTATAACTTCTAAGCACAATATTTGAAACTTATTTAAGCGCTGAATAAAATTGTTGACGCTTCTATCTTCAAGAGTGTTGCTTTGCCTAGCCTTACGTAACCAACATTATTATTTTTCAGGTATCTTTCAGTCTCATATTCTATTGCATCTTAACATTCTAATTTTATATTTAATATCTTGTGATTTCTCTATAATACAAATTCAAGAGGAAGGGTATGAGGTAGATGACGAGCTTGATACGGTAGTTGATTTTCTTGCCCCTATACAACCTGGACACTATGTTTCATAATGGCGTTTGATGGCACCTCCAGGTCAAAAGTTTGGGAAACAAGAGTGGGTCCTTATTCAGGTATCATATGGTTTCTATCATCTAATTTTACATCCTTTCGTATTTTTCATTATTTTATTTAATTTTGCCAATCGGCTTCAATTTTCCCCATTATTCAATTTTGGTACAAACTAATAGCATGGTATATGAGGCATTCTATTAAGAGTTCCTAACTGTCATGAAACGAATTTTCTTCATCAATATTTCTTATATATTTGCAAGAAACGTATTGCACTTGTGATTTTTTTCCAGTTGATCATGGGAGTAATAAATTGTGTCCCTTATGTTTTTACCCTTTCACATCATTGCGTGTCTTTTAAATTCCAAGTAGTATCACCAAGAGAGGAAAATCTACCTGATTTAATGGACTCTCTTCTAACTTTGAATGAAGTTGAACAAACCAAACAAAAGACAGCTAGTGTTTCTTCTCAAGGCCATGTTTGGGTGATAGTAAAATTGATCTGGATCCCAATGTGTTTGGATGCTCATCTATGGTCATGGACAAGGGTAAGTGACCATATTCACTTGTTGAGGTGGGTATTGCTTTTACACAATCTCAGAGAGTTGATTTTCCCAAAGAAATGCAAGGAGCCAGTGGCATAAATGTTGAAGTAATGCCATCTGATTTAGAAGCTGGTTACCCATGACCTGCTAAATTATTTCCACCTCTGGTTAATAATTTTTCTCAAGGACATATCGATGTGTCTGCCAGTGCTCCATCTCTTGTAAGATCTGAATCATTCTTTGTTGGTTAAGATACAGAAGAGCGGACTCTTATTCATGAGCTTGAAGACATGGGTTTCGATCAGAGGATGCTCAATGCTGGACTACGAAACATAATTATGATTTACGTATATCTCCTGATAATATTTGTAGTGCAAGGGAGTGGGATCCCATTCTTGAAGAGCTTCAAGAAATGGTAATTGATCATATTCTTAAATATATAAAACCTTTTTCATGACATTTAATTTTACTTGGTACTATTTAATAATATTCATTCCTTGATGATTTACATACCAAACATTAGGATTGATATTATTGCCCTGAACCTTTGCTATGGTAGGGCTTCCATGATTCGGAAATGAACAAAACATTGTTGGTGAGGATTGACGAAAGTGTAAAGAGAGTTGTTATAGATCTTTTGTCAGCTGAAAAAGATTTGTCATCAATACAATTTAATCTGTATAATAAGGCTAAATAGAGTTAGCTATGGAAGGGGGGTCCATTTTAAGGCTATGTTGGGCAGTGGGGACATGTGAACTGGGAATTTTCTTTTACAACTTCGTAATAAGAATCTATATTTATATTTGGCTTCTTTTCAAGGAGACAAATGTGTTACCTGTAATATGCAGGTGTTTTTTCTACTTCTGATTGTTTTGAATTGGATCAATGGATATTGATACTAATGCACTTAAAAAGTTCCTATTTGGTTAGATGTATGTTTTTTGATATGATGAAATCCAATGTTTCTTTCAAACTACACCATTCATGAGCCATTTCTTAGGAAGTAATAGACGTTATGATTCTCCTTTTTGTTCAACATTCATATATGCGTTGGATGTTTCTACTTGTAGGATTTGTTGGAATCTTCTAATCATGACTGTTTTTCTTTCAATTGAAAATATGGATATGAATACTTCTGAGTTGGATTTATGGTCTTTATTTCTCTAGGACTCAAAAGCATTCATAGATGTACTATTTCACATTATTTTAAACATTTGTTTTGGACCTATGGAAACCCAACACTATTTTAAAATGTTTCCAACTCTATTTGACATTGGTTTAAACAATTTGACCTATGACAAACCAACGCTATTTCACAATGTTTCCAACTAATCACGCAAAATAAAGACATTTTAATGGAAAAAAGGTCTTTCTCTACCATTGTAAGTTTTCAGATTTAATATGGATGTAGCAGTGGCCAAGTTTGGTCAATTTGATCAAAGGATTAAAGATATAAAAAAAGGGAAGAGTGCCTAACATGAATTTAGAAAGTGGGTAGTACAAGCCTTGGCTTGAGAACAAATTGGAGAAGAAAATATCAACTTTTATATCTTTCACGTTCCCCCACTCCTATCGGTGTTCCTTTACACCTCTCAGTGAAATTGCAAGTTATTATTATTATGACCTCTCCGTTGTTGTTATTATTGTAAATGACATCAATGGAAACTATTTAATCACACAACAATGAAAGAGGATTACGATTCAAGTTATATTCATCACTAGAGGGCATTAGTAGAGAATTCACAGCCAGGGCTGCTTGGTCTTCTTATATTTCAAACTGAGAAAAGAAAGTTGCTTCATGCTTATCTAATTTGGTAGTTAGCAGAGACGAAATCCCTGCATTTCTACCACGCTTAGATATTTTTCCCTTACTCCTTGAGATCATATTAGTCTACAACATTTTAGGCTCCATGTCTTGAGATCCAAACAAACTAACAAAGAATATATGTTGTAGTTGTTTCTATATAGATAGTAGTTTTGGTACATTATATTATATAGTAGAAACACCCGTTTGATAACTAACAACATATCTGCAAATTAATACACATACCCTAATATTTTTGGAGATGCAATGGAATGGATAACTCTGAAGTCCTAATTACCACTGGAAAAATTCATTCGTTGATTTTGGTTTGTCCCTGCATTTCTACCATGGAAGAATAGGTTTGTTGGCAGCTAATATGGAAGCTAAAGCGATGGACACACTCACTCGAAAAGAACTACCACCCAACCACAAAGGCGATATTTGGTTGCGGGGAACCACAATCATGAAAGGTATACTCCTGCCTATCAGTCTACATATTTTCTTTGGAATGTGAAAAAAAGGCCACAAACCATATAGGTTTTCTTCAAAATTATTAACAAAAAATCAAAATAACAGACCACATTGATTTTAGAGAATGTCCGTGCTTTTCATCGACTACATGATTTGGAGACTAGAACAAGATGATACAAAATCCACAAATTGTGGGTGAAAATCTCACAAAGAGCCAAATATGTTATATATGATATAAATTCCAACTTTATGTATCTGAATAAAGACCATGGTTAAAAAGTACCTGGTTCTACTGATGTGCCTATACTTGGGTATATTTAGCCATAACTAACCTGAAAGTATGAACCATGAAATGAAAACAATTTTTCCATTCTTTTCCTCATTTCTTAACATGATTATGCTGTATTTTCTAGCATTCAATGTTTGATTTATTCCTCCCCCATGTTTTTTCTTTCACATTGTGTAACTATGATATGTTGAGGAGTGAAATTTTATTCTCCATCCATCTATCAATATGATATCTCGAGCTTCAACATGGTGCAATTTCCATGATTAAATTTTGGGTGTGATTTCTTGTTATTTAATTGGAATTTTATGGCTTTATGCAATTGTTCTTAACGTTTCTATACTTTGGTCACATTTTTTTCCTCCACATTTTTGGTTTGTGCATCTTCCCTGTAGGTTATACCTAGTCAACATAATCAATAATTTATATTCGCATTATGGCATGTATTATAGTCTATAGCAGGATGAGGCCCCAAGCCTCTTTTCGTGAAATTTTTTTTTTTAAGTATGTAGTATTACTCACCATCAACTTTGATGCTATCCACATGTGCCAATGATGGGCATATTGGATGAAAATTTGATGATGATCTTCCCTGAGAACTTTGTTTCGAGCAGTATTAAAATTCAACTTGATTTATAATTTCATAAGGCAAAAGACCTTTGTTGTATGCAGATGCCTTGAGGTACTACGAATTTTTCCAAGTTGGACTCTAATGTGCAAATCAATTCGAAAGGAGTGACAATGACTGCATTGCTTGCAAAAGCCACTGCTTTATCCAAACACCCAACAATCAATGAAAGCTACAAAGATGGCAAGAATTTCACCTACAATAGCAACATAGAAATTGCACTCACTGTGGCTATGGATGGGGGCATAATTACACCTGTGCATTTGGAATCTAGATCATATAGACTTTAGATCTTTGCCTCTGTTATATCATATTCAAATTTTTGCTACATTTTTTTTTATGTTTCAATTTATGAAGACTTAGCAATATTGTACATTACTTTCCGAATGAAATTTTGTAAGTCTAAACTTTTCAGAGTTTGTATCTTGCATTTAGGTTGATATATATACTCTCTCTAGGAAATGGAAGGAATTGGTAGATAAGGATCATGAAAAATAGCTTCAGCCTCAGGAATATAATACATTTTTATGAAAATTCACTATGAATATGTTCTACTTATTTGTGTTCTGGATCTCCTTTGATTTTCTCATCAAAAGAGAATTTCCCTGTCTATTGTTTGGTAGCTTTTAACCATTCTCAACACAAGGTTGTCATTATAACTGTTTTTTGTTTCCTACACATTGAAGTAGATGTGTCTTGAGTTTTACAAGGTCAACTATACAAGCTTAATTATTATATGCCTAGCCTCTTTGCAGGAACTTTTACTCTTTCTAATTTAGGAATTTTTGGTGTGGACCATTTTGATGCAATCCTGCCTCCTGGTTTTGGAGGTAAACCCTGCATTATTGTCTTCAAAGGGGTTCAGTCGATTACATTCTCCAGTTGAGCCACACAATTTTTCTCTTTGTTCAAGGCTAACTTTTAAAATGAACTTTCTAATGTTTGAGAGGGAGGAATTACAGATGTGAGGGCATCCCAACAAATAGTTGTTATGACTGTTGATGGATTAATCAGTTTGAAAAACCAAATACATGTATAAATATCTCTACTTTTTATGACTTAAATAATGTTTGTCATGTTAGACTGTGTTTTCCTAATAGGCTCACAATGCATCTCGATATTTTTAATCATCTTTCTCACTATCAGATATCTATCTGAAAATCTTGAGCACTTTTATGTGATCGATTAGATTTATTGTATTGGAATTCTCACTTAAAAAATTGGTCTTGCAATTGTATTATATACAATTGACATGATATATATATATATATATATATATATATATATATATATATATATATATATATATATATATATATATATATATATATATATATATATATATATATATATATATATCAAAGAAAATATTAAATCTATCAAAAAATATTAAATCTAATTCAACATGCACTAAAGCTTGTATTGGCATGACACTAAAGGAGCCATCTAATATTCAACTGTCAGGTTAATTTGATAGTAGATCACAAGATTATACATGGTGCTGACATGGCTTCCTTTTTTCAAACACTTTCAAAAATTATTGAAGAACCCAATGAGCTCACTCTATAGACCCTTCTTAAAGGACAATGTCCCTTCTAGACCCACCATTATAGGTTTCAGTGTATATTTATTGTATGATTATAATGGTTAATGTTTATGTTTAGTATATATTTGGGATCTTTTAAAAATGTATAAATGAAGTTAATTGTTTCACTTTTGTTTAAATTCATGGTATTTTTAGAAATATTCTAGAATAGGTAAGGGAATATTTTAGAATCTACAATGAGATTAAGTTAATTTATTTTTATCATATTTTAATTAGAGAAACCATATTTCATACATCAATTTTATTTATAAACAAATAAACCTATGTTAAAAAGAAAAATTGATTGTTGTTAGCAGTATGATATTTCTCTAACCCTACCTCCCAAGACACAGGTCTAGTATTTCTGCATGGCCTGATCTATCCCAAGTTCTGAGCAGAGAAATACTATTAAGGCTTTTAGTAATCCATGCAAGTTATTTTGGTAATGATGAAGCAACTACATCAACTTTGGACAATGAAGGATGGCTGAAAATAGGGGAACTATGTTACATTGATAAGGATAGCTTCCTTTTTATTGTGGAAAGATTAAAGTAGTTGATCAAGTACAAAGGATTTTAGGTACAAATCATTTTAGGACCTTTATTTTGATGCAAATTCAATATATTTATCATCTCAAACTTTTTAAAAATATTTTGGCAAGTTTCCCAGGAGGAATTAGCATTTCAAGGTCCTTTATTTTGATGCAAATCCAAATCTTTGTCTCAGATTTTTTTTTTGGCAGGTTGCTCCGGGAGAATTAAAGGAATTTCTCTTCTCAAACCCAAATATTACTGACGTAGTTGTTATTCCGTGAGTAGCATTTACCACACTTCTTGAGCTAGAATTCAATATTTGGGTTGATAGCAAAGACTCTATGTAATATTTAGTGCATCTCCTCTTCTATTTGCACGCTAGATTTTGCATACCTTATAATTAATTTGAGCACGCAATAATGTGTCTTATATTTTTTCATAACTTCTAATTAATTTAAGCATGCATTCTATGTTCTAGATAGCTTGATGAGGAAGCAGGTAAAGTACCAATGTCATTTGTTGTGAGGAAGTATGGTAGCAATATGTGCGAGGAGGATGTAAAATTTTTGTTGCAAAACAAGTAAATGCAACACTTCACTATTTTGTTTGCTAATTGTACATTTAGTTTTGGTTTCTATTCTCTTGATGATTCATTTTGCACAAAAGCTTTTATGTAAGAAAAATTTATATTTTAACTAGCAAGTAATTTGTAAAGTTATCGGAGTGATGAAAGTTTTATATTCAAATTTTTATGCCAACTAACTGATCCATGTTGAGCCCAATTACAAAGTCCTAGGGTATTTAAAAATAAACCTAAATATTTTGTTTATCTTGTTCACTTAGGAGAGAAATTTTGTGTTGTAATCAAGTTCAGGTTTCACCATACAAGAAAATACATCGAGTGGCATTTGTCACTTCAATTCTGAAGTCCCCATATAGAAAAATATTAAGAAAAGATTTTGATTTACCAGGTTTTGTCCATCTCCAGATTTTGAGTCGTGACAATGAATATTGTGGATCAATTAGATGCAATTTTTAGAGTATAAATTTATTTAAATATGAAAGGATGGATTGATTTGGTTGATGTTGTACAATATAATTCTGTAATCCAATGGTCGTGCATTTTCAGACAGAGCTGCTATATAAAAAAACTGGATAATTATCATTTACCATTGCTTTAAGGATATTTGTACCTTTTTTATCTCTTATTTTAAAAATAAATAAACATTCCTTTTTGCATATGTTTGCATCACATGCATGAAAACTGACAGCACTCGCACACATATTCTTGACCTACTTTACTAGGGTACACACCATATATTGGATTTGTATGGAAATTGACAGCATTGACACACAACATTTATGCTTTATCGATGAAGTTTTCTAATGAGGAGAGTTTTAAAAAGAAGTTTGGGAAATGATGTGGGAAATTTGATAAGGAATTGGGAAATTTTAAACTATTATGTTTGTATAGTTTGGATATTCAAAAATTTTAGGATATTTGTGTTTTAAGGAAAAATTCATTCGTTGATTTCGGTTTGTCCTTGCCTATGATAAATCTCTGTTCAACCACTAATAATTTTGTGGGTATTGAACCTCCAGATTTGATGGTGCATGCACGGATGGCGTATAGCACTCAATGATTAAATTTTTCTGCAGAAAATTACTTTTGTGAAGAAGGGATGGAAGAGATATGGAGTAGTGGTGTATTTTGATGCAGGAGCATAAAGGCAGAGTCAGAAATGTGACAAGATGGTCACATGTTGTGGCTTGGGAAGATGACTAGCAGTCCTGATAAATTGAAGAGTTTATTTTAAATCATTTTGTTTAAAATTTAGTTTCGGCTAACATAGCCATTGTAATCTGTAGGTTAAAAGAATAGTTAGATTAGGATTATTTAGAAATTTAGTTGAATAAACTTTTCTGAAACTGAATAATAGTTTCTCAACCATATGGGGATTTTGGGGAAAGCCATAAAACATAACCAAATCTGCCATTTTAGGGTTCTGCCTTCCATAGAGAGAAATAGAGAACGAGAGGGAAATAGGTGTGAGAGAGGGTTGAATAAAGAGTAGGAACAAATGTAAAAACTAGGAATCCGAGGGCTTGGTTCTGTGTATTTTTATTTATAAATAAATTCCAAGTGTTTTGGATGATGATCAGGCCCTTTGTTTCAACCCGCTAGTTGTATTTCCCTGTTGTAGTTAAATATAGAATTTATGTGCTATGAAATATGCGTATTGTATTTATATTAATGCTTAGGAAAATTGAGTGTGAAGATGCAGTTCCTGTGAACTTTGCACAGGAAAATTTGGGGAAAAAACCAGGGGATGAGAGATGAAGAACATGAGCAGGAGGGAATCCACACGTTTGTAGACCGCACAAAGCTCAGGAGAGATAGTGTTGAATAATTCTGAATAAAATCAGAAATATAGTGGAGAGTAACATGGAGGGAGCCATATTGCTTAACAACAGCATCAGAAAGAAGAGAATATTTAATAAATAACATAATACGTAGTAGAATTCCTAAGGAGAAATCGATGGCGAGGTTTGAAGTGTCGGGTTAAATATTTAAGGATTGACGCGGAGATTAGAGCGGGAAAAAGAGGTGAAGAAGAGACAAGACTGTTGAGCAGATGATTGTGATTAAATCATAGATCCAAAGACTAGAGATGTATAGTTAAGGAATAACGAAACGAACACATATTGGCAGGGCTAAATTCACATTGGCAGTTGAAATAATTAAGAGTTAAGGATTTTCAAAAGTTAAATATTTTAACTTGCGATGCGAAGTGGCATAGAAGGGAAGTTGCGTGGGCTATTGTATCATACATCAGATCAACGACATAAGAGGGTCGTGACTTTGCACTTCACAAGATATAGAGGATAATGTTTAAGTGTTCACATGAAATGTTAAATGGGATGCGATGTGATGCGAAGAGGAGGAAGGATGTGATATGACAAGGAACAACCAGGTGTCGGCATGGCAAAAATGTTCACATCGCAAGTTTTACAGCTTAGCATATTTGTAAAGAGTTGGAAGTTGTAGGCAATGATTGCGATGTGTTGCGATTGGTCGGGAGAGTGTGGGACCCTCCAGTAAGGAGGTCTCGTGCATTTGATCTACTACGTGATCCAACGGCCCGCACAAATTTCCTTCCATTCCACTTCGCATCACAAGTTAAAATCTTTAACTTGCGAAAATCCTTAACTCTTAATTATTTCAACCGCCGATGCAAAATTTCACCCTACCGACACGTTTTCATTTCACTCTTCCTTAACTGTTCGTCTCTTGTTTTTGGATTTACGATTTAATCACAGTCGTCCACTCAAAAGTCTTGTCTATTCTTTGCTTCTTTTTCCTACTCTAATCTCTACTATCAATCTTCAAACCTTTGACTCGATGCTTCAAAACTTGCCATCAATTTCTCCTTAGTAATTCTACTACGTAATATATTGTTTATTTAATATGATCTTCTTTGTGATGTTGTTGCTCTGCAATACAGCTCCTTCCACACTACTCTCCGCTATATTTCTAATTTTATTCGGAATTCTTCAACACTATCTCTCCTGAGATTTTTGCAGTCTGCAAATGCGCACATTCTCTAATAAGCTTGTTCTTCATCTCTCATCCCTTTGTTTCTTCCCTAGCTTTTCTTGTGCGAATTTCATTGGAACTGCATCCTCGCACTCAATCTGTCTAAGAATTAACAGAAATATGATACGCATATATCATAGCACATAAATGCAATATTTAAATTTGACAAGGAAATAAAACCAACGGGTTGAAACAGAGAGCCCAATCACAATCCAAAACACTTGGAATTTATTTATAGATAAATATACACAGAATTGAGCACTAGGATGGATGGTTTTTACATTTGTTCCTACTCTCTGTTCAACCCTCTCTCACACCTATTTCCCTCTCGTTCTCTCTTTCTCTCTATGGAATGTAGAACCCCAAAATGGTGGATTTGGTTTTGTTTTATGCCTTTCCCCAAAATCCCCATATGGTTGAGAAACTATTATTCAGTTTTATAATAGTTTATTCAACTAAATGTCTAACTAATCCTAATATAAATATTCTTTTAACCTACAGATTACAATGGCTATGTTAGCCCAAACTAGCTTTTAAACAAAATACTTTAAAATAAAATTTTCAATTTATTAGGACTGCTAGTCCTCTTCCCAAGCCACAACATGTGACAAGCATGTCACATTGTTGAATCTCTCTTAATGCTCCTGCGTCAGACTCTAGAGGTAAAATAATTCATGACCTCCTGGTCATGTGTATTCAATGCTTGAATCTTCCAAGATTCCAAACTCTATTTTGTTGCTTTCCATAAGCTTCATTCTCCTCACCATTCTTTAGCTGCAATCTTCCAGGATTCCATATTTTGTACTCTAGTGCTCCAGTGCTTCTACCTTCACTGTTATTCACTTTCCAAACAGTTCCACAATGGAATACTTTCTTCACTTTGTTGTAACTCTCTTAGGTATTTGCATTAACTCCCATAGTTCATCTATGGTTTCTTGAAATTCAATCTTCTTCCGTAATCTATTATTTTTTATAGTCCTCTGCCAACATATTCTACTACACATCTCTCTCCCATAAATTTCTACAAATATTACTCCAGAAATCGTTGCCACCCAACCTCTCTGAATAACACTAAATATATCTCCCTCTGCAGCATCCCTCTTCTTTTCCTTGTTTACAAATTTACCGTCAAAAGGTAAATTGTCTTCTATTTCTCTCACTACAGTACTATATTTATTCACTATTTCCTATATACGAGTTAACATAATGAAGTTTTGGAAACTAGTATCTATCTCTATTTCAACTATAGTATGAAACGATTCCATCATTTTGTCGACAATCCCTTTCTCTTGCTCCAATTATTTGAGCAAGCAACTCACCCATTCACTAACTACTTGATTCCCTTCAAGTACCTCTTCAGTATGTATTATTATAGTTTCAACATAACTCTATTCCTCTTCCTGGATAACATTCCATTGTTGTCCTTCTGCTTCTTGGCTAGCCCTAATGGTGAATTTAGTCTTTTCCACTTCTAGGACTAGATTTCCTTTACCCTGAGACATAACTGCCTCACTTTCATCTTTATAAATTTATTCTTCCTTATTACTAAGCAAACCTCTTTGTGACACTTCTTCCTCATCTTTAATCAAAATAAAATTCTAATTCTCTATTTCTATGACAGTCCTAAATGTCCATCCAACAATCTTCCTTTGGCTATTTAAGCAAGCCAATTCCTATTTGTCCTTATCAAGAAAACTTTTCATCTCATGCGAAATTACTAATTCATATCCATTAAATTTTCTCCCTTCATTAAATAAGGAACTTATGAATTCCTTCTGCTGCAACCACTCAACTTGGTCTTCATCAGAAAGGCACTCTTAATCATACCTTTCTTGAAAATTTTCTTCCTCATTATACTTTTCTAGATAAACTTCAGCTTTACTTGAGAAAATTCCAAGGGATCGATTGTCTTCTACACAACCTACAAACACATTCAAATTTTCAGCATTAAACTCATGAGACCTAGTGGTCTTATTTCATGACTCAATCACCAAATATTTCTCTTCTTGTTCTAAGTCTCTTTGAGGACTTAGAATGTCTTCACTAGTCTTCATTTCATATTTCTCAAGCATAACATATGAATGCTTGATATCATCTTTTGCCTCTTTCTATTCTTGGCCATCATCATATGCCAAGCCCTCCTTGTTTTTAGCTTTCACAATAGGCTAGAAATCATTGCATTCACTTAACTGTACATGTGCATGTACATGAGACTCACTGTCTCATTTTCTTCTTGAACATAATTCAAATTTTGTTGGCCTCATTTATCCTTTATGACAACATCAACAAATTGTCTTTCTTTACATATTTCACCTGCATACATACAATATTCATTTATTTCAAAACAATAACGATCCATAGCCTCTCTTGTTGTCACAAACATCAACTCTTTCTATTGGTTCTCATCCTTCCAAGGATCCATGAAAACATCAGCTGGTCTCATACACTAGAAAATTTGGCCCAATTTCCGATGGCCACTTCGTCGCTATTCCAACACATAGTCATCACAAGAGTGATATTTCGAGGCCAAACAAAATGTGGTTAGCCATTATGTTGCAATTATGACGCTTTTCCAAAGTGTCGCAATACCGACACATTTTCCAATGTTTCCAAACGCTATGCTGGAGTGTCGCAATATCGGCGCATTGCAAAAGCATCGCAAGACCGACGCTAGGAAGAAGTGTCGCAATACCGACAAACAATTTAATGTCACAAGACTGACGCGTATAAGGCATCACAAGACCGACGCATATTAAATTGTAACAAGACCGACGCTGTGCCGGAGTGTCGCAATATCAAAGCAATGCAAAAGCGTCGCAAGACCGACGCCAAGAACAAGTCTCGCAATACTGACGTACAATTGAACATCACAAGACCGACGCGTATAAGGCATCACAAGATCGACGCTTATAAGGTGTCGCAAGACCGATGCTTATAAAGCATCGGTATACTGACGATGGGTTAATTTTTTTTTTTTTTAAAGAAAACTTACCAAGCTGGTGATGTCTATGAATATGGAATCTTTGTTATATCAAAGAAAGGTTCATGTTTGTCATCAAAATCAATTTTGGTTGCTTTAGTTTCTTTCCGAGAAAATTTAAGTGACAATTCAGCTTCTTTGAAAATAGTATATATTCAAATATTGAACGAAAATATTCACCATTTTTTGAAGTCTCAAACATTGACACTTATTCTTCCAATTTTTAATTTCGGGGAGATGATTATTTCCTTCTTACTAGTAAACAAAAGAAGGAATAAGGTCAAAATCATTCACTAGGTGATATCCACTAGAAATATGGCTTTGAGAAGGAAGAATACATTTATAAATCTTTATTGATAATGCACTCTAGAAATTTTAGATCTTGAAAATTTGATTTGTAAGAAGGTTTGGAGAGATAAACAAGTTTCAATTATAAGCTCACCGAGCTACATACTGTTAGAGAGCCGGAGAGGCCAAATAGGAGAATAGAAGGCCATTAACTTTGAAGATCTGGCCAAGGACCAGAAGACTGTAAGAAATTTCTTTTGTATGAAGAACCTGTTTAGTCTTAGGTGTGCATTCCTATTGGTCTTTTGTGTGAATTTCTTAATTCATGAATGGTTGGATGCCTATGTTGAGGAATTGATGTATATATAATATATGTAAGAATTTTTGGACCTCTGTAGCTAACTGTGTAAATGAATTTCTGATATATGGGAGGTTATGGCGTTTCTACACACTTCTGGTAGGAAAAGGGCAACTGTGGTTGATTATTGAGAATTTGGCTTGTGTGACCAAATTAATTATAGATAGAGGACATATCTCATGTCGAGGAAGAAAATTTGTGATTTGGTAAATATTCTGCCAGTATATTCTGTGATGGGAGCGTGGCAGGACTAGGGCGATTACCTGTGTTGAGAGCCACTGTCAAAATATTGATTTAATTCGAGATACATCTGTATGGGAGATGTGTAGAATGAGTTTCTGTGCATAGGTTTAATAAAATTCTGTTGGAACCTTGAACTGTATTAGAATAACAGTGGCATAAAATACAAGAGTTGGTGCTACGAATATGAGTTGAGGAATAGTTTAACTATAGAGCAGTGTATTGGACAAGTCACAGTGGAACTGTGAGCCACTGGAAAGCGGGACAGAGCGTTAGAATTGCGAGGTGGAACCGTGTTAAGTGATGTGTTGAAGCGTTGGTGGAATCTTGAGTAAGTAAAGTGGAATGGAACCAAGAGGTGAACAGTAAAACCGGCATGCGAGGACAGGCGGTTTTCGCGTTGTTGAAATGTGGTAAGCTGTATTCAAGAAAAAAACACGATATATCCCTGTGATTGACACATAAGCCAAGGGCGGTTTCAGAAAACCACAAATTTTGCGTAAATTTTGAGCATTAATGCTCGGACCAAAAAAAAATGCGATATGCACTTACGCCCGTTCGATCATCCGAGTTGAAGCGATAAGATTTCAACCATCGGATGCACATGGTATGTTAACCAAACTGTGGGCCCAAGGTTTTGTTGGCGATGTTAGACCTTAAGTCAAGTCGAGTCATATATGCGCAAATGTTATATATGGTAATATTTGAATACAGTGCGAAGGTTTCGTATAACATTGTTGAATTACATATAAGTGCATGAGTTTCGAATGATAACTGGGCTTGAGGACTATATGAAAAAAGGTCGTGATTTATAAAATTCCAACCTTGGGTGGAGTAATACATATGTGTTATGTATTTACTGATGGTCGGAGGTCTTGACGGTAATTAAACATTTATATAAGAAGTGAGCGCATATATATGTGATAGTCGGCGCTGGGACTTTAGTAAAGTAAAAATGAATTTATATGTCGTGACTCTATAAGCTAAAGGGTTTGAGTTATCCGACTTTGAGAAAGTGGGTTTATTGCATGATTCCTGCCTATGAAAATAAAGTGTTGGGACATTAATAAAGGGGTACATATACTATGGTTTTGTTATTCGGACAATTAGGGTTAATATAGTCGGGGTTTAGAGATAAAAACCCGATTGGTGTTAACCAATTTGGTTCTATAAGGCATCTTGAGAAGGGACTTTAAAGTGAAATTTGCATTTCATTAATCAAATTTTATAAATTTGATGAATGAAACTCAAAGAAAAGAAATTAGAACATCATGAGCTTGCCAGATTGTGGATATGGTTGGGCAATGGACTTGGACGGAATTTTATACACAACATTGAGAATGAAAGATGCGAGAATAGGGACTGTGGGTTTTTACCCTGCACCAAGGTCTCCAAGTTGGTTTTGTGAAAGTCCTAATATTGTTGAGGAATCCCAAGAGTAATCTTCAAAGGCATTTATATTTCTTGAAAAAATGTACTACTCTAAAAACGACGACTTTACTTGAAAATTTTGAAGTTATGAAAGATTATTTATTTTTATTTTTATTCAAAGACTCAAATTGAATTTAAAAATATTCTTTTTTTTTTATTCCAAATCATCCAAAGAAGGAGATATTAAAGATATAAAAAATCCATTGGACGTAACAAGCCCAATAGTAAATAAAAAACCAATTATTCCACATAATATAATGGCTGCTCAAAATTCAAATGATCTAGTTGCTGCCTGATATGCACCCCTAAGATTTATTGCAAATCCACATGAAATTCCCCAAGGATACCTTAAAAAATTTCCAAGATACAATGGATAAGATAAAAAAAACAATAGAAGGGCTTTCGTATGGTTACACGAAACCCTTATTTTTGTGGAGCAATCCAAGTGTAGTTCAATAGCCAGCTCATAACAATTTTATCTATCCATCACATACACAAGATAGCTAAAATGAAACTTCCAACAACTCTTTGTTTTGCATATATAATTGAAGCTTTTGGGAAAACTTTGTTATTGGTTCCCCGTCTTGTGCATATACTACTGGAATTGATGCACAAGATTTTTTAAGCTCCAATTCTAATGGTTAAAGTTGTACATTTGGGTCTCATACCACTTTTAAATTCTACCATAATGCATACATGAGGCAATGTTAAGCTATTAGTACATCTCATTTCTTGGGGTTAATTAGTATATAAAACTTTTATAAATGAATATCAGTTGTCCCTTGCTTGAATAAACCTGAACAAAACAAGAACTTTGTCCAGTGTATTCTCCAACTCCTCCTCTGAAGTACCTTTGTTACCAGATTGAACTTTCTCATCAAGAAATTTGGCAATAAGTTTTGCTGGTCAGTTCTACAGACAAAGGCCATAATTCAGATAAATGAAAAAACAATATATCTAATATTATGAATGCAATTGTCTGCCTATAAAAATTCTTTCATTACTTACCTTTAGTTGTGTTGTCATTAATCCTTTCAAACTTTTTGTCTCACTTAATTTGATAATCAAGAGCACAAATTAAATGAAAAATCTATATAAACAGAAAGAAAATGAAACAGAAAGAAAATGAGCATAAACATATAGTAACTAACCTGTATAATTAAATCTATATAAACAGAAAGAAAATGAGCATAAACATATAGTAACTAACCTGCCTTAGATTTATCAGATGCTCAAAGGCATCCTTGATAGTATTAGAAAAGGCCTCATTCTTCAAAAAAAAATCTTCCCATATTGTATCAAGTCGTACTTTCAAGTCTAGAAGTGATGACACCATGTCCTTGTCTTTCATTTCATTCAATACAATGCCTTTCCCAATAGCTTTAATGTATGCACTGAGAGCCAGCCGAAGCAGCTCAAGTGCACTCACCCTTTTAAAAAGAGAGTACATGCGCTGAAGGTCTAGAATGTGATTGGCATCCTTGAGCAAAGTAAATCCCTAGGGAAATCATGATTTGGCTACCCTGTTAAATACATATGAACCAACATATTTCTGAATTTAGAGAGGGGATTTGACTCCATCAGTAATAAATAATGGGCTTCTATATCGATTTCTTTCCACATAGAAGAGACCATAATGATTAATTACATATAACATCCAATCAACAAAAAAATATGGGAATTTTAACAATTAACATGAATGAATATCAGATAACTCAATGGAAAGATCCGCTTTCCCAATCTCCATCAATTTTTCCAAAAAATACATGTGATTTGAATGGTAAGGGTATTGCCATCATCATTGTTTCTTTAGGTGAGACATTTACCAACATGAAAATTGTATTTGGCACCTTCACACCTGTACTTATGGACATACTCCCTTTATAAATGAAAACTCTTTAATTTTCCCAGAATGAAAATAAGAACAAAATCTCAACTGAGGGGTTTACACCAATCATGCAACCATTTTCGAGAACCTGTTTGATTTTGCGTATAAATGTGTGAACTGAAATGAGCAAAAAAATTCAGTTCGCTATAAACACAGTACACATGAAAATAGAAACACTGAGGTGCACCCACTTTGATCAAAATAATATTATACATATTTTCTGGTGCATCAATAGAATAACACAACTCTCGCATAGTACATAAAGCTTCCATAGAAAATGTTACCACATAACAATGACACACTATGGCATGACAAACTACATTTTCTATTTCCATTTCAAGTGCATTCAGCTTTGTAAAGACTTCGACCCGAAAAGGGTCACCATCAGAACAATGCCTGCAGGAAAATTACATAGATATGGTAAGAAATGCATAGCTTCATTTCACTGCTCCAGTGAATAAATCTGTGACTTTGATCAATAATGGAAGCAGTAATCTATGAATGTCTGTGAATATACAAGGATGTCAAAGAAATGAAGACCAAAACAGGGGACATGGAGCCGAATTCCAAAGAATTTTTTGAATTTTCAGAAGTTGTAGGTCAAGAACAAGATAAAAGACTCATTGTTAAGCTTCAAGAAGGATCCAGGAAGTATATGACAAAGCAAGGGAAAAGGATAGGGTTATAGTTTATCCACAATACCATGATTGATTTGGGGAGCTAGAGAAGATTTTCGAGATTCTGTGTCAGTTTTGTGCCAAATAAGGTTCCTTTATTGACCTAATTCTTAAGTCCTGGGACAAACATCTTTATGGTTGGTTTGCATATGAGAAGCTAAGGAACCTCTTGCTTCTTCCCTGCAGTTATATCCCTTCCTAGATTTCATTCTTACCTGTGTAAGTAATTCTAGCTAAGTAAGTAATTCTTACCTGTGTAAGTAATTCTTAATGTATGAATGCTAGCTATTGTAACAAATAGACTTGAAGATCATATTCTCTGTAGTAGCCATCATTGAAAGACGTTATTGAAAGCCAAATCAATACTCTTGATAGATTCTCTTTCCTTTTACAAGTAAGTTATCCTCTATGCTCTATGTCTGCAATCCAAAAGTCTATGTCCTAATTTGAGACTTGGTCTGAAGCATCTTTCCAAAAGTTTTGTAGGTTGAATCCTAAAGGAATCTAGGACCAAGACTGTTGGAACACCTAATCCTCTATGGGTAGGTGTGGAATGCGAAAAGTCACAGTGGAGTCCAAGTGACCTTGGAATATGAAACCAAGAGTCACACCATTGTACTATAAATGTACATCTTTGTATAATGGAAAATAAGAAAGCCTCACGCTTATCTTTCATTATGTGTTGAGTCTCGTGTGTGTGTGTGTTTATTCTTCTCATACACCATGTGTGTGTTTAACATGGTGTTTAACATGGTATCAGAGCTGAGAAGTCCATAACCAGCTCAACTTTGAGTGAGCCATTTGTGTTTATGGCCTGTGCATATCTGCAAAAATTCTTGGCATTTTTGCAGCACTCAGAGTTTCTGCAGCAGACATTTTTCCGCATTCAAAAATTGGCAGCATTCAGAAATTTGTTTTGAAGAAGAGCAACATTGGTTTAGAGAAGGAGTAGCATTCAAAATCCTTGGCAGCATTCAGAAATTGATTTGGAGACGTAGCCTTGTGCATCTGAAGGTTTTCTCACTTCTTATTTTTCCTGCAATTTCTGCCTTTATTCTGCAATTTGGAGAGCTGCTAAAAACTATTTAAATTGGGTTTATGAAGAAGAATTTTGTGGTTTTTATTAGAAAAATTTCTGAATTTTTCCATTGAAAATTTTTTGCAATTCTGAGTTTTTCTACTGCTGGAAAATATTCTCTATTGCTGGGCTATTGAAAAAATTTCTGGGTCTTATTGGCAATCTGCTATTGCATTTCAGCACTTGAAATTTGTACTGTTGCCCTCATTTCTGCAATTTTTACCAACTGTTTTAAGTGGAATCTCTCTCTCTGCTATTTTATAAATAAAAAACAAAAAAATAAAAAAGAAAAATAAAATTGATTTAGACCTTTCAGCCCCCCTTCCCAACCTGCAATCTTTACTACAATACACCACCTCATACACTCGCTTCTACAATCTGCATACACTCCTCACCATATGCACTCCCCATCCCCCTTAAAATACTCCAGTGCTCCCCAAAACTTCTACTTGGACTCCCCACGCCTTTCACTATCCACCTTAACCCTCCACTCGACCTCACTCACATACCTCTCGCGCCCTCTTCTCACATCGCTCCACTCTGCATCTGTCATACCACTTATCGCTCCACACATTCTGGAATCTATGCCTACCACTCGCAAACCTCCTCTCCCATTCAACTCTATGCTATTTCCTACCCCTCGACTACCCATTCCACCTAAATGCACCTCCTATTCACTCCCTTCCGGCCCTTGCCTGCAACACTCTCCTTACACCTCTCTCCTCCTTATCCTACACTCCCTCACCCGTCGGCTCTCTGCCACCCCTCCCCCTTACGCCACTTTCTCCCTCCCCTTGCCCCGTTTAGAGTCCCTGCGTCCTGCCCCTCTCCCTACTCTACCGATCCCACCTGTTCCCCACCCTACCTACGCTACCCACTAGCCTACTAACATTACACCGACTCCCTACCCCTCTATCCACCCGGCAGCCTCTCCACGACTCGCTCTCATAGTACCCTCCCTCCCTAAGCTATGCCCTCCCCTACCCACGGCCCTTGGTTGTCCCTCCCCCTCTACTCGCATCCCCTGGTCCACCTACACACCAGCTATTTCCACCTCCTCACAACCCGTTCCCCCACGCTCAAGCTCCGCCCAACCCTTCTCACCAACTCCACGACCATTCGCTCAGCCACTTCATACTCACCCTCACCACTCTTTCTGCAAACGCCCCCCTCGGCCTCACGATTTCCTCTTCAAATTTTATAATTAAAATCCCTTCCCTTTTTTAAAATTAATTCCCTTCCTTTTAATTAATCCCTTTTTTAAATTAATCCCCCTTCCCTTTTAAATTAAATTTTCTCCCACCCTTTTTAAATTCCCCCTTCCATTTAATTTCCCTCCCCTTTTAAATTATCTCCATTCTTAATTAATTTCCTTTTAATTAATTTATTTTTTAATTAATTCAAAAAAAAAAAAAAAACAGAGAGAGGAAGGACATTGAAGACGAGAAAGAATATGAACAGCAGAATGAGGAAATGACATCTGAGCAGATGGACTATATTTAGAGAAAAGTGAATTTTACATTGTGTGATTTGTGGCATAAGGCTGATTTTTTGAAGAAATTGACATTTGAAGACGAGTTGTTATTGGTGCAAAACAACTCCTTGAAGGAAAATTCAGCTGCCTTAAAGGCCTCTTGCACAAGTGTTTTGCTGCATATTGTATTGAACTGACATTGTATTTCTTCTTCATAGTTGCAATCATTAGATTTTGTACTTTGAGAATTCCTTCGAGTCATTTGTATTTATTGAAATTAAGTTGAATCACATTGTAAACGGGTGCATTTTCGGTTGAAGCCGACACCCTTTCATTTTTTGAGCCTAATTTCTTGAAAATGGCCAAAATCAATGAGGCATTAGATTTTTTGAGAAACCTCATTCATTAAAATGTTGATGATGTGTTAAAAATGATAAATAATATTCTTTGTAATATTCAGATTTGTTTACAAGATGCACAAGAGAAGATTGAGTTTTTGTAGTTGGAATCTCAGCTCCAACAAGATGAACTTCAGCAAAAGAGTCATCATTCTGAACCTGTTTCTGTTCAGAAGATTGTAAAGGACTCTCATCAGAAGAAAGAAGATAAAGATGCAGTTTATCCACATTCAGTTCCTTGTACTAGAGCAGATGTACATGCAGATGCAGCAACTCAGCCTGCACCTCCTAAGCCCATCATCAGACCTTGGGAATAGCTTTTCCACAAGAAGCACAGAATTGGTCTTGGATATGAAAAGGATGTGTCCTTCCATATTCCAGACTACACCAAGCCCATCATATTTCAGAGTGCCAGATTCCTATATGAAAATTCACCTGCAGCTGTTCCAAATCCTGCTCCACTTCCACAACCACAACAGATTGTAAAATGCCAACATTGTGATCGAGTTGGCCATATGAAAGATCATTTTTTTGATCTTCATCCATGCAAGCACTATGGTCGACACACTCATTCTTTAGACAGATGCTTCAGAAACAAGCCTCGTGCAAGAACCAAGATTCATCTTGGATGGATCGCTTCTTGGCAATGGGCATCGGCAGCCAAGAAGATGTTTAAGACACATGTCAGAACTTGTTCTCAGATATTGAGAAAACTTGCAGTTGAGTTTTCGCCATCTCACCTTGTCCCTGACAGGGGGGAAAATGGTGGTCATGTACAAGCTTTGACGTCAGATCAAGCGAGCCTGAGCCACAATCTCTCATTCCATGTTCAGAGTTGTAGCCAGAGACACAGCAGTTCAAGCGAGCCTGAGCCACAATTCATCATTCTAGATTCAGAGATGTAGCCAGAGACACGGATGCCCATGAGCATGTCTTTGGTTGGTGGAAAACCTTAAGCCATCATCTTTGGTTGGTGGATAACATAAAACCATCACAGGTAGTAGACCTCCCTTCTTTTAGGTCGAAGGTCTCCCTTTCATATATGAGGAACACTTCCTCTAGCAGAAGACTTCAACTTCTTGCCAGTTTTGGTTGAGTTCCAGGAAATTCTTCAAGCATTCCAGAGTTTTTGGTAATCTTAAAACCATCACAGGTAGTAGACCTCCCTTCTTTTAGGTTGAAGGTCTCCCTTTTTTATGAGGGACAATTCCTCTAGCAGAAGCTTTCAGCTTCTTGCCAATTTTGGAAGAGTTTCAGGAACTACAACAAGTTTTGTGTTCCAGTGTTGGTGGTCATCCTTAAACCACCTCTTTTTTCAAACATTTCAGAGAGTTGATTCAGCCAAGTGCTGCCAGGCATACTTTGCAGATTTGTATTACAACTCTCTTCTTGGACTCACACATACCCCTTCGGGTTAAGGGGGGATGTTGGAACACCTAATCCTCTATGGGTAGGTGTGGAATGCGAAAAGTCACAATGGAGTCCAAGTGACCTTGGAATATGAAACCAAGAGTCACACCATTGTACTATAAATGTACATCTTTGTATAATGGAAAATAAGAAAGCCTCACGCTTATCTTGCATTGTGTGTTGAGTCTCTTGTGTGTGTGTGTTTATCTTTCTCATACACCATGTGAGTGTTCAACATGGTGTTTAACAAATACTGAAAGAATAAATCGTACATCTCTTTGAAGCTAATCTCTCGACCAAGTTACAGAAACAAGCACTTATGATGACACCAAACAGTTACATGTGACCATACATGACATTCGATACAATATTCTTTGTGATTTATGGAAGAAGATGAAATAATATCCAATGAAGTTTGAAACCTCTTAACCATCTATTATAACTCGCTCTTACTTAAGGTTGAAGGTCAAGTTTATGATAATCATCTTTACAAAAGGATAAATATTTTATGGGAAAATGAAGTGATGCCCTGGCTACCTGCTCAACCCACAATTTCTTGTCTCTGTGCATATAAAAGAAATGCACTTCACATTTAGCCCAAAAAATTTTAAATCTAGGCAACCATTAACACTGTGGAGGCTCATATACTTTTAAGCCTATGGTTATTAAACCATACAATACACCCTCTTTCGATTTTTAATTCAACTATTTGAATTTCACATAAACTCGATTATAAGCTTCCTTTCAACCCAACATTAAGTTTATAAGCGCCCAATAGATTATATGCTCAAAGTCACCTTTTTCATATAACCATGATAATGCCCAGCATACAATTTCGCTCCATACAAGGTTCAGTGGACATAATATATATATCAATGCTTAAATTAATATTCGTCCTTCGGTTAAAACCTCGCATATCATAATACCTCTCTTTACGGTTTGAACCCCTTGGAGTTTATATCCAATCTTTACACAACACATAAAATGAATTTTGCAATTGTACTCAATTAACCCTTAAAGCTCCACCTTTCCTTAAAACACTTAACTATTGTTTTAAACCCCCTTCCAGAATATTGCATCAAAGGATAATAACCCAAAGTTCAAACCTTCTTTTACTCCCTTGACTATGACATTACCCTTGAATCGTATTAGTGCCTTTCGGCCTTCAAAATAACACAATAGCCCGACTCCTTTAATAACCACCGAACTTTAGACTTATAACATTAATACCCATTAATTATAACAACGCGACATTATATTACATATTGTATTAAATTGGGCCCACACATCCATTATCCAACTTTTCTGAATTAAATAAATATTTAATATTATTGAAACCGTCGGTTCATACCTTAATTTATCTGTCATGCAGCTTGTCGCACAATTACCATTGGATCTACTGCCTGGCAGATCAGACGAACTTCATCAAAATTGCGTTTTTTTCCTCACCAGACTATAGCTCTCCATAAAAACACAATATGGGTGGTATTTAGGAGGTAACGTGTCCAAATATTGTTGGATCACGTTGGTAAAGGAAAAAACCACCTTTGGCCCAGATGCCGTGCGAAACCCGTGGTATTGCCACCCGAAACCACTTCTCCTACTCTGGTAATTAAAAATTGGTTAACTCGGGTCTCACTGCATTTTTAATAAAATTCTTTGACTTAACTCCTCACGTTAACGCTGTGGTTGAGTCTTAGTAATATCGCCTCACCAACGACAATACAACACCATTGCCTCTAACTTTGATCGCTTCAATAGAGAGGGGTTCTATCGCTATTCTTCAAATAGACAAAGCATACCCTGCTACGCTCACGGAATAGAATCAACTCTTTCACACAAGGTATATTCGTTCAAATTACACACTGAGGACGTGATTTCGCCCTCCCAACAGAGCCATTATTCCCTTCTGCAAAATTCCATATAGGGCAATCACATTCGATTCACTTACAGAGAATATCAAATTCAAAGGCAGACAAAGAATAATACACCGAGTTTATTCTTCCAAATCATACACAGAGGTTTCCTAATCGAAGGAATGATTCCTTAAGGATATTTTCAATAACATACCCAGATATCAATAAGTCCACTGTTTTATTAAACACAGAGAGAAAAATTTCTCGACTTACTCTTATACTGTCAAAATCCCCAAATTACAGAGTCTATTCACACAAATTTCATTCAATCAAAGCATACAAAATTCTGAATCCATTCTTATAATAAATTCAAATTACATAGCCTTCCCTGGTCCTGGCCTGATCTTCAAGTTGAATTTTCAGAAGCTGCAAGTCAAGAACAGGGTAAAAGACTCATTGATAAGCTTCAAGAAGGATCCAGGAACTATAAGACAAAGCAAGGGAAAAGGATAGGGTTATATTTTACCCACAATACCATGATTGATTTGGGGAGCCAGAGAATTTTTTCGATATTATGTGTCAGCTTTGTGCCAAATAAGGTTCCTTTATTGACCTTATTCTTAAGTCCTGGGATGAACATCTTTATGGTTGGTTTTCATATGAGAAGCTAAGGAACCTCTTACTTCTTCCCTGTAGTTATATCCCTTCCTAGATGTCATTCTTACCTATGTAAGTAACTCTAGCTAAGTAAGTAATTATTACGTGTGTAAGTAATTATTAATGTATGAATGCTAGCTATTGTAACAAATAGACTTGAAGATCAAAATTTAATGATTCAGAATTATACAAACAATACAATGAGGAAAGGGTTATCATTTTTTTATGAGGAAAGGGTTATCAGTTTTTTATGAGGAAAGGGTTATCAATTTTTTATGTAGGTTTTATCAGTTTGACAGAAAGGGTTGGTGAGTTCAGGATTCAGAAATGACAAAATAACCAAATGGGTTGAAATGCATGCTTAATTTACAACAGAATAACGCAACAGAACTCTACCAGCAATCAACTTAGTTTCCAACAAAACATTGATAAATCATAAGACTAAAGTAATACATTGTACAACCTGAACGCTCCATTCCCCTCCAAATTTCTATACGTAGTACATAACATTCAATCTTTGTTAAAAATATTTTTTAAAAAAATCCCCCAAATGTGCTAGTTTTAAGTAAATAGGTGACTTAGCTAATTCGAAAGTTCTGTCCAAGCATCAGTAAATACGAGATAATCTGAGATTTTAATAGATGTTCACCACATAAAATATGTCAAAATCCTGTAGCTATATCCCTGGCCTGAGACTACAATGAAGAGGTCCAAAGTATGGTGGCTTCAATAGAACCAAGCCTCAATATAGGGTTGCAGTAGGTCAGAGGGTTTAACTGATTCAAGTCTTAATAAAAAGATACAACTCAGAACTGAGATCTTATGGTATATCTCTGTCCTCCAATAATGACAAACATTAAATTCTCTTGGGCATGGTAATAGAACTAAATTTGTTTACAACAGTCCACAAGATATCCATTCATTTCTAGAAATTCTGCAAGAAGAAAATGAAAGTCATGTGTAACAAATTATTATGAAAAGACTTCAAGAAACCATAACTTAGCCTGAATATCCTAAAACTGAAGTTGGAAACATCGTCTCTCCAAGGTTTTTAATGTTGCAATCCTCTGTTCAACATTGATACAAATTTCGAAAACAAGTTAAAAGATGAACCAAATAATAGCATTCAAAGGAAAGACTAGGATGTCACCATTTCTACCTGCTATCCTTGAAAAGAAGGAGAGCTAACTTACATGCTTTTGTGTTTGCAAGGTGGACTTGAAGACCATGTTCATCCCATAATGAGCTCAAAATGTACTTTTGTTTTTGGATTCGTGAAATAGAAGGATAGTGTTGTCAAAAAATAGTGAAATGGAGATCCCATAGAGGGCCTCCACCTTTACCACCCATGGATTTTGAAATGAGAAACTCTCATCCATAAATATGAAGTCCAAAGAATGTGAGGCAGTCGACACCCTAGCTTGAATACTATGTTAATGTACATAATAGACCCCAGAGATGATCATTTGAATCTCATATAGGGTCATAATAACAAAGATCGCCAAGCATAGGAGAGGTATACCTTTAGATCTCAAATAGTAGGTTTCTTCCAACTATCTGAAAGGATTAACAGGTGTCCATGGATCAACAATATACTTGCTTTTGCTTCCTCAATAGCATTTGGGAGGATTGAAAAATAGTCAAAAGTGTGGTGATTCCATTTGCAATGACTAAACCTTAAACTTGCAATTTCTTCCTCTCTGCCCATATGGAGATGAATTTGTATGCTCTTCTAGCAAAGATTTTGAACATGGTGTATCCCAACATGATAGTCTCACAATTAATTGATTCAGAGGTCAGGATGTATGCAGGAGGCGGAGGACTTGAGTGAACTACCATACTAAGGAGGAGAGCATGAGTATTGAAACTGGGTATTGATTCTCCAATGAAAACTTGATTACTTACTGTAATGGGTTTTACATATTAAAATTGTATTCATACTAAGAGAAGCAAAATAATAGAGATTAAATTTTCTAGATCCAAACACCCAATTTCCATAAAATCAAGAGAAAATTGGGTTAAAACAGTTTAGCAAATTGATATTTCAAAAACTAATTTCTGGAACAAGAACTGTAAGCTACTTAAACCCTAACAAGCACTTTTGAATTGGATGTTCATGGCATGTTCTCTGCCCCATCTTAGTTATATTGGAATTACACCTTGCGATTTGATAAGAGTTTGTATTGCCTGATGAACAAAATGCAACTTTAATTACAACAAAAAAAAAAGGCAATCCTCTTGCAGAGTCTATAAAGGTGGTAGTTCTATATGGCCAGGCTTCACTTGAACAAACATCTCTGCCATTACATTTTTAGTCTACTATGCCAGACAGAGCTGAGGCAAGGATGAAATGCATGCTCAAGAGTTCAACTTTCAGAGCAAAAACTTGAGAAATTTAAAGAAATTGCACCTAAAATTCTTAGTAACACCTACCTTCATTGGCAATGAAATTTTTGGTACATATAAATAGTACTAAAAATGAATAGATGAGAAATAAAGGAAGAAAAACTGGACTCAATTCCTGGCTTGGACCTGCAAGATGAGAAATAAAGGCACGTTGACAGGCCATCTCACATAGACCTGTCAGGACAATGCAATTTTATGGAAAACAACAGCACATTGATCATGGGTTCAAATCAAATTAACTAACTCAGAATAACTTCCCTCTATCCAGATGTGTCAAGGAAGGAGATGGGATTACAGAAGGATTTCCTTTCAAAACAAAAATCCATTAATACTGTAACTGTACATTACCACAATCAACACTTTGCAGCAATTAACCATGTGCTAATATATAATTCTAAACTCGAACACATATGGATGAAAGAAAATATGAAGTTGTGTCAGATTTCATGAGTGAACATTAGAGAGTTTGGAAGATTCAAATGGATTACCCTCGCATAAATCTAGCACACCTTAAGATGAAGCCCTTGCATTCTCGTTGTAAGAGGAGGGTCCTGAAGCGAAACGTAGAGTCTTGAAGGGTACACTATGGGACAAGCTACGTTGTAGAGGCCAGAGTGAAGTAATCATACATGCGCTAAACTCAAAGACATGAATTGCCAAGAAGTGCAGTATGCCAATGGAGTTGTCCCTAAATCAGAACTGAATGGTGATCCTGCACAAGATGCCAGCAATATCTAGAGGATCTAATTTTTAGCATTTTAGAACACGATAAGATTTTTAACGTTTTAGATATTTTTATTATATAGTGTAGCTGAGACATTAAAAGTATCAAATTTATGTGTGATTATAGACTGCATGATTAATTATATTATCTGGTTTCTCAAACTCAGTTAAGATTGAAACTTTGGGAGTAAAATGAATACAATGTTTCCAGGACCATAAATTAGTCTTATAAAGAATTTAGTTTCTGCGAGAGGTATATTTTTCCCAAGAACAAAAGAGATTGTAAATATGGTTGTAGAGGGCTTGGTTAGTTTATATGATCAATTTTACTGTATGCATCAGTACCAAGGACCAAGAGGCAGAGTAGGAGGCTGCCATAGCCCCAATGTCATTGAAATTTCAATACTAGGCAAGGTCTTGAATTGTTGCACAACAGAAAAGCATCTCTAACCATTCCATTCTGCTCACCATAGACTATCATGGCTAGGAGGAGAAGTCCAAGTCTAAACCTTATTCCTTGGGGAAAAGTAGGTCCATGTTATTTCTACTCATTTTCATTTACAAATATAAATGTGCTATTGTCCTGTAGCAAGGCCATTAGAGGTACTTACAAGCCACAATAAGGCCACAACTATCTCCAACAAGAACACTAGTAAAGAAGAAGGCTTACAGGTGTGAGGAAGGGTGGATTTGAGCAGGGATAGGTTCCCTAACCAGGGCTGAGTTCTTCAAAAAATACAAATCACATTTTAAGGAATTGGAAGAGAAGTTTGTGGAGAACAAATGTAGGATTGGGTTTGAGTCTTGTGATAGCATTATGTGCTTGATGGTGTGAGGGTCACCTTTGTGTAAAAGAACAAAAAGGGAGGTTGATACAACAATAGTTAGAGGGATTGTTTGGAGGGTCGTTAGGCATAGTGTAGAAGTGTTCCTTAGCAAGTAGCTCCTGGAATTGAATGTGAAGTAGCATAGGGGGTGTCTCCATAAGTAAGGGAAACGTTCATATTGATGGTTGGTCCATAAGTGCGGTAGGGATAGTTGAGGAGCAACCTCACCCTTGGGTAGTGTTTTTTTCCTTTAAGTGGAAAAAAAATAGAAGCAGCCTATGGGAGAAGTTGATACAATGATGAAGCAATGGAATAAGGGCTAGAAGAGTGCCCTAACTGGTCTTCTAGAAGTGCATAATTCAAGGGAAAGAGGGCAAAAACTGAGAGTTGAAAATTGCCTCTTGGATGATGGCTTGAAGGGTGTCCTAGGAGATGACTCCGGGGAAATGGGAAAATCCACATCTATTGCAAAAGGGATTTCCCGTCCTGAAGAAACAAATTATAATAGAAAAATCATGAAAAGAAAAGGCTCAAATCTCTCTTCTAGACTAGTGACATGGCACAAGGCCACATGGACCACTATGATTGGTTGACATAAAAAATTAGAAGCATGATGTTAGCATCTAAAATATCTAGGACATGTGGCCCTCCATGATAAAGACACATGGTGTGTGGATTTGATTTTTTCAGGTGGTCAAGTGGGCCAAAAATAGGTGAAATGTGGCACCACTCAGATATTGACATGTGCCAATTAGTAAAAGTGGTAGACAATTGGCATGCTCAAACAACGATGTGATGCAGGAATGACATGAGGGAGAAAATATCAGAAAATCCCCAAATCCGGAGAACTAAAGCTCATCACCAACCTGAGATTGACAACTTTACAGGATGTCACCTATGAAACCGCAAATGGAGAAATCATATTAACAATAAAGTAACCTATGTAACAATAAAGTCGGATTCATCTTGTGAGTGGTAAATGGAGAGATCATAGTGAACAACAGGAAACATGCAGAGTTGCTTACAATCAAATAGATGAAAAAACACATACAAAAAACCTAGATAATAATCATGAACAAGCTTAATATTGAATTATGAACTCTAAAGGAACTTACAAAATGTGACATTACGAACCTGGTCAAGCGCACAAGCAAAAATATCCTGGACATGACCCTGGTTGACAAGTTGTATTGCTCATGATGCAAGAGGATTTGTACCTGCACTGCCATGTCAATCAAAATCCATCATTATCTATACAATAAATACAAGTAATTGATGTAGTATTTTTTACTCTAAGATGCATTCTTATGATAATGTTAGAACATATGTTGAAAATTTCAAAACATACATGAATAAGCTCCTCTTCGTTTCAAGAACAATTTATTGGAGTCGCATGAACTTGGAACAAGCCTCCCACGATTTGAAAGAGTAGCAACTAAGTCAACAATGACTTTTTTGTTGCTACGCTGGATCAAGGGAGGTTTGCTCCAAGATTAAATCGCTCCAATAAATTATTCTCTACTAAACAGGGCCAACCATGTGAAGGTGGAAGCTCTTATGGCCCCTCCACCCCCCCTCACATCACTCTCAATTCCCCAATACCCAATCTATATTTCATTTTTTACTTTCATGAGCATAAAAAAAAATATTCAATAACTAATAAAAAAACAATGCAACAGAAAGTACGCAAAGAAACATTGAAATTAGTGCTTGACAGAAAAATAGTATGATAAATGATTTTTTTATATAACGCAAAAAATGTTCCAAGTATTTTAACGTTTGTCTTATAATAATACAATATTTTACATTATCAAATTTTCTTTTTCTTCTTCCTATTTCTAAAGCTCCTAATTACATCATCAATATCATCGTGCTCCGCTCCTATTTCGTGCCTTTCCCACACTGTTGACCTAGTTGCGTAGTCATGATGTCTGGTCTCATCCAGTGACGGGGCATCGCCTACAAAAACAAATAATATTAAATTTAATTGTCAGTTTTTAAATATCATTGAAGTAGTTCGGTAATATTAATAAAAAAAATTACAATGAGGTTATTTACCTGGTGCACCAGTTGTCGCCATTGGGACTGTTACCCTATCTTCTTCTCTGGTGGTAAGATCCTCAAGGGAAACATTCTCTGTCATTTAAACAAAAAAATTTATAAGGACAACCATCAAGGTATAATTAGAAAAAATTACAAGTGGAAATTAATTACCGTCACAGCCCTCACTGAAAGTAGCATTGTCGGCCTGGTCCCCACTACAATGATCAGGTTGCACGTGAGGAACATCTACATCTAGCTCTACAACTGGGTTATTTTCCTCATCGGCAGTGTTGCTCCCCTGATTTAAAAAAATTTGTTAGACATTAAATTTATGAATGAAAACAAACATATTGAAAGGTTAATGTTTTACCTTATCAGGCATTTTGGATCTTGAGACCTGCCCCAAGCTTCTGCGACGTTCAACTACGGCTTGATAACTTAAATGGAAAGCGATATTTTTATCTTCCTCTATAGTTTCTGTTCCGAAGTCATCACCCTACATTGCATATGATTGTGTATTTTTAATGTTATTTAATAGGATTACAAAAATGTTGGAAGGCGATACAATTAATTATAAGATGTTTAGCTACTTACAATTCTTGCGGCTAATTTCAAGTAGCCACCCTGGCCTAGCTTGTGATGTCTCTTTTTTTCAATCCTAGCTTTGGTTGCCTTCGAGGTGTCAGGAAACCTATCATCAAAATATTGAAGTCAAATATGACGTAGCATCCTTTTATTTTAGACATAGAGAAAATTAAAGCTATTGAATTAAAGTTGTAATTTACCTTGCGGGTCCAGTTGGCATTTTTCCTTCTTTCTTTGCCCTTTTCTATTTTCCGTCATGGATGAGTGCTCTCCATTCACTCTCTGGAACTGTGATAGGACGCTCATATCTAGGGTTAAATTGCAATTGCGTCTTGTAGCTGTCCCTGGCATATTTCAAATATTTTCCAGCTACCCAAGCCACCGTTGTTCTGTCAAATGTGCCCACCCCAAAAAGGGCTTCTAGATAATCTAGAAGTTCTTTTTTCAAGTTGGAATTCTTGGAATTCCACCTTGTGCGTATGGTTGGACCAAAAATTACCACTGCATGGCTCTCCAAAAACCTGTAGAACTCATTGTTTCCTACACAGAAAAAAATATATTACCATTAATTTAAAAATAAAAATCATGATAAAATATGTTTTAGATAGAGTACATGAAATAGTTAAAATATTAAAACTTACTTGGGAGTTGTACGTGCTTTATAGGGACACCTTCATCGTTCACCAACAACGTGTCATTAATGGTCCCCGTGGAGCTAACATGTGTAGCTCCAAAAAACACAATAATGTAGTTGGCCATATCAGCCTCATCACTGCCAACACGTTCAGTAGTTGGCTGGGTGTCTGGTTGGGCAGGCTGTGTTTCTTGGTTGGCACCTAAAAGAGTAGAAGGTGTACGAGAGGGTTCCTAGGCAATCTCTTGCCCTTGTGTCCCACTACCACCAACACCAGGTTCAAAAAGTGTCAAATAACACTACATACAAAATAAATTTTTGTTAGTTTAGTCAATGTAAAAATTAAAAATCAAACTTTCACAATTCATCTCATGCAGAACAAAAAAAATATCCTTTTTATTTTCTATTATTATCTGATATGTTTCTAGCTGGTTCATAATTTGTTTTATCCTCTCTTCCGTTTCAGGTGTTTGAGGCGCGTCTATCAAAGTATCAATTTTCGACCTTGCTTTTCGCGCCTTTTATCATAGCAAGAGCAATGGAGATAGGGATGAAGAAAGATCTTCCTCATAGAGGGAATCATCAAGCGTACCATGGCCAGGTGTCTACATATTTGATCAAAATTAATATTATTTCAATTATGTAAATAACTAAAATACCTAGAGATAGAGCAATGTTGGCACTTTACATGTTCTTTCACTGGCCCCTTTCCGCGATCATCTTGTCTCAGGGTTGTTCCTGTACTGCCCTGATCAGTCTACCACATTGCAATAAAATTATAAATGTAAAAACTTGAAAACACAAAATGAAAACTAGAATAATTTCTAATAAGACACCGGAAGACAGAGTTAGAGTTTCAAATATGCCTTGCATTGAATTAAGTCCTGGAAACATGCCATTGCACATTAAGGCACCCAAACAAGAGATGAGTTAACAATGAGACTAAACTGGGTTATTTGTAGTGAAATTTTAAAATCTCAAAAGGTATATTAATTATCGAAACAAATCAACTTCATAATTTCAGTATTATTGAGTCTGTTATATATAAATCACAAAAAAATTGAAACAAAACACTAGAAAAGCAACAACATAATCATAGTCTGCTATAGCAGTGATCTGACCTCTAAAGTAGACTTTCTACTAGTTTCATCAGTACCATACAAACAGTGGAAATGAACACAAGATACAACCACATATGTGTAGTTATCCACAAAACCATCCATCCGCCAACCTCCTCTAGTAACCTACGCTAGAAATAGATGTATGGGGTATTTTTATAAGGGGTTCCTCAAAAACATCCGCTAGAGGTTCTTTTCCTTGTAGTGATTCTAGCCTATCACATCCAACCAATTTAAATTTATTGAAACTTTGAAATTCATAAAATATACTCTCCATTTTCACAACACAAGCATTTTGACAAAATCCTTTTCAAATTTAACATGTTGACCATGTCATGGGTAGACTTTCCATTTTTTTCATCTCAATAGAATGTGTCAAACCTTGAAGGTCATGGTCTAGGTGTCTACTCTTTCATGATTTCACGAAGTAGCTATTTGCATGAATGCAATGTGTTATGCATGAACCAGAGGTTCTCGCATACTTTTCTACATTCAATGATAGTTGTAGCCAAATTTTGATCTGATCCTAGTTTTAAGCATGCTGGAGATTGAGGTTTAGCATTAGCTATAATTATATCCGCATGGCTAACTTATATGGCCCTTATGCTAAATGTATAACTCCTGTCAAGGGAGATATATCATCCATGCCATGTGGAAATTGTGCCAATGTTTGGGGTGGTGATTATGCTGATAAATTATCACAAATTAAATTTCTTGATACTTTCCAATTATAAGCACCTGATTATTACAATAGTATGCTCATGTGTGACTATAATATGAACATATGTGGGTTTAATTTTCACCCTGCACTAGTAGAGAGCTTTTCGGAGATTTTTCCCGGCAATGGCAAGGAAAAGAAAGAGACCAACCCTGAAAACATGGCCATGGAGAAAAATAAAATTTTTGAAGTACTGGCTACAGGAACATCAGGCCTCTAGGATGTTAATTTTCCATGGTACAGGGAAAATATTCCCTCATATTTTACAACTATGCCAAATATGGGATTGAGTCAATTGTGCATGATCGCCCTGGACAGCTATGGGGGTGAGTTTATTGATTGTCATGTGGTTGAAAATGAAGATGCAATTTGTGTGAGCTATGATGTATTAAGCAAGGAAACTCTGGAGATTCTCAGACTCATCTACATGAAAACACTGAAACTTAGATGATATTTTGAGTTCTGATGAAGAGGAGAGTACCACTGGTAAGGAGAGTAGCACTGGTCACTCACCAAGCGAATATAGTGGAGATAAAAAGACATGTAAAAAAGTTAGGGATGATACTAGTGCTAGGATTTCTGCCAAGAAAATAGGTATTAATCAACAGGAACATAAAGAAGAGGAGGTATAATTTGGACCTGCTATTATTGAATAATCAGTTGGCGAGTCTAGCATAAATGACAACTGTTGAAGGAAAATGGTAGGAAATGGTGATCAATTTTTCTTCTTGTAATGACCAAATTGTGATGATGGAAATCAACTGCCAAATTTTATGGAAAGCATGCTGGAGACTGAGGTTTGGGGAATTCATTATGTCTTACATTGAATTTTATTAAAAACAAAACTAAGTCTACAGGCATGCCCTATTCAAGGAAAATGAGAAGCCCAATTTATTGCTCTGTTTCAAATCCTGGGCATTCTAAATGGTAAAATCACTTTTCAAAATCTAGAAAAATTCTGTTTGGCCATACCAATTTTCCTATTGATGGAGGAAGGGCCTGCTTTCTGGAGTTTTTTGCGCGACGGGCGGTTCTTTGCAGCAAGGGCCTGCTTTCTGGAGTTTCTTGCGTGACGGGTGGTTCTTTGCAGCAAGGGCTTGCTTTCTGGAGTTTCTTGCACGACATGCGGTTCTTTGTATTAGGAGGCATATATCTAGTAGGGTTTGAGTCGATTAGAAAAGGCAAGGAGCTGCATTACTAATCTACAAAGGCATATATCCAGTAGGGTTTGAGTCGATTAGAAAAGGCAAGGAGCTGTAGTACTGATTACATGCATGGTAGTTATAGTGATTAATGTAAAATTTTGAAAGGCCCTCCATGATTAATCTCAAACCTTTGTAGTTCGTTTGAAATTCCTATTAAAACCATAGTTTATGGCAGTAATGTTCCATCATATAAATAGGTATTAAAAACTTTCAAATGCCAACTTAGGTTTGATTTAAAAATGGCATATAATTTTAGTTTAGCTTGTACAATAGTAAGGCCATTATTTATTGGTTTGAAATAATAAAAAACATGCAACAAACCCACATAATTAGTAAATTATTTAAAGACAATAATTCCTACATATTAAAATATAAAGTTATAACATTCCAGCTCATACTCGAACATAACATCTATATCAATATTCTTCTTCTATATCTTCTTCATCTTCATCCAAATGATTGACATATATACCAACATTTGATTTAGAAACGGTGTTTAAATTATCGACCATGTCATCATCATCATCAATTGTGTCATTTTCAATAATATCCTCATCAACATCATCATCAATAATTGTTGCCCCATCTCCTATGCCTAGTTCATCTTCTAATATATCTTCTTCATCTGTCAATGCATCTTCCTGCTCATCTACCACTGCATCATCTTCTTCTTGATCAATATCATCTTCTTCCTCTACAGTATACTCTACTGGCCTTCCTCTTGGATCATATCTAATAGCAAGTGACCATTCGTTCTCACCTAGAACCTCTGAGTAAAAGACTTGTTCGCATTGGCTTGGAAAAACATAGCGATATTTTCCTACTTCAAACTGTGATGTTTTAACCATTGGAAATCCATTTTTATGTTGAATAAGTGTTCTATCATCATCACGTACATTCATTTGTAGCCTATACCATTTGACGTCGAAAAAAACTATTTTGAAGGAATTAAAGTCACACTCAACTATATCATCTAAAAACTCATAATATCTATTTTCAGATTGTCGAGGATGTCTGTCACTCCTGGAGGAAACATTAGTGACCTAGAATACTACAGTTATCCCACTATCAGAATTTTTCCTGTTATCATCCAACTGTTTAATGTGAAATTTACGACCATTGCACCACATAGCCTTGTGGTGTTTCAACTGCAATATGCCAAACATGAAAAAGATGCATTCTCAATTAATAATTAATCATATAATTTACACAGCATGAAAATTATCTGAAAAATCAAACTTATTGTCACATTATAAATATAGTATAAATTAAGTAATGAATAAAATAGGTGAATTAATTTCTTACCTTTCTGTCTTTCAAACCATATGTGAAATCGATTTCCCTGTCGGTAACGTTTCCATCTCCACTACGATATGCTTCTCTAATCAGTTCAGACAGTAGTTTCCATGATAACCTACTGTCATTACATGCTTTTCATGTTCAATCCATTCACTCAGCCACTCAAGATTTTTTTCAATGTATAAAAGTACATTAATTATAACCATGGTAAATTATATTAATTAATAAACTATGAAAGAATAAGACCTAAATGAATATAATGATTATATATGTGATGTAAAAAAATGAAACATTATATGTATTATACATAATAAATCTTTTACCTCTCACTTTCTTCATTCTACCTTTTCCCAACAGGTGCTCCACTTCAAATTTTTTGATGGAGTTCACATCCAAAATGCAATCCACCACCTTCATAGCTAGCGCAGCTAATATGGGAAGATAATGACTAATATACACCATGGATTCATATACCACATATCCCTCCACCATAGAACCCTCAGGTCGTCCTCTTTGTCTAACAAAAGCCTTCAAGGATTTCAGGTGCCTCTCGACCATCCACATTGACCTTGTGTGTACTGGTCCACACATTTCAATCACCTCAACTTGGTGTATCAAGTAGTGTTATTGTGCATTGAAAAATGTTGGTGGTAGATACATTTTCATTTCACACATTAGCTGAGGAATTTCTCTGTTCCAATACTTTATTTCATCTTGATGGATTTCTTTAAATGAAAACCATCTGCAAATCATTACGCAAGGTTATTTCAATGAAACATAATATATATTTCATTACAAATAAATTAATACATCATTTCATTAAGTACGAAAAGAAATTGTAGCAATTAGATTTTGCGTATAAATCAAAACTACTTACCTCATGTATTTACTAAGACCATATATAACTTGTTTGACATTGTTGTCGAAGTCGTTTGGGAGAGATACAGGTAGAACATACTATAACAATAAAAAATGAATTGTTATTGGTTTCCAAATTAAACAGAAAAAGGAAAATTTAAAATATGTATTCAAGCAATAACATACAAAAACTTATACCAAAAAAATTACCTTAACAAAGGTATGCCAATCATGTGTTTTCACCCCACTAAAGTCACCTTTCTTCGTTAAGATATTATTTATGTTTGAAGAAAAACCTGTTGGAAATTTAATTCTTCTAACGACCTCTTTTACATCATTGCTTTGTTGTTCTGTTAATAACCATGGAATACTATTATAATTTCGACCTCCATTGTTATTTGATCTGTCGATCACACTTTTCATTGCATGATTTGATTTCTCAATGTCAGCACAAATTTTGTCAATTTTATCTCTATCATGTGCATCATCTATGGTTCGCCATAATGTTTCTGTCACATTCTTCCCGACATGCATTGTATCAAACAAATGAGCTATTTTTAGGTCCTCATAATAGGGCAACCTCGCGAATTGAGAAGGATAACATTTCATTCCAGGTGGAAGTACAATATTAGTACCTTCACCGCAATGATGACCTTGATATCAAAGAAAAAAATAAATCAGAACAATAATTATAAAATACAATAAAATAAATTCATTAGTTAAAACAAAAATTCCAAACATTACATAAACAATTAATATATATGTATATGTATATGTATATATATATATATATATATATATATATATATACACACACAAATTACGTACCAGCTGCTTGACGATTATTAATTCTGTTATATTCCAACTTCCACAACTAAGGTGTCATTCTTCGTGGTTTTAATCGAGTTTCTTCTTTATCATTGAAAATATGTTTTTCAGTAGTACGATACTTATGGTTCCTATAGAGGAAGTTCCTAAACTCATCAAACACCATCTTTCTTAATTCTAGCGAATGATGATACTTCATCTTAGGGCCACAAACTGCACATGCAAATCTACCCTTTGTTTGAAGACCTGCAATAGATGGATCAATAAAAATTAGACTATGAGATCATTTTTAAAACATGCAATATGCTATATCTAATTTAGATAATTATGTATTATATTAAAGTGCAACAAAATATTACATACCACAAACATGTGTTAGTCTTGGGGCATCATGAATTTTTCATACAAGCATTCCATGACATTGAAATCTCTTCTGCTTGATTGGTTTAGTGATGTCATACATAGTGATGCCATGCCATAACTGTATTAGCTCATCGATAAGAGGCTCAATATATACATTCATATCTTTGACCTGGTACTTACCTAATTGTTCAAAATTACGGTACATAATAATTACTACCATGATATATGTATATATAAGTAAGTAAATAAATAAAATATGTATTTATGCAAACAAAGAGAGAAATGAAAATGTTACATTCAAAAAAATAATGTATCAAATACCTGGAATAATCATAGTCAAGATTATGTGCTCCCTCTTTATTGACATCCAAGGAGGAATTTTATTGTTGATAACGAAAATAGGCCACACTGAGTAAGTATATCTAAGCTCTCTGAATGGATTAACACCATCAGCTGCCAATGAAAGCCTGACATTACGAGGTTCATTTTTAAAATCTACATATTTTTCCTCGATTTCTCTAAATGCAGAACCATCTGCAGGCATTCGAAGAACACCATCTCCACTTCTATTCTTTGAATGGTAATCCATAAACTGTGCTATGCTCTCACACCTGAACATTCACTGCAAATGTGGAATTATGGGAATATGACAAAGAACCTTTTGAGGCACCTTTTTGGTTAGTTGATCTATTCGATATCTACTGGTACCACATTTTGGATATTCTGTTTTCGAAGAATGTTCTCCGTAATATATAATATTATCTTTAGGACATGCATCTATAGTGTTATATTCCATTCCAAAGTGTTTCATAATAGCATGTAGATCTTGATATGTTCAAGGTAAAGTATTTGGCAATGGTAACAAATATTCACCCAACAATCTACAGCATAAACAAAAACTAGTTAATGTAAAGATTATTAACCATATATATATATATATATAAGTATTGAATTATTATTTTACACATTTATTACAACTAAAAAAAGGGAAAATAATCAACATTTACATATATGTGATCATATATACATATTTCAGACCTTAGGAGTTGCATCATACATATGTTCGACAAATTATTCATAACCTTTAAGTTCACCACCAACAATGTAGCAGAGAGAAGAGTTGCATTTGAGTGTTCAAAAAGTTGTTCACTTGACCCTTTAATCAGAGGTACATCATAAATATCGTCTCTATCTCCACCATCATCATCTGACTCACCATACAAGTCTTGGAGCATTTGATTTGTCCCATCATTAATGTGAACTGTCTCATTATTGTCATCATGATCTACCTCTATGGGATCATTAAAATTACCTTCATCATTCGCTTCATGTTCCTCACCTTGTACAACATCATTTCCAATACTAATATTTGCTGCAATATTCTCTTGTACTAGTGCAACATCATCTAATCTACTACTATTTAGCTGTGGAAGCTGGTTGATCATCTGCAAAAAGTTGGGGGGGAACTGTTCCTTTATGAAAATTACAAACATTAATCATTAAACATTACTGTGCATATAAAAAATATTAAAATAATATAAAATTTTACGATATAATCAAAATGAAGATAGATAATTAATTACCACGGGACGATAGTCATTCGATCCACCATCAATGTGCCCATATTTCCTACAATGAATTGTTGTTGTTGCTATTAAAACTCTAACATTATTTCTCATACAACATTTTTTGCAAGGGCAATAAACTCTACCATCACCCCTTTCACCCTTTTGAATTTGTTTTCCTCCTCTAATGTTTTCTTCCATTGATGCAAATTATCCTATAAAGAAAATAATAATTATATTTAGCAATTATCTCTCTTAACGGTGTAGAAAACCCAAGACGTGTTGAACTCAATGGCAGATCAATAAGCAAAAAGAAAATAAAAGTGGGCTTTTTACAAATTGCGGGCTTTTTACAAAATTGTGGGCTTTTTACAAAATTGTAGGTTTTTTACAAATTGTTTATATTTTTAATAAAATTGTGGGCTTTTTACTCCCAATAAAAAAGTGTATATCAATTTTATATTTAATATAAAAAAATTTATATTTTTAATAAAATTATGGGCTTTTTACAAATTGTTTATATTTTTAATAAAATTGTGGGCCTTTTACAAATTGTTTATATTTTTAATAAAATTGTGGGCTTTTTACTTCATCAAGAGCCTGGCTCAACACCTACACTAATCAGCACAAGACCAAGGCAAAGAACCACAAGCTAAACCACAACCAAATCTAAGTCATGAGGGGAGGGGATGAGCCCATGCACTGAGTCCCAATTGATTGTATGAGTGTGCATAGCCTTGGGCTTGTAATAGAAACATGTAAAACCTCGACTCATATATAAACACCAATATCACTTATACGCCCGGTGAATTTGGGATTATCCCACGTGACACACATTGCCACCAACTGTCGCAAGAGTGACACTCTACCACCAACCATTGCAAGAGTGAGACATTGCCACCAACCATCGCAAGAATGACACTTTGCCACCAACCATCGCAAGAGTGACACATCGCCTAACCATCGCAAGAGTGACACTTTGCCACCAACCGTCCCAATATTGACGCATTATTCTAAACGTCGCAATAGTGACACCTTCCTCTAAACATCGCAATAGCGACACCTTGTCTCTATAATGTCGCAATAACGACATACTTCAGAAATCCATCGCAATTACGACGCTATTTTGCAAATGTCGCAAGACCAACACTTGCCTCTAAGTGTCGGTATTGCGACACTTCTCTCTAAACATTGATATAGCGACGATTTCAGGCGAGATTTGAAAAAGTTGAAAAAATTTGGGGAAATTTCCGACATTTGGTCAAAAGTGTCAAAACCAAGTGTCAGAATTTCCGCCAAATGTACTAGTGATACCTTCATCCTTATTACTACTATCACCAACAATAGAACCTTGCTCAGGTTCACATAAGTAAACCTTTTCCTTAGTAGACATCATATGCTAAAACTCAACTCTTCTAAGTTCTTCCAGCTGAATTCTTGTATTAGATCTTAGCCTCCTCTATAGCTGACTCAACTTGAATATTTTATTCTGAAGAACCCAACCATACCTTTGGTGTTCCACGTTCCCTTGTATGAATTATCTCAACACTCTTAGCTGCACTTTTATCTCATCTAATTCTCTATCAATTTTATCCTTTCTTGATCTTTCATAATCTCTGTTAAAACCTTTACTATGACCATCAGTAGCCATATTCTTCTTTCCTTTATAAACTCCTCTTTGTTCATCATGGAATATCAATAATTCATCTCTAGAAGTTGTCTCCATCAACTTGTCTATAGATACCACACCAATCTTTTCCATGCTTAGACTTTTAATGTCATCTCTGCTGATTTCTTTCTTTTGATTGTGACTCCTCCTTGAGCCTTTCAGATAGCCATCAATGGTCATCTCTTCTTCTTCCTTTGGTGGAATCATTCTAATCCACCTTCTGATCAGCAACAAACCTCTTTCATCTTTGAAGCAAGTGTAGTACTTGTCTCCAGTTCATATACAAGAACTTTCTTTTCATACTCTACTACTCTGAGTAACGCTTCTTCTTATTAAGCATTCAACCTATGCTCCCTCTTCATCCATAGCCCATGCCATTTCAATTTCTTCCTCATAAATCATCCAAACCTTTATTCTTCTTCACTCCCCTGTAGGAAATCCATTAATAGATCAAGATGCGTTCTCATCTCAACTATTTCTCTCTTATATTATTGATCAGTCATCTGCTTCCATATGCCATTTGTCTTGGCATATTCCTTCTTCACTTTTTGGTTGCCTCCTGAACCTTTTTTATGACTTTCAATAGTCATCTTCTTGAGTTATTTCACCCTCTATGAGCTGCACTAGCCTCTGCAGTAACAGTCCCTCCTGCTATAACTTACCTCACAAAACTTCATCTATGCTTGGTCTTTTGTCAAGCACTGGTTCTCAATATAGAACCCTTCTTGAGCACTCCTCTATGCTCATTATAGGCTTACCCTCACAACTAATCTGCACTTGAGAACACTATTGTCCTCTTATATTTCAACCTTAGCTGAAATACTAGGCTCTTACCACACTTCTTCTTCCTCCTAAAAAACCATTGCTAGCTTCCTTCATCAGTGCCATTAAAGGCTATAATCTTATTTCTGAGATGTTTTCACTCTCACTGCTAACTCTAATAAACTCTTATGCTCTTCTTCTGAGTGTGAGTATTTAATTGTCAGTTCCATAATCCAAAATAAAACTGAAACAAAACATTCTTACCTTATTTTATATGCTACTACTTCATTCATAATGTTGTAGCTCTTATGCTTTTTCATAAGCCTTCAGTCCACAATATTACCTCTTTAGGTTCACTCGATTAGAATAAATGAGAAACATTTCTCAACTTTGCCTAGTTCAAATCCCTTCACACTGCCTCTCAGATGAAATTTACTTTTACTTGGTACTATTTAATAATATTCATTGTTTTATGATTTACATATTAAACATTTGGATTGAGATTATTTCCCTGAACCTTTGTTGCGACAGGGCTTCCATGCTTCAAAAATTAACAAAAAATTGTTGGTGAAGAATGATGAAAGTGTAAAGAGAGTTGTTTTGGATCTTCTGTCAGCTGAAAAAGAATTTTCATCTATGCAATTTAATATATATAATAAGGCTAAATAGAGTTAGCTATGGGATTTTAAGGCTATTTTGGACAGTAGGGACATGTGAACTGGGTGTTTTCTTTTACAACTTCGTAATAAGCATCTATATTTATGTTTGGTTTGTTCTCAAGGATACAAATGTGTTACTTGTAATACGCAGGTGTTTTTTGTACTTCTCATTTTTTTGAATTGGATTAATGGATATTGATACTAATGCACTTAAAAAGTTCCTATTTGGTTAGATGTATGTTTTTTAATATGATGAAATACAATGTTTCTTTAGCACTACACCATTCATAGGCCATTTCTTAGGAAGTAATAGATTATATGATCTTATCTTTTTTCAACATGCATATATGCATTGTCTGTTTCTACTTGTAGGATTTGTTGGAATCTTGTAATCATGATTGTTTTTCTTTCGATTGAAAATATGGATATGAATACTTCTGAGTTGGATTTATGGTCTTTGTCGTTCTAACACTCAAAATAATTCATAGATGTACTATTTCACATTAGTTTAAACATTTGTTTTGGACCTATGAAAACCCAACACTATTATATAATGTTTCCAACTCTATTTGACATTGGTTTAAACATTTGGACGTATGACAACCCAAGACTATTTCACAGTGTTTCAAACTAATAACTCGAAAGAAAGACATTTTAATGGAAAAAAGGTATTTCTCTAGCATGGTAAGTTTTCAAATTTAATATTAATATAGCAGTGGCCAAATTTGGTCAATAGGATAAAACGATTAAAGATATAAAAAAAGGGAAGAGTGTCTAACATGAGTCTAGAAAGTGGGAAGTACAAGACTTGGCTTGAGAAGAAATTAGAGAAATAAATCTTAACTTTTATATCTTTAACATTCTGCCACTCCTATCGGCGTTGCTTTGGAACTCCCAGTGAAGTTGCTAGTTATTATTATTATTATGACCTCTCTATTGTTGTTATTATTATAGAGGATATCAATGGAAAATATTTAATAACATAACAATGAAAGAGGATTATGGTTACAGTTGGATTCATCACTAGAGAGAATTACTAGAGAATTCATAGATAGGGCTACTTCGTCTTCTTCTATTTCAGACTGAGAAAAGCAGGTTGCTTCATGCTCATCTGATTCTATAGTTAGCAGAGAGGAAATCCCTGCATTTCTATCATGCTTAGATCTTTTTCCCTTACTCCTTGAGCTCATATTAGTCTAAAACATTTCAGGTTCCATATCTTGAGATCCATAATAGCTAACAGAGAATATATGTTGTAGTTGTTTCGATATAGATAGTAGTTTTGCTACGCTATATTATATAGTAGAAACAGCCATTTGATAATTAACAACATATCTATAAATTAATGCAAAATCCCTCATATTTTTGGAGATACAATGGAATGGATAACTATAAAGTCCTAATTACCACTAGAAACATTCATTCCCTGATTTGGATTTGTCCTTGAATTTCTACCATGGAAGAACAGGTTTGTTGGAAACTAATATGGAAGCTAAAGTGGTGAAAACACCCACTGGAAAAAATACTACCACCCAACCACAAAAGCGATATTTGGTTGCGGGGAACCACAATCATGAAAGGTATACTCCTCCCCATCATTCTACATATTTTCTTTGGAATTTGAAAAAAAGGCCACAAACCATATAGCTTTTCTTCAAAATTAGAAAAAAAAATCAAAATCACATACCACATTGATTTTAGATAATTTTTGTGTTTTTAATCGAGTGTGTGATCTAAAGACTATAACATGATGATACAGAATCCACAAATTGTGGGTGAAAATATCATGAAGAGCGAAAGATGTTATAGATGATATAAATTCCAACTTTATTTCTCCAAATAAACACCATGGTTAACAAGTACCTGGTTCTATTGATGTGCCTATACTTGGGTATATTTAGCCATAACTAGCCTGAAAGTATGAACCACAGAATGAAAAAAATTTCTCCATTCTTTTCATCATTTCTTAACATGATTATGGTGTATTTTATGGGATTAAATATTTGATTTATTCCTCCCCCATGTTTTTTCTATCACATTCTGTAACTATGATATGTTGAGGAATGAAATTTTATTCTCCATCCATCTATCAATATGTTATCTTATGCTTCAACATGGTGCAATTTCCATGTTTAAATTTTGGATGTGATTTCTTATTATTTAATTGGGATTTTGTGGCTCTATGCAGTTTTTCTTGATGTTTCTAACTTTGGTTACATGTTTTTCCTCCGCATTTTTGGTTTGTGAATCTTCTGTGTAGGTTATAACTGGTCAACATAATCCAGACTTTAGATTCCCATTATGGCATATATTATAATTTATAGCAGGATGAGGCCCCAAGCATCTTTTCATGAGGGTTTTTTTTTTTAAAAGTATGTAGTCTTACTCACCGTCGAATTTGATGCTATCCACATGTACCAATGATGGGAATATTGGATGCAACTTTGATGTTGAGCTTCCCTGAGAAGTTTGTTTCTAGTAGTATCAAAATTGAACTTGATTTATAATGTCATGAGGAGGAAAAATACCTTTGTTGTATGCAGATGCCTTGAGGTACTACTAATTATGCAAACTTGGACTCTCATGTGTAGATCAACTCCAAAGGAGTGACAACGACTTCATTTCTTGCAAAATCCATCGCCCTTGCTTTAGCCAAACACCCAACAATCAATTCAGGCTGCAAATATGGCAAGAGTTTCACCTACAATAGCAACATAAACATTGGAGTCTCTGTGTCTATTGATGGAGGCCTAATTACACCTGTGCTTCAGGATGCAGACAAGGTTTGGAATTCATATCATATAAAATTTAGATCTCAGCCTCTCTTTGTTGAGGCGGTAAATCCCCTCTACGGACAAAGGCGATCCCACTAGCCCTACAGTGGGTCTAGCAACAATCAAAACACGCTACGATACTAACTCCTAGTTACAAAAGACAGAGCTACGATAGATAGCCTACCTCAAGTCCTACGTTGTTGTTGTCGAAGAAGAAGAATTGCTTCCCGTTCCTAGCTTGACAGATCATAATCCTTCCGCTCACTGCGTCTGGACACTTATATACATGTAGAGAAGAAACGACGACATACAATGTAATAATACAAATATGTAACTATCAATCAGTTGGAAAGGATTGAACTAAATTTAATTACAAAGATAAGCAATAAAATAGTGGAACCAATAACGTAGTCGAGCATATATTAGAATGTGAAAGAAAGATTACAACTGAGTTCTGACACCGCGTTCTTCCTTTGGCAAGGCTTCCAGCGAAGCGTGTCTCATGAATTTTGTCAGGAATTTGGACAAGGCTCTCTCTCTTACAGGGTTCTCATTAGCTCTGCTCTCAATAGTCACTCAGCTATAGTTTTCTTCCCAAATGTTTAGCTAGCTAAAAGATAGAGAGGGTTGGCTTTTATAGAGGGATAAGGAGAGGTTATGCTCCCTATAATCATGGGGGAGAGTCCTATCTCTTAGGAAGATTCCATGAGAGGTGGAAAACCACTTCCTAATCACGGAGATCCGGAGGCAAACAACCCAACCTCATTTTGGTGATCCGTTCTGAAGTTTGTTAGAACCAAAATTCCGCCTTCTATTGTTAAAAAACATTCCTTAAAAGGCTTGGTGTGGGCATGACACATGAATAGAGTGCTAACTGGCGTGCCCACTAGTGTGCTTTTTCCCCATTAGCACGAGGGAGGAACTGGCTACCTGCGCCAATGCCAAAACATGGATTTTTAGGGTTTTCCAGAGGAAATGTTCTTCAAGAGAATTCTTGTCCTTATGCAGAAGGATGCCATTAAGTTGTTTTCAAGAAATTTCACTGTTCACGGGTCATGGGAATATTCCTCAAATGTACAGGACGAGGGATTGCAGGGACGCTGACAAAATGTTGTGTAACACTCTTATATCATATTCAAATTTTTGCTACATTTTTGTTTTTTATGGTTCAATTTATGAAGCCTTATCAGTATTGTAGATTACTTGTCGACTGAAATTTCGTAAGTCTAAACTTTTCATAGTTTTTATCTTGCATTTAGGTTGATATATATACTCTCTCTAGGAAATGGAAGTAATTGGTAGATAAGGCTCATGCAAAACAACTTCAACCTCGGGCATTTAATACGGGTTTGTGAAAATGCACTATGAATCTGTTCTATTTATTTGTGTTCGTGATCTACTTTTATTTTTTGATCAAAAGAGAATTTCCCTGTCTATTTTTCGGTAGCTTTTATCCATTCCCAACACAATGCTGCCATTATAACTATTTTTTGTGTCCTACACATTGAAGTAGATGCGTCTTGATTTTCACAAGGTCAACTATAAAAGATTAATTCTTATATGCCTGGCCTCTTTGCAGGAAATTTTACTCTATCTAATTTAGGAATGTTTGGTGTGGACTATTTTGATAAAATCCTACTTCCTGGTTTTGTAAGTAAACCTTGCATTATTTCCTTCAAAGGGGTTCAGTCGATTCCATTCTAAAGTTAAGCCACACAAGTTTTCTCTTTGTTCAAGGCTAAATGTTAAAGTGAACTTTCTAATGTTTGACAACAAGAAATTATGGAGGTGGGAGCATCCTAACCAATAGTTGTTGCGACTACTGATGGATGTGAGGGTATCCTAACCAATAGTTGTTGCGACTATTGTTTGAAAAACCAAACTCAAGTACAAATCTCTCTAGATTTTATGACTTAAAAAGTGTTTTTCATGTTAGGTTGTGTTTTCCTCATAGGATCACAAGGCATCTGGAGATTTTTAATCAGCTTCCTCATTGTCAGATAGCTATCTGAAAATATTGAGCATCTCAATGTGATCAATTATATTTATTGTATTAGAATTCTCACTTAAAATTTTGATCATGCAATTGTATTATATTAGGTCAACATGATATATATATATATATATATATATCAAATAAAATATTAAATCCGTCAAAAAATATTAAATGCAATTCAGCATGCACTCAAGCTTGTATTGCCATCAGTCTGGCGAAGGCATCTAATATTCAACTGTCAGGTTAATGTGATAGCAGATCGTAGGATTATATATGGTGCTAACCTGGCTACCTTTTTGCAAACACTTCCCAAAATTATTGAAGAACCCAATGTGCTCACATTGTAGACCCTTCTTAGAGGACTATGTGCCGTCTTGACCTGCCATTATAGGTTTCATTGTATATTTAATGTATGATTGTAATGGTTAATGTTTATTTTTAGTTTCTGGGATCTTTTAAAAATGTATAAATAAAGTTAATTGTTTCATTTTTGTTTAAATTCATGGTATTTTTAGAAATATTCTAGAATAGGTAAGGGAATATTTTAGAATTTGCAATGAGATTAAGTTAATTTGTTTTTATCATTATTTAATTAGAGAAATTATCTTTCATACAATAATTGTAATTACAGACAAATAAACATATGTTAAAAAACAAAAGTGATTGGTGTTCGCAGTATGACATTTCTCTAACCCTACCTCCCAAGACACAGGTCCAATATTTCTACATGACCTAATCTGTCCCAGGTTCTGAGTAGAGAAATACCATTAAAGCTTTTAGTAATCCATGCAGGTTCTTTTGGCAATGATGAAGCAACTACATCAACTTTGGACTCTGAATGGTGGCTGAGAATTGGGTACCTATGTTACATTGATGAGGATGGCTTCCTTTTTATTGTGGATACATTAAAGGAATTGATCAAGTACAAAAGATTTCAGCTACAAATAATTTCACGATGTCTAGTTTGATGGAAATTCAATATATTTATCCTCTCAGCTTTTTTTTTTATTATTTTTTGGAAAGTTTCCCATGAAGAATTAGCATTTCAGGGTCCTTTATTTTGATGCAAATCCAAATATTTTCCTGAGAATTTTATTTTTTTGGTAGGTTGCTCCATCAAAATTAAAGGAATTTCTCCTCTCAAACCCAAAGATTACTGATGCAACTGTTATTCCGTGAGTAGCATTTACCACACTTCTTGAGCCAAAATTCAATATCTGGGTTGATAGCACAGACTCTTTGAACCATTTAGTGCATCTCCTTTTTCGTTTGCACACTGGATTTTGCATACCTTCGAATTAATTTAAGCATGAAATTTTGTGTCTTAGATTTTTGCATACCTTCCAATTAATTTAACCATAAATTTTGTGTTTTAGATATCCTGATGAGGAAGCAAGTCAAGTACCAATGTCATTTGTTGTGAGGAAGCCTAGTAGCAATCTATGTGACGAGGATGTAAATTTATTGCTGTAAAACAAGTAAATGCGAAAATTCCCTATTTTTTTTGCTAATTGTACATTTAGTTTTGGTTTCTATTCTCTTGATGATTGATTTTGGAGGGAAGCTTTTATGTAAGAAAAAATTATATTGGAAATTGTAAGTTTTTTGTAAAGTTATGTAAGTATTTTGTAAATTTATATGAGTAATGAAAGTTTTATATTCAAATATTTGTGCCAACTAACTAATCCATGTTGATCTGAATTACACAGTCCTAGGTTATTTAAAAAAAAACCTAAATCTTTGGTTTATCTTGTTCACTTAGGAGAGAAATTTTCTATTGTACTTGAGAGTAGGTTTCACCATACAAGAAAATCAGTTGAGTGGCATTTGTCACTTCAATTCCGAAGTCCCCATCTAGAAATATCTTAATAAAATATTTTGATTTATCAGGTTCTGTACACCTCCAGATTGTGAGTCATGATAATGAATATTGTGAATCAATTAGCTACAATTTTTAGAGTATAAATTTATTATAGATGAAAGGATGGATTGATTTGGTTGATGTTGTATTTTATAATTCTCTAATCCAATGGTCGTGCATTTTCAGATAGAGCTGCTATATAAAAAAACTAGATAATTATCATTTACCGCTGAGTTAAGGATATTTGTGAATTTTTTTTCTCTTATTTTCGAAACAAATAAACATTCCTATTTGCATATTTTTGCATCACATGCATGAAAACTGACAGCATTGGCACACATATTCTTGACCTGCTTTACTAGGGTACACACCATATATTGGATTTGTATGGAAATTGACAACATTGACACACAACATTTATGCTTTATCGGCATAGTATTCTGATTAAGATACTTTTGAAAATAATTTTGGGGAATAATGTGGGAAATTTGATAAGGAACTGAGAAATTTTAAATGGTTATGTTTGTAAAATTTGGATATTCAAATTTTTTTGGATAATTGTGCTTTAAGGAAAAATTCATTCGTTGATTTGGGTTTGTCCCTATGATAAATCTTTGTTCAACCACTAATAATTTTGTGGGTATTGAACCTCCATATTTGATGGTGCATGCATGGATGGCGTATAGCACCCGGATTAACATTTTCTGCAGTAAATTATGTCTATGAAGAAGGGATGGAAGAGATATGGAGTAATGGTGTTTTTTGATGCAGGAGAATTAATGTAGAGTCAACAATGTGAAAAGATGGTCACATGTTGTGGCTTGGGAAGAGGACTACAAATCCTAATAAATTGAAGACATTATTTTAAAGTATTTTTTTTTAAATTTAGTTTGGGCTAACATAGCCATTGTAATATGTAGGTTAAAAGAATAGTTATATTGGGATTAGTTAGAAATTTAGTTGAATAAACTGTTGCGAAACTGAATAATAGTTTCTCAACCATATGGGGATTTTGGGGAAAGGAATAAAACAAAACTAAATCCACCATTTTAGGTTTCTAACTTCCATAGAGAGAAAGAGAGTGCGAGAGGGAAATAGGTGTGAGGTAGGGTTGAACATAGAGTAGGAACAAATGTAAAAGCCAACCATCCCAGGGCTCGTTCCTATGTATTTTTCTTTATAAATGAATTCCAAGTATTTTGGATTGTGATCGGGCTATTTGTTTCAACCAATTGGTTTTATTTCCCTATCGAGGTTAAATATTTCATTTATGTGTTATGATATATGCGTATTGTATTTTTGTTAATTCTTAGACAGATTGAGTGCCAGAATGCAGTTACTGTGAACATCACACCAACAAATTTGGGGTAGAAACCAAGGGATGAGAAATGAAGAATAAGCTCAGGAGGGAATATGCATGTTTGGAGACCACATAAAGCTCAGGGGAGAGAGTGTTGAAGAATTCATAATAAACTCAAAAAGATAGTGGAGATTAATGTGGAGGGAGCCATATTACAGAGCAGCAGTATCAGAAAGAAGAGCATATTGAAGAAAGAACAGAATATGTTGTATAATTCCTAAGGAGAAATTAAAGGCAAGGTTTGAAGCGTTGAGTCAAAGGTCTTAGGATTGATGGCAGAGATTAGAGTGGGAAAAAGAGGTGAAGAAGAGACAATATTGTTGAGCGGATGACTGTGATTAAATCTTAGATCCAAAGACAAGAGATTAACGGTTAAGGAAGAGCGAAACAAAGATGTTTGGGTAGGGAAAAATTTTGCATCAACGGTTGAAATATGTAAGAGTTAATGATTTTCACAAGTTAAATATTTTAACTTGCGATGCAAAGTGGCACAGAAGGGAAGTTGCACAGGCTGTTGGATCATGGAGCAGATCAAAGACAGATGAGGGATCATGAATTTGCACTTCACAAGATATAGAGGATATCGTTTAAGTGTTCACATGAAATGTTAAATGGGATACGATGTGACACGAAGAGGAGGAAGGATGTGATGCTATAAGGAACAACCACATGTTAGATTGAAGCAAATGTGTATGTCTGAATTTTTATGGCTTAGCATATTTGTAAAGAGTTGGAAGCTGCACGCAATGATTGCGATGTGCTGTGATTGGTCGAGAGAGTGTGGGACCCTTTGGTAAGGAGGTCCCATGCATTTGAATGTGTTTTGGGTTATGAGAATTATATGGTTAAGAAAGTTGTTGATTGTTTTCGTGTATGTATGTATTTTATTTTGATATTTCCCCCACTGTGTATAAAGGAAGTTATGTGGGTCCTAACCCACAGGTCCATTACTATAAGTTAATTTGCAGATACGGATGCATCAATTGGTATCAGAGCAATAAGATATGAGAGGATATGTGAAGGACTTTGAACTGACCAAAGTTGAGAAATATTTCTCATTGATTCTAATCAAGTGAACCTTAAGAGGTAAGACTGTGGACCGAAGGCTTATGAAAAAGCATAAGAGCTACAAAAACATGAATGAAGTAGTAGCACAAAAAATATGGTAAGAATGTTTTGTTTTAGTTTTATTTTGGATTATGGAAGTGAAAAGTAAATTCTCACACTCAGAAGAAGAGCATAAGAGTTTAATAGAGGTAGCAGCAGGAGTGAAAACATATTAGCAAAAAGATTACAACCTTTAAGCACCATGATGAAGGAAGCTAGCAATGGTTTTCTAGGAGGAAGAAGAAGTGTAGTCAGAACCTATTATTTCAACTAAGGTTGAAATATAAGAGGACAATAGTGTTCTCAAGTGCAGATGAGTTTTGAGGGTAATCCTAGAAGGAGCATAGAGGAGTGGTCAAGGAGGGTTATAGATTGAGAAGCAGTGCTTGCCAAAATACCAAGAACAGAGGAAGTATGGTGAGGTAAGTTGTAGGAGGAGGGAGTGTTACTGCAGAGGCTAGTGCAGCTCATAGGGGATGAAAGAACTCAAGAATATGACTATTGAAAGTCATAGCAGAGGTTCAGGAGGCAACCACAAAGTGAAGAAGGAAGATGCCAAGAAAAATGGCATATGGAAGTAGATGATTGATAAATAATATAAGAGAGAAATTGTTGAGATGAGAACCCGTCTTGATCTATTGATGGAGTTGCTACACAGAAGTGAAGAATACCAAAGGTGTGGATTATTTATGAGGAAGAAACTAAAATGGCATGGGCTATAGATGAAGAGGGAGCATAGCTTGAATGCTCAAGAAGAAGAAGCATTTCTCAGAGCAGCGGAGTATGAAAAGAAAGTTCTTGCATATGAACTAGATACAAGAGAGCAATGACTATAAAGGAATACACATAAGATTTCTGATATGAGTAATGATTCTTCTTATTATGCATTCAACCTATGCTCCCTCTTCATCTATAGCCCATGCCATTTCAGTTTCTTCATCGTAAACCATCCACACCTCTAGTCTTCTTCACTCCTCTGTAGCAACTCCATCAATAGATCAAGATGGGTTCTCATCTTAGCTATTTCTCTCTTATATTATTCATCATTCATCTGCTTCCATATGCCATTTGTCTTGGCATATTCCTTCTTCACTTTGTTGTTTCCTCCTGAACCTCTCCTCTGACTTCCAATAGTCATATTCTTGAGTTATTTCGCCCTCTATGAGCTACACTAGCCTTTGCAGTAACAGTCCCTCCTACTAAAAATTACCTCACCAAACTTCCTCTATGCTTGGTCTTTTGGCAAGAAGTATTTCTCAATCTAGAACCCTCCTTGAGCACTCGTCTATGCTCCTTCTAGGCTTACCCTCACAACTAATATGCACTTGAGAACACTATTGCCCTCTTATATTTCAACCTCAGCTGAAATACTAGGTTCTGACCACACCTCTTATTCCTCCTAGAAAATCTTTGCTAGCTTCCTTCATCACTACCTTTAAAGGATGTAATATTCTTTCTGATATGTTTTCACTCCTACTACTACCTCTATTAAAATCTTATGCTCTTCTTCTGAGTGTGAGCATTTACTTGTCAATTCCATCATCCAAAATCAAACTGAAACAAAATATTCTTACTTTATTTTAAGTGCTACTACTTCATTCATGTTGTTGTAGCTCTTATGCTTTTTCATAAGCCTTTAGTCCATATTCTTACCCCTTAAGGTTTACTCGATTAAAATCAATGAGAAATATTTCTAAACTTTTATTAGTTCAAAGTCCTTCACACCGCCTCTCAAATCTTGTTGCTCTGATAACAATTGATGTAGTCATAGCTGCAAATTAACTTATAAGTGTGGACCTATGGGTTAGGACCCACATAACTTCCTTTATATGCAGCAGGGAAAATATCAGAATAAAATACATACATACAGGAAAATTATTAACAACATTCTTAACCATATAATTATCATAACCTAAAACAAATTCAAATTCATGGGACCTCCTTACCAAAGGTTCCCATACTACCCCGACCAATCACATCACATAGCAATCGTTGCTCGCAACTTCCAACTCTTTACAAATATGCTAAGCCATAAAACTTGTGATTTGCACATTTGCACCAAGCCAACACGTGTTTGTTCTCCTTCCTCCTCTTCGCATCGCATCACATCCCATTTAACATTTTGTGCAAACATTTAAATTGTATCCTCTATATCTTGCAAAGTGCGAAGTCACGATCCCTCATTTTTCGTTGATCTGCTACGTGATCCAATGGTCCATGAAACTTCCCTTCCATGCCACTTTGCATCGCAAGCTAAAATCTTTAACTTACGAAAATTCTTAACTCTTAAGTATTTCAATCACTGATGCGAAATTTCTCCCTGTCGAACTGTGTTCATTTCACCCTTCCTTAACCATTCATCTCTTGTCTTTGGATCTGCAATTTAATCGCAGCCATCTGCTCAACAGTCTTGCCTCTTCTTCACCTCTTTTTCCCGCTCTAATCTCCACTGTTAGTCCTTAAACCTTTGACTTGGTGCTCCAAACCTTGCCATCGATTTCTCCTTAGGAAGTTTGCTACATATTCTATTCAATATTCAATCTACTTTTCTTTCTAATGGGACTGCTCTGCAATACAACTCCCTCCACACTACTCTCCACTATCTTTCTGAGTTTATTCAGAATTTTTCAACACTATCTCTCTTGAGCTTTGTGTGGTCTGCAAATGCGTGAATACCCTCCTAAGATTGTTCTTCATCTCTCATCCATCAGTTTCTACCCTAGCTTTTCCTGTGTGAAGTTCACAAGAACTGCATCCTCACACTCAATCTGTATAAGCATTAACATAAATATAACACGCATATATCATAGCACATAAATGCAATATTTAACTTTGACATGGAAATAAAACCAACGGGTTGAAACAGAGAGCCCGATCATAATCCAAATCACTTGGAATTTATTTATAAAGAAAAATACAGAAAACCGAACCCTAGGATGGATGGCTTTTACATTTTTTCCTACTCTCTTTTCAACCCTCTCTCACACCTATTTCCCTCTCATTCTCTCTTTCTCTCTATGGAAGGCATAACCCCAAAGTGGTGGATTTGTTTTTGTTTTATCCCTTTCCCCAAAATCCCCATATGGTTGAGAAATTGTTATTTAGTTTCAGAAAATTTTATTCAACTAAATGTCTAATCAATCCTAATCTAACTATGCTTTTAACCTACATTTTACAATGGCCATGCTATCCCAAACTAGCTTTTAAACAAAATACTTTAAAATAAAGTCTTAAATTTATTAGGACTACTAGTTCTCTTCCCAAGCCACAACATGTGACCAACTTTTCACATTGCTGACTCTTCCTTAATGCTCCTGCATCATACTCCCTAAGTAAAAGAATTCATGACCTCCTTTTCATGTGTCTTCAATGCTTGAATCTTCCAGGATTCCAAACTTTGTTTTGTTGTTGTCCATAAGTTGCATTGTCTTAACCATTCTTTAGCTGCAATCTTCTAAGCTTCCATACTTTGTATTGTAGTGCTCCACTACTCCTACCTTCATTGTTCTTCACTTTCCAAATAGTTCCACAGTGGACTACTTTCTTCACTTTGCTATAAATCTCTTAGGTAGTTACATTAACTCCCATAGTTCATCTATGGTTTCTTGCAATTCAATCTTCTGTTGTAATCTAATATTTTTTCTAGTCCTCTACCAACTGCTACACTATGCACCAAAAATGGCCACAAATATTACTCTGGACATTGTTGCCACCCAAAATTCCTGAATATCTTTGTAGATATCTCCCTCTGCAACATCCATATTCCTTTCCTTGTTTTCAAATTTACTGTCAAAAGGTAAATTTCCTTCTAATTCTCTCACTGCAGTAATATATTTATTTACTATTTCCTGTATACTATTTAACATAATTAAGTTTTGGAAGCTAGTATCTATCTCTGTTTCAACTACAAATTGAAATGGTTCCATATTTTTGTCTTCATTCTCTTTCTCTTCCTCAAATGCTTTTAGCAAGAAACTCAGTCATTCACTAATTACTTGATTCCCTTCAAATACCTCTTCAGTATGTCGTATTATAGTTTGAACATAACTCTCTTCCTCTTCCTTGACAACATTCCATTGTTGTCCTTCTACTTCTTGACAATTCCTAACAGCAAATTCAGTCTTTTACACTTCTAGGACTGACTTTCCTTTAGCCTGAGACATAACTGCCTCACTTTCATATTTATGCCATTCTTCTTCCTTATTACTAAGCAAACCTATTTGTGACACTTCCTCTTCATCTTTAATCAAAATAAAATTCTGATTCTCTATTTCTATGACAGTCCTAAATGTCCATCCAACAATATTCCTTTTCCTATTTAAGCAAGCCAATTCCTCTTTGTCCTTATCAAGAACAAGTTTCATCTCATGATGCATTATTAATTCATCTCCATTAAATTTTTTCCCTTCTTTAAATAAGGAATATATGAATTCCTTCTGCCGCAATAACTCAACTTGGTCTTCATCAGAAAGACACTCTTCATCATACCTTGCTTGACATTTTTCTTCCTCATTATACTTTGCTAGATAAACTTCAACTTTAATTGAGACAATTCCAAGGGATGGATTGTCTTATACACAAACTAAAAATACATTAAAATTGTCAGCATTAAACTCACAAGACCCAATGGTCTTATTTGATGACTCAATCACCAAATCTTTCCCTTATTGTTCTAAGTCTCTTTCAAGACTTAGAAAGTCTTCAGTAGTCTTCTTTTCAGCTTTCTTGAGCATAACATACGAATGTTTGATATCATCTTTTTCCTCTTTCTATTCTTGGCCATCATCATAAGCCAACTCCTCCTTGTTTTAAGATTTCACAGTAGGTTGGAAATCACTGCTTTCATATAAACTATACATGTGCATGTACATGAGACTCAACTTTCTCATTTTCTTCTTTAAGAGAATTCAGATTCTGTCCTCCTCCTTCATCCTTTATGACAACATCAATCAATTTTGTTTCTTTACATATTTCACCTACATACATATAATAGTCATTTGTTTCAAAACCATAAGGATCCATAACCTCTTGTTGTCTCAAACATCAGCTCTTTCTATTGATTCTCATCCTTCCATGGATCCGTGAAACCATCAGCTAGTCTCATACCTTCATCCTTATCACTACTATCACCAATAATAGACCCATTCTTAGGTTCACATAAGGAAACCTTTTCCCCAGAATACATCCTATGCTACAACTCAACTCTTCTGAGTTCTTCTTCTAGCTAAATTCTTGTATTATATATAAACCTACTCTGTAACTGACTCCACTTGAATATTTTCTTCCAAAGAACACAACCATAGCTTTGGTGTTCCACATTCCCTTGTATGAATTCTCTCAACACTTCGAGCTTCACTTCTATGTAAGCTAATTCTCTATCAATTTTATCCTTTCTTGATCTTTCATAATCTCCCCTAGAACCTTTACTATGACCATTAGTAGCCATAGTCTTCTTTCCTTTATGAACTCCTATTTTTTCATCATGAACTATCAACAATTCATCTCTACAAGCCGACTCCATCAACTTGTCTGTAGATTCCACACCAAGATTTTCCATGCTTAGTATTTTATTGGCATCCTCGTTGATTTCTTTCTTTTGATTGTGACTCCTCCTTGAGCCTTTCAAATAGCAAGCAGTGGTCATATCTTCTTCTTCCCACTATGAAATCATTCTGATCCACCTAGTGAGCTAAAAATAACCTCTTTAATCTTTGAAACAAATGTAGTACTTGTCTCCAGTTCATATGCAAGAAATTTATTTTTATACTCTACTGCTCTGAGTGATGCTTCTTCTTCTTAAGCATTAAACCTGTTATCACCCAAAAATTTTCAAAACATCATTGTATCAAATTTTCTTTTGGTCATGATTTCAAGGAGGTCTTAGATAGGTTTTGAGTCATTTCATGATTGAAAGGGTAAGTGATAGGGTAAGAGTCTCAAAAGTCTCATTTTCATATCCAAATAAAGTTTAACAACCTTATTCCATGTCTTAAAGGTCTCACATCCTCTTTAGAAGTCACATCTTAAACCATTTGAAAAAAAAATGGAATTAGCCACAGAACCACGTTTTCGTACCGTGGACAATGTAAAAAGCCTGTTTTGCACTACGAACACTGCTATTTCCGTAGCGCAAACTCCTGAAAATGAACTAAGTGCGCTACGAAAGCGCGGATTCGTAGGCAGTCTTGTCAAATCAGCAAATCATTCAAATTCCATTATTTTTTCATCATTAGGTGTCAGTTAGGGGTCATTTCTAAGGCATGCAACCATCCAAATCCATCATTTCAGCTGTAGAGGTCATCATAATAGGTGAATTCAAATTCGAAAGGTTTGGTCTTTTGTTCCATTTCTCATGCAAAAACATTATTGCATGCCTTTTTCGAGTGATAATTTTGTGGTAATCTCATAAAAAGCTTCCCTCATCTATTTTCAAGCGAGGCTGATTATCACAGGTTTACAAGAAATACACAAAAATTTAAAGGCAAAGATAGCTGAGGTTAAAGAGATTTCACAGGAAAAGTCAGCTAACAAACAGGTTCAACAGAAGATTGACAAGGAGTCAAAGTGCAAAATAAAATGGTAAAGCAGTGTTTTTAGAAGCAACTGATAGTCTAGGTTTAAAGGGAAACCTAAATGACATCTTGTAGGCCATTGATATAGAAGAATCACCATTGGTACAAGTTGATTTCATAAAAATTGATCAAGGAAAGTAGAATAAGATTAAATCATTCAATAAACTAGAATTTAATGATGAGGTTGCAGCATTTGTCTTAAAAGTTAGGAATTTTTCCACTAGATATTCAAAAAGGCTACAAGATTTTAATGCAAAAGTTGAAGATTTGGAGATCCAGTTGAGGAAGGCCCTGTTTTTGAGGTCATATTACTATGTTTCTGAGAGAATATCAGCACTTATAAGGTTTAAAAATCTCTAAATTATAAATTTTGAAGATATTTTCAACAAAAATGATTGTACAACAGTTTCGTAATGCGCTACGAAACTGCTGAAGCAGCCTTTTTCATGAAAAAACTATGTTTTCTGGTTTTAGTAGTAACTTTCCAAGGAGGTTCTAGGCAATTGCAAACGAATTTTTGATACTTGAAAGACGTTTTTCTTCCTAACATACCTAACTATAACAACCTCTCTCAGGTTCTTCAAATAAATTATGAGGTGAGAGAATTTGATGACTTAACTTGCGCTATGAAATTGTTGAAAGTCATTGAGAGAAAAACTATGTTTTCTGGTTTTAGTTGTCAACTTCATGATCAGTTTTTTCCCACATGAAAAAGTATTTTGGAATTATGAAAGAAATTTCTATTCATAAAATTTCCAGCTACAATAACCTCTCTCACTTTCCTCACAAGTGTTACCAGTTGAGAGATACAAGGCTTTCTTTGAAGCCATATTTTCAGAAATCAGAATTTTTGAGTTTTACACATGTTGTTCAAAGATAGTTTTTGGACAATAGGAGAGGTATTTCAAAAAACAAAGAGAGATTTGTGTTTAGGAAAAAATGGTATCCAAAAGCCTCCTTCTTTTTTTCAAAATAAATTTTGGATGAGGAGATAAAAGCTCTGTTTCAACACCTATTTTTCAGATAAAAATAGTGCAAAAAAATGATAGATCTTAAATCAGTTTTTCATTAAGGAGAAGACCAATTTTGAGGAAAATAATATTTTAAAGGTTAATTTGTTTCTATTTTTTATGTTAATTTCAATCCTTGAAGATTTTTTAATACCTTCAAACTTCAATTTTTTTTAAAACTGGGTGGAAAAAAGCCTGCACAGCAGTTTCGTAGCGTGCTACAAAACTGTTGAAGATGAGTTTTAAGCACTTTACACATGGATTTTGGAGGTAAGTATTGTTGGTTTTCAGGGTTTGATGTCACTGGTGGATACATGAGAATCACAGGTGAAGACTCAAAGTGAAAAACAGGAGAAAATATGGTTAAAGGACAAAGTTTTACAATGACCTACAAACTGCGTTACGAAAACAGGCTACTTTCGTAGCACAGCCAGTTTCATATCCTTTTACACTATTTCAGAGACATTTCTTTGCAAAGGTGGAAGATTAAATATTTCATGGTAATATTTGGCGAACAAGACACATGGGAATCTAATTCATCAATCATTAAAGTGCTTGAAGATGACAATGAAAGCAATTGGTTTAAAAACAGGAAACCTGCCTCTTAATTTGTAGGACAATTTTTGGCATCATCAACTGGATTACATCAGTGGTGGAGGGATCATCCAAATTTGACCTCATGAAATTGCAACTAGAAAAGGAAGCATTAAATTTTAGATAAGTTTTTTTCAAGCATAATTAGGAGTTTCACTCCTATTTGTATTAGGACTCCTAAAAGACAGTTTAGCTGTCAGTTTGTAATTAATAGTTTGTTTTATGAGTAGAATACGTGTCAATAAAGGAAATTCGAATTCTCCTAGTGGTATATCATGGAATCCAATATTGTAAATGCTATATATCAATCATGAGGTCGAATTAGGAAGGGGTTGAAGACTTTTTGGTAAAACTACTGCTTTATGTAATAGACTGTAATCAGTAATGCAAAGGGGGTTTTCTTCTTGGCAGACCTCAGATTCTTATTGTACTTCCATAAATTTTATCTTTTATCTTTGATATGTTTTACTTTCGTAGTCTTAATTCTTGTTACTCATAATTCATGGAGGAACATGCGCTGACTTCCTTTAAGCGTTGAACTATGGTGAATTGAATTTTCTAAATCTTACCTTTGAAAGGTTTTCTTCAAAGTTTTAAATACTTATTACTCATAATTCATGGTCATTCATGCTCTGAATTCCTTTAACCGTTAAGCTTTGATGAATCACTTTTAATACTTTCCTTTTCAATACCTTGATGTATCATTACTTAGAATTCATGAACTACATGCTCTGACTTCCTTTGAACCTAAAGTTATTGAGAATTTTCTGAATGTGTCACTCTTTCATTCAAGTATATACAAGCCTCAGTTTTATAAGAAGAGTTATTTGTTATCTTTATCTCTATCACTGACTCCATAGCCTAATGGTAGCAAGCCTCCATCGTTCAACCTATAAACATACAAAATCATAAACCATAGAGTTAGCTATCTATCTAATCATTAATTAAAAATCTTAAACCTATTGAGAGAGCCCTCTCAGGTTGAGGAGGCTAAGCCTCAGCCAAAATTCTGGTTTGAAAGAGTTACTCAGAGTCTGCTTGATCATCAACCTATCAGGGTCAGATTTTGTGATAACATTTTGGTGCGTCTGCCAGGAGCCTGAAGATTACTCATTTCCGAAATCAAGAAGTTGAACTTCTGAAGGTAGAAGGAGCTCAAGAAAATTTTCAAGGCTGCAGAACTATCTTGGTGGCTCCACACATCAAATAAACAAATTGGAAGGTGACTCCACTGCTAGAATATTAGTAGCTTCATGAAGTTTCAAGATGACTTTAATTACAAAAATAAATGCTAGGTATGCTCCTATGAATTGGTCTCATATCCATGGTTTTCCAAATCCTACGCTAAATATTGAATGGTTAGATGATATTCCAATATTCAAAGATGAAAAGAAAGACAATATTGCTCTTCATTTGGTTAGGTTCCATATGCATGTACACAGTCTTAAGGTTCAATTCCCTGAAGATTGTCTCATGAAGATGTTTATGACCACTTTAGAAGGAAAAGCATGGTCTTGGTATAAAGGTTTGGCAAATGGTTCATTATATTATCTTGCTAATTTCCATGATGTATTCTATGAGATGTATAAAGAGTGTCATCCCTCCTTATTGCTGGTCAAAGATTGTTGTAAACATTCTGTGAGTTTTATTAAATATTTGGAGGATTGTTATGATGATCATGAATTAATGGATGAAGAAATTTTAAAGGCTCTTCATAACAATACAGTTCAACATCAAGAAGAAAGGATAACAACCCATAAAATTCAACATGAAAATCAGCAGGGGCTTACTTATGAAAACCATGTTACATCCTCTGAGATTGATGTAAAGATGCTACAAACATGCCAGTCTTTTGATCATAAAGAGTATGAAAATCATTGCAAACACCAAGAAGAAATACTGGAAGATATCTTTTATAACTCTCAGGCAAAGGAAAAGGTTTATTTTTTATGTCATACTTTGGAGCAACTTACATCAAAGAATGATCATAATAATGAGGAAAATTACATTGTTTATGGGAATAATTCAGAAAATCAGTTGGATAGCATATCAAAGAAATCTTGTGTGGCTGAGAATCAGTTGTTTGAAGATATAGAATGTTGTGATGATCATCAAACTAACCATGTCTTCTTTGACCCCATAGATGAATACATGGCAAAGCTTTGCACACCATTATTTCATTTTCATTTTCATTATTGAGATCAGATGCATTATAAGTTGCTTTGGTCATCTCACTATCATGGTTATTTAGAGTTTGAATGTATTCAAGAGCTTCATATATCAGAGAAGACAATTGATTGGATTCATTGGAAGTTTCATGTTCCTTGAGCTACAAATGGAGATTGCAGCTGCTAGGGTAGGTAGGAGTATGTGCAAATAAGCTCAAGGTTGACTAAGAATTTTATTTTTTTAGTAGGTAGAGTTTGAGTGCTTCGTGCATAGATCATCAAACTTGAGCCCAAGGTGAAGGCCATAAAATTTTGAAGCATATTGGGTAGAATTTCAGAGTTTTATTTTAAATGATGGATAGCAGAACTGGAGCTACCAGTTCTTAGTGTACCACAGGGGCACACTATCCCAAGTGGAGCCACTATTATCACCCAAAATTTTTCAAAACATCATTGTGTCAACTTTTCTTTTGGTCATGATTTCAAGGAGGTCTTAGATAGGTTTTGAGTCATTTCATGATTGAAAGGGTAAGTGATAGGGTAAGAGTCTCAAAAGTCTCATTTTCATATCCAAATAAAGTTTAACAACCTTATTCCATGTCTTAAAGGTCTCATATCCTCTTTAGAAGTCACATCTTAAACCATTTGAATTTTTTTTGGAATTAACCACAAAACCACGTTTTCGTAGCGTGGACAGTGTAAAAAGCCTATTTTGCGCTATGAAAATGCTGCTATTTTCATAGCTCAAACCCCTGAAAATGAACTAAGTGCGCTGCGAAAGCACTGATTCGTAGGCAGTCTTGTCAAATCAGAAAATCATTTAAATTCCATTAGTTTTTCATCATTAGGTGTCAGTAAGGGGTCATTTCTAAGGCCTGCGACCATCCAAATCCATCATTGCAATTGTAGAGGTCATCAGGATAGGTGAATTCAAATTCGAAAGGTTTGGTATTTTGTTCCATTTCTCATGCAAAAACATTAATGTATGCCTTTTTCGAATGATAAGCTTGTGGTAATCTCATAGCAAAGCTTCCCTCATCTATTTTCAAGCGAGGCTGATTATCACGGGTTTACAGGAAATACACAGAAATTTAAAGGCAAATATAGCTGAAGTTAAAGAGATTTCAAAGGAACAGTCAGCTAACAAACAAGTTCAGCAGAATATTGACAAGGAGTCAAAGTGCAAAAGAAAAGGGTAAAGTAGTGTTTTCAGAAGCAACTGATAGTCCAGGTTTAAAGGGAAACCTAAATGACATCTCGCAGGCCATTGATATAGAAGAATCACCATTGGTACAAGTTGATTTCATAAAAATTGATCAAGGAAAGTATAAGAATATGAAATCATCCAATAAACTAGAATTTAATGATGAGGTTGCAACATTTGTCTTAAAAGCTAGGAAGTCTGCCACTAGATATTCAAAAAGGCTACAAGAGCTTAATGCAGAAGTTGAAGATGTGGAGATCCAGCTGAGGAAGGCCATGTTTTTGAGGTTATATTACTATTATTTTGAGAGAATATCAGCCCTTATAAGGTTTAAACATCTCTAAATTATAAATTTTGAAGAGATTTTCAACAAAACTACTGAAGCAACCTTTTTCATCAAAAAACTTTGTTTTCTGGTTTTAGTAGTAACTTTCCAAGGAGGTGTATGGGAAATTGAAAATGAATTTTTGAAAACAAAAAGAGGTTGTTCTTCCTCACATACATAACTACAAAAACCTTTCTCAGTTTCTTCACATTCATTATGAGGTGGGAGAAATTGATGACTTAACGTACGCTACAAAACTGCCAAAAGTCATTGGGAGAAAAACTTTGTTTTCTAGTTTTAGTTGTCAAATGCATGATCAGTTGCTAGCCAGAAGAAAAATTATTTGTGAATTATGAAAGATTTTTCTCTTAATAAAATTTCCAGCTATAATAACCACTCTCACTTTCCTCACAAGTGTTACCAGTTGGGAGATAAGAGTCTTTCTTTGAGCCCTATTTTCAGAAATCATAATTTTCTAGTTTTACACATGTTGTTTAAAGATAGTTTCTGGACAGTAGGAGAGGTATTTCAAAAAAAAGAGAGGGGTTTTTGTTTAAGACAACATGGTCTCCAAAATCCTCCTTGTTTTTCTCAAAATACATTTCAACACCTATTTTTCAGATAAAAACAAAGAAGAAAAATGATAGATCTTAAATCAGTTTTTCATTAAGGAGAAGACCAATTTTGAGGAAAAGCATATTTTAAAGGTTAATTTGTTTTATCTTTGATGTTAATTTCAATCCTTGAATAGTTTTTAATACATTCAAACTTTAAATTTTTTGAAAACTCGGTGAAAAGAAGCCTGCGCAGCAGTTTCATAGCGTGCTACGAAACTGCTGAAGATGAGTTTTAAGCACTTTACAGATGGATTTTGGAGGTAAGGATTGTTGGTTTTCAAGGTTTGATGTTGCTGGTGGATACATGGAAATCAAAAGTGAAGACTGAAGGTGAAAAAAAAGAGAAAATATGGTTAAAGGACAGAGTTTTATAATGACCTACAAACTACGCTACGAAAACAGGCTACTTTCGTAGCACGACCAGTTTCATATCCTTTTACACTATTTCAGAGACATTTCTTTGCACAGGTGGAATATTGAAGAGTTCATGGTAATATTTGGCAAAAAAATCACATGGGAATCTAATTAATCAATCATTAAAGTGCTTGAAGATGACAATGAAAGTAATTGGCTGAAAAATAGGAAACCTGTCTCCTAATTTCTAGGACAGTTTTTGGCATCATCAACTGGATTACATTAGAGGTGGAGGCATCATCCAAATTCGACCTCATGAAATTGCAGTTGGAAAAGGAAGCATTAAATTTTAGATAAGGTTGTTTCAAGCATAATTAGGAGTTTCACTCCTATTTGTATTAGCACTCTTAAAAGACAGTTTAGCTGTCAGTTTGTAATTAATAGTTTGTTTTATGAGTAGAATAGGTGTCAAGAAAGGAAATTCGAATTCTCCTAGTAGTAGATCATGGAATCCAATATTGTAAATGCTATATATCAAGAATGAGGTTGAATTAGGAAGGGGTTGAAAACTTTTTGGCAAAACTGTTGTCTATGTAATAGACTGTGATCAGTAATGCAAAGGGGGTTTTCTTCTTGGTAGACCTGAGATTCTTAGTTTACTTCAGTGAGTTTTATCTTTTATCTTTGATATGTTTTACTTCCATAGTATTAATGCTTATTACTCAGAATTCATTGAGGAACATGCTCTGACTTCCTTCAAGTGTTGAACTATGGTGAATTGGGTTTTTTGAATCATACCTTTGAAATGTTTTCTTCAATGTTTTAAATACTTATTACTTTGAATTCATCTTCATTCATGCTCTGACTTCCTTTAATTGTTAAGCTTTGATGAATCAATTTTAATACTTTCCTTTTCAATACCTTGATGTGTCATTACTCAGAATTCATGAACCACATGCTCTGACTTCCTTTGAACCTCAAGTTATTGAGACTTTTCTGAATGTGTCACTCTTTCATTGAAGTATATACAAGCCTCAATTTTATAAGAAGATTTATTTGTTATCTTTATCTCTGTCACTGACTCCATATCCCAATGGTAGCAAGTATCCATATTTAAACCTATAAACATACAAAATCATAAACCATAGAGTTAGTTATCTATCTAATCATTAATTAAAAATATTAAACCTATTGAGAGAGCCCTCTCTGGTTGAGGAGGCTAAGCCTCAGCCAATATTTTGGTTTGAAAGAGTTACTCAGAGTCTACTTGTTCAGCAGCCTATCAGGGTCATATTTTGTGATAACAAAACCTATGCTCCCTTTTCATCTGTAGCTCATGCCATTTCAATTTCTTCCTAGTGAATCATCCACACCTCTGGTCTTCTTCACTCCTTTGTATCAACTCGATCAATAAATCAATATGGGTTCTCATCTCAGCTATTTTTCTCTTATATTCTTCATCAGTCATCTGCGTCCATATGCCATTTGTCTTGGTATCTTCCTTCTTCACTTTGTGGTTGCCTCCTGAACCTATGCTATGAATTTAAATAGTCATATTATTGAGTTCTTTCATCCTTTATGAGCTACAGTAGCCTCTGTGGTAACAATCCCTCCTGCTACAACTTATCACACAAAAATTCCTCTATGCTTGGTATTTTGGCAAGCACTGGTTCTCAATCTAGAACCATCCTTGAGCACTCCTCTATGCTCCTTCTAGGCTTACCCTCACAACTCATCTACACTTGAGAACACTACTATCCTCTTATATTTCAACCTCAACTGAAATACTAGGTTCTGACCACACTTCTTCCTCCTCCTAGAAAACCATTGCTAGCTTCCTTCATCACTACCCTTTAAGGATGAAATCTTCTTGCTGAGATCTTTTCACTCCTACTCCCACCTCTATTAAACTCTTATGCTCTTCTTCTAAGTGTGATCATTTACTTGTCAGTTCTATAATCCAAAATAAAACTCAAACAAAACATTCTTACCTTATTTTTTGTGCTACTACTTCATTCATGATCTTGTCTCTCTTATGCTTTTTCATAATCCTTCAGTCCACAATCTTACCTCTTAAGGTTCACTCGATTAGAATTAATTAGCAATATTTCTCAAATTTTCTTAGTTTGAAGTCCTTCACACTGCCACTGAGATGACCTTTAATTTTACTTGGTACTATTTAATAATATTTATTCTTTGATGATTTACATACTAAACATTTGGATTGATATTATTGCCCTGAACCTTTGTTGTGGCAGGGCTTCCATGATTCGGAAATTAACAAAACATTGTTGGTGAAGAATGATGGAAGTGTAAAGAGAGTTGTTTTGGATCTTGTATCAGCTGAAAAAGATGTTTCATCAATGCAATTTAATCTGTATAATAAAGATAAACAGAGTTAGCTATGGAAGCGAGGTCGATTTTAAGGCTATGTTGGGTAGTAGGGACATGTGAACTGGGTGTTTTATTTTACAACTTTGTAATAAGCATATATATTTATGTTTGGTTTGTTTTGAAGGAGATGAATGTGTTACCTATAATACACATGTTTTCTTTGTACTTCTAATTGTTTTGAATTGGATCAATGGATATTTATACTAATGCACTTAAAAATTTCATATTTGGTTAGAGAATATGATGAAATCTAGTGTTTCTTTGGCACTACACCATTCATGAGCAATTTCTTAGGAAGTAATATATTATATGATATTATTTTTGTTCAACATGCATATATGCATTGTATATTTCTACTTGTAGGATTTCTTGGAATCTTGTAATCATGATTTTTTTGCTTTAAATTGACAATATGGATATGAATAATTCTGAGTTGGATTTATGGTCTTTGATTCTCTAGCACACAAAAGCATTCATAGATGTACTATTTCACATTACAGTAAACATTTTTTTTGGACCTATGACAACCCAACACTATTTTATAATGTTTCCAACTCTATTTGACATTGGTTTAAACATTTTGACCTATGACAACCCAACACTATTTCACAATGCTTCCAACTAATAACCAGAAAGAAAAACATTTTAATGGAAAAAAGGTGTTTTTTTCCATTGTAAGTTTTCAGATTTAATATTAATGTAGTAGTGGCCAAATTTCCAATGTGATAAAAGGATTAAACATATAAAAAAAAGGGAAGAGTGCCCAACATGAATCTAGAAAGTGGGAAGTACAGGACTTGGCTTGAGAAGAAATTGGAGAAAGAAATCTTAACTTTTATATCTTTCACATTCCCCCACTCCTATCGGTGTTGCTTTGCACCTCTCAATGCAATTGCTAGTTATTGTTATTATTACCTCTCTATTGTTGTTATTATTATAGAGGAGATCAATGGAAAATATTTAATCACACAACAATGAAAGAGGATTAGGGTTACAGTTGGATTCATCACTAGAGAGCATTACTAGAGAATTCATAGCCAGGGCTACTTAGTTTTCTTCTATTTCAGAATCAGAAAAGTAGGTTGCTTCATGCCCATCTGATTTTGTAGTTAGCAGAGATGAAATCCATGCATTTCTACCACGCTTAGATATTTTTCCCTTAATCCTTCAGCTCATATTAGTCTACAACATTTCAGGCTCCATGTCTTGAGATCCAAACTAACTAACATAGAATATTTGTCGTAGCTATTTCTATATAGATAGTAGTTTTGGTATGCTATATTATATAGCAGAAACACCCGTTTGATAATTAACAACATATTTGCAAATGAATACACAGACCCTCATATTTTTGGAGATGCAATGGAATGGATAACTCTAAATTCCTAATTACCACTAGAAAAATTCATTCACTAATTTGGGTTTGTCCCTGCATTTCTACCATGGAAGAACAGGTTTGTTGGCAGCTAATATGGAAGCTAAAGTGGTGGACACACTCACTGGAAAAGCACTACCACCCAACCACAAAGGTGATCTCTGGTTGTGAGGAACAAAAATCATGAAAGGCATACTCCTGTCCATCATTCTACATATTTTCTTTGGAATTTCAAAAAAAGTCCACAAAACATTTAGGTTTTCTTCAAAAATTATTAAAAAAAAAATCAAAATCACATACCACATTGATTTTAGAGCATTTATGTGTTTCTAATCGAGTGTGTGATCAGGACACTAGAACATGATGATATAGAATCCACAAATTGTGGGTGAAAATATCAGGAAGAGCCAAATATGTTATATAGGATATAAATTCCAACTTTATGTCTCTGAATAAAGACCATGGCTAACAAGTACTTGGTTCTACTGATGTGCCTATACTTGGGTATATTTAGCCATAACTAACCTAGAAATATGAACCTTGAAATGAAAAAAAATTCGCCATTTGTTTCCTCATTTCTTAACTTGATTATGGTGTATTTTTTGGCATTGAATATTTGATTTATTCCTCCACCACGGTTTTTCTATCACATTCTATAACTATGATATGTTGAGGAGTGCAATTTTATTGTCCATCCATCTATGAATATGATATCTTGAGCTTCAACATGGTGCAATTTCCATGATTAAATTTTGGGTGTGATTTCTTGTTATTTAATTAGCATTTTGTGGATTTATGTAATTTTTCTCAGCGTTTCTATCCTTTAGTTAATTTTTTTCCTCCACATTGTTGGTTTGTTCATCTTCCTTGAAGGTTATACCTGGTCAACATAATCCAGACTTTAGATTCCCATTCTAGCATGTATTATAATTTATAGCGGAGTGAGGTCCCATGCCTCTTTTCGTGAGAGTTTTTGTTAAAGTATGTAGTCCTACTCAGCGTCGACTTTGATGCTATCCACATGTGCCAATGACGTGAATATTGGATGCAACTTTGATGTTGAGCTTCCTTGAGAGGTTTGTTTCCAGTTGCGTGAAAATTCACCTTGATTTATAATGTCATGAGGATTTAGAATACATTTTCTGTATGCAGATGCCTTGAGGTACTACTATTTTTTCCATGTTGGACTCTCATGTGCAGATCAAGTCTAAAGGAGTGACAATGACTGCATTGCTTGCAAAAGCCACTTCCCTTGCTTTAGCCAAACACCCAATAATCAGTGCAAGCTACAAATATAGCAAGAGTTTCACCTACAATAGCAACATAAACATTGCAATCGTTGTGGCTATGGATGGAGGCATAATTACACCTATGCTTCAGAATGAAAATAAGGTTTGGAATTCAGATCATATATAATTTAGATCTCATCCTCTATTATATCATATTCAAATTTTTGCTACATTTTTTTTTATGGCTCAATTTATGAAGCCATAGCAGTATTGTACATTACTTGCCGACAGAAATTTTCCAAGTCTAAACTTTTCAGAGTTTGTATCTTGCATTTAGGTTCATAAATATACTCTCTCTAGGAAATGCAAGGAATTGTTAGATAAGGCTCGTGAAAAACAACTTCAGCCTCAGGAATATAATACATGTTTATTAAAATGCACTATGAAACTGTTCTACTTATTTGTGTTCTGGATCTGCTTTGATTTTCTGATCAAAATAGAATCCCCCTATCTATTGTTTGGTAGATTTTAGCCATTCCCAACAAAAGGATATCATTATAACTATTTTTTGTGTCCTACACATTGAAGTAGATGTGTCTTGAGTTTGACAAGGAAAACTATAAAATCTTAATTCTTATATTGCTGGCCTCTTTGTAGGAGCTTTTACTCTGTCTAATTTAGGAATATTTGGTGTGGACCGTTTTGATGCAATCCTGCCTCATGGTTCTATAAGTAAACCCTGCATTATTGTCTTCAAATGGGTTCAGTCAATTCCATTCTCTATTTCAGCCACATATGTTTTCTCTTTGTTCAAGGATAAATGTTAAAGTGAAGTTTCTAACGTTTGACACGGAGCAATTATGGATGTGGGGGCTTCCCAACCAACAGTTTTTGCAACTTCTGATGGATTAATCGATTTGAAAAACAAAATGCAGATACAAATCTCTCTACTTTTTATGACTTAAAAATTGTTTGTCATGTTAGAATGTGTTTTCATAATAGGCTCACAAGTAATTAGCTTCCTCATTGTCAAATAGCTATCTGAAAATCTTGAGCATCTCAATGTGATCGATTATCTTTATTGTACTAGAATTCTCACTTAAAAAATTGATCATGCAATTGTATTATATCTAGTCAACATGATATATATATATATATATAATTGTATTATATCTGGTTGACATGATATACATACACACACACACACACACACATACACACACACACACACACACACACACACACACATATATATATATATCAAATAAAATATTAAATATGTCAAAAAATATTAAATGCAATTCAGCATGCACTGAAGCTTGTATTGGCATCAGATTGAAGGAGGTATCTAATATTCAACTGTTAGGTTAATGTGACAGCAAATCACAGGATTATATATGATGTTGACCTGGTAGCCTTTTTGCAAACACTTTCAAAAACTATTGAAGAACCCAATGAGCTCACTCTGTAGACCCTTCTTAAAGGACTATGTTCCATCTTGACCCACCATTATAGGTTTTAGTGTATATTTATTGTATGATTATAATGGTTAATTTTTATGTTTAGTATAGATTTGGGATCTTTTAAAAATGTATAAATGAAGTTAATTGTTTCACTTTTTTTTAAATTCATGGTATTTTTAGAAATATTCTAGAATACGTAAGGGAATATTTTAGAATTTGCAATGAGATTAAGTTAATTTATTTTTATCATATTTTAATTAGAGAAATTATCTTTCATACAATAATTTTATTTACAGAAAAACAAACCTATGTTAAAAAACAAAAGTGATTGTTGTTAGTAGTATGTTATTTCTCTAACCCTGCTTCCCAAGACACATGTCTAGTATTTCTGCATCACCTGATCTATCTCAGATTCTGAGCATAGAAATACCATTAAGGCTTTTAGTAATCCATGCAAGTTATTTTGGCAATGATGAAGCAACTACATCAAATTTGGACTCTAAAGGTTGGCTGAAAATTGGGGATGTATGTTACAATGATGAGGATGGCTTCCTTTTTATTGTGGACAGATTAAAGGAGTTGATCAAGTACAAAGGATTTTAGGTACAAAGAATTTCAGGACCTCTAGTTTGATGAAAATTCAATATATTTATCCTCTCAGATATTTTTTTAAATTTTTTTTGGCAAGTTTCCTAGGAAGAATTAGCATTTCAGAGTCCTTTAGTTTGATGCAAACCCACATCTTTTTCTCAGAATTTTATTTTTTGGGCAGGTTGTTATAGCAGAATTAAAGTAATTTCTCCTCTCAAACCCAAATATTACTGATGCAATTGTTATTTCGTGAGTATCATTTACCACACTTCTTGAGCCAAAATTCAATATTTGGGTTGATGGCACAGACTCTCTACAAGATTTAGTGCATCTCCTCTTTCGTTTGCAGGCCATATTTTTCATACCTTCTAATTAATTTAAGCATGCAATTTTGTGTCTTAGATTTTTGCATACCTTCTAATTAATGTAAGCATGCATTCTATGTTTTAGATATACTAATGAGGAAATAGGTCAAGTACCAATGTCATTTGTTGTGAGGAAGCCTGGTAGCAATTTGTGTGAGGAGGATGTAAAGTTTTTGTTGCAGAACAGCTTAATGCAGCACTTCCCTATTTTGTTTGCTAATTGTACATTTAGTTTTGGTTTATGTTCTCTTGATGATCCATTTTGCAGGGAAGCTTTTATGTAAGAACATTTTATATTGGAACTTGTAAGTATTTTGTAGAGTTATGTAAGTATTTTGTAAAGTTATGTGAGTGATGAAAGTTTTATATTCAAATTTTTGTGCCAACTAATTTATCCATGTTGAGCCCAATTACAACATCCTAGGGTATTTAAAAATAAACCTAAAGCTTTGGTTTAGCTTGTTCACTCAGGAGAGAAATTTGCTTTTGTACTTGAGTGCAGGATTGACCATACAATAAAATACATCGAGTGGCATTTGTCACTTCAATCCTGAAGTCCCCATCTGGAAAAATATTAAGAATTTTTTTTTATTTATCAGGTTCTATCCACCTCCAAATTATGAGTCGTGACAATGAATATTTTGAATTAATTAGCTGCCATTTTTAGAGTACAAATTTATTTAAATATGAAAGGATTTATTTATTTGGTTGATTTTGTACAATATATTTCTATAATCCAATGGTCGTGCATTTTTAGACAAAGCTGTTGTATAACAAAACTAGATAATTATCATTTACCGCTACTTTAAGGATATTTTTTCTTTTTTTATCTATTATTTTTAAACATATAAACATTCCTATTTGCATATGTTTGCATCACGTGCTTGAAAACTAACATCACTAGCACACATATTCTTGACCTGCTTTACTAGGGTACGCACAATATATTGGATTTGTATGGAAATTGACAGCATTGACACAAAAAGTTTATGCTTTATTGGCACAGTATTTTAATGAGGAGAATTTTAAAAAGAATTTTGGGGAATAATTTGGGAAATTTGATAAGGAATGGGGAAATTTTAAATGGTTATGTTTGTATAATTTGGATATTCAAAAATTTTAGGATAATATTGCTTTAAGGAAAAATTAATTCTCTGATTTGGGTTTGTCCATGCATGTGATAAATATTTGTGCAACCACTAATAAGTTTGTGGGTATTGAACCTCCAGATTTGATGGTGCATCCACAGATGGGGTATAACACCCGATGAATAACATTTTCTGTAAGAAATTATGTCTATGAAGAAGGGATGGAAGAGATATGGAGTGGTGGTGCTTTTGGTGCTTCTATCCATGCTCGTTCCATTGGTATTCTTGCTTAGAATCTATGTGGATTTCAGAGCAGTAAATTTATCTGAACTCATTTCATTTTTTCTTTATTAAATGGAGAGACGATTCCATTACTTGTAATTGATACTTTCCATAATGTATCCAAGCACAAAAAAACTACCATAGTCTTATTGTACACAATGAATTGAAATTTTTGGATGAAACTAGGGGATACTTCAATTGTGTTAATACACGTGATATAAATTAAATATATTTATGGTAATTAGATTTAAGCAAAAGAAAGTTGTCAAAATTTTCTCTTTGGTACTAAAATCAAACTCTTCCCAGGATCCAAACTCACAAACGTGTAGCTTCTAAATGATCAATTACAACTCCTTAGTCTATCCTTAAACCTTGTCAATATATAACCTTTCTAAATAAAGGAGGTTATTTTTTTTGCACCATTTCATATTTTATGGCGCTTTGCACCATATACAATTTTATAATAATAATAATAATAAATGTTTTTTTCACTTTTTTATTTTATTGTATGGCGTTTTGCACCATATACAATTTATTATTATAATAATAATTTCGATACTTTTATGATAAATTTTTTATTTTTGTAAAACTAGTTTTGGTGCTTTTCATCAAAATTGGTTTTTGGTGGTTTTCACCATACACCATGGAATGCCACATATGCATTTAACACCAAATTTGACATTTTTTACTAACTCCACCTTTGAACCACTATTTGAAAAGTGAATATTTCTCAAATCTTTTACAAATAGTGGTGCTAATGTGAGGCTAAATGACCCTTCTTCTTGTAGTGGATAGTCCCAAAAACCACCATTACAATAGTGGGGATGTGGAGAGGCACATTACTTTAAGAAATCTCCTCATTGAGGGATAAATTAAGTTACAACCAACCTACAAGAGGAATCTACAGTGGGGGATGTTGCACGAAACATACCCAGGATCAATGCTACACTAGAAGATCGACAAGCGGATTACCAGCCAACTATGATAGAACTGGAAGGTAAGATACAAACCCAATTTGCTTCTATTTCAGTTGATCCTCGTACCATTTTGATTTATATAAAACCCCGCATAGTTGAAAACTGTCTACAAAGTCAGAAATTTAAAAGTCCATGGTTGGTACAATTGGCTACGGGAGGAAAGAGACGAGTTAATGCCAAAATATCAAATTGTAATATGATTATAGGAGAAAAACACATATTTGTAGAACTAAATATTCTACCTTTAGTCTCGTACGATATTTTATTGGGAATGGACTGGTTAGAAGGACACTGGTCTTTAGTATATTGCAAGGATAAAGTCATCCATTTTAAAGCAGAAGATGGCACAAATTAGGAATTGCAGCAGATTAAGAAGCCACTTCGACTGCACCCCATTATTGCATCCCAGATGGGTAAATGCATTAGAAATGGGTGTCAACTCTATGCAATTCAGGTGGGGTTCTTTAACTCCAAGGATAAGAACCTTATGTTGGAAAATATTCCAGTTATCCAAGAATTCATGGATTTGTTCCCTGGAAATATTCCAGGACTACCCCCAAAATGATGCATTGACTTTACGTAGAGTAGTGTCTATGCCACGAGAACCATACAGAATGAGTGTGCATGAATTGACAGAATTAAAAATGCAACTACAAGAAGTAATGGGAAAAGGATATATTCAGCCAAGTGTGTCAGCTTGGGAAGCACCAGTGTTGTTTGTCAAGAAAAAGGATGGTACTATGCGAATGTCCCTGGATTACAGAAATATTAATAAATTTAATGTGAAAAACAAGTACCTATTTACCATGCATAGACGACCTCTTTGATCAGTTGAAGGGAGCAATGATATTTTCCAATATTGGTATGAGGTCGGGGTATCATAAAATACAAATTAAAGATGAGGACATATCCAAAACAGTGTTTTGTACTCGGTATGGACATTATGAATTTGTTGTGCTACCATTCGGGTTAACCAATGCACCAACAACTTTCATGAGCTTGATGCATGGTATATTTCAACCATTTATGGATAATTTTTTTTTAATCTTCATAGATGATATATTGATCTATTCTAAGAATATGGAAGAATGTAATGAACACTTACGCTTAGTGTTAAAAATGTTATGGGAACACCAGCTCTATGCCAAATTTAGTAAATGTGGTTTCTAAAAGGAGCATATCCAATATTTGGGTCATGTATTCTACTGAGGGGATTTCTGTAGAACAAAAAAATATAAAGACTATTATGAAGTGGAGATTTCCTAAAAATGTAGCAGACATATGTTCATTCATGCACTTAACTGGTTATTACCAGCGATTCATTGATGGCCTCTCTAATATAGAATTTCCCATTACCTCCTTGTATTGGAATGGACAAGTCTTTAAGTGGACGAAATAATGTCAAATTCACTTTGAATAATTGAAAGAACTACAAACTATTTCCCATGTACTAAAAGTAGTAGACCCATGCAAGGAATTTCAAGTCTACACTGATGCCTGCAAGGAAGGGGTGGGAGCAACATTGACCCAAGAAGGTAAGGTCAGAGCATATGAGTCCAGAAAATAAAGGATCATGTGTAGAGGTACTCTACCTATGATTTAGAGCTAACTGCAGAAGTACATGCCCTTGGAGTGTGGAGAAATTACTTTCTAGGAAAAAGGTTTGTGTTAAGAACTGACCATAGTATATTGACTAGTTATTTTAAACAATCTGATTTAAATTCCCACTAAACTAGATGAAATTATTTCCTAAGTGAATTTTATTTTGACATTCAACATGTAACAGGTAAAGAGAACCGTGTTGTTGATTCTTTATTCAGAAAATTGCATTGCATCTACAAACTCTATTTTAACCATGTTGAATCTAATTTCTAGGAGTATATTGTGGAGGCAAAAAGGAAGGGCCCCAAATATCAATTCCTATGGCAGCAAGAAAAAGAGGTTGAAAAGCAAGGAAGGCAATCAGATTATGAGATTAATGATAAACATCTCTTGTTATTCTGAAGGAAGATATGCCTTCAAAATCAAATGAGCTTAAAGGGGCTGATTTTGAATAAATATCATCGGAGTACCTATGAAATACATCCCAGATACAAAAACATGTTAAAAACAATAGGAAAGATTATTTCTAGCCAAGAATGCATAAAAACATTGTCGAATACTTGACCAAATGTTTGGAGTGACAGCAAGTCAAGGTGTAACATAAACATCTAACAGGATTTCTTCAACTTATCCTCGTATCAGAGTGGAAATGGGAAGTCATTTCACTTGATTCCATCACAACGTTACCAAGAAATGAAAGACAATGATTGAATTATGGTGGTGATGGATAGGCTCAACAAGGTAGCTCATTTCATACTTGTCTAGTCAACTTAGAAGACCGTATCGATTGTTGATATCTTCATGAAAGAAATTTTTAGACTGCACAATATTCCACGAATTGTCATCTTAGAGCGAGATGTAAAGTTTACATCAGCTTTCTGGAAGATATTATTTATTGGTTTGGGAACACAAATCCAGTTTAGTACCGCTTACCATCCTCAAATGGATGGGCAGATGGAGATGGTGAATCAAATCTTGGAAGATATGTTGTGCATGTACGTAATGAAATAACCCACAAAGTGGGAAGAGTATTTTCATCTGGTCGAATTCACCTATAATAACGGATATCAATAATCCCTCAAGATGAGTCCTTTCAAAACATCGTATGGAAGAAAATGTCAGGCCCCCATAAATTGGAGCAGTCCGGAAACCAAGATGATGCTTGGACCAGACATGCTGGAGGAAATGGAGTGTGAGGTAAGAAAGATTAGATAACACCTAAAAGTAGATCAAGACAGGAAAGAGATATATGCAGACTGAAAGAGAACCTTTTGAGAATTTGTGGTAGGTGACCATGTATATGTAAGAATTAAACCAAAGAGGAGTACTTTGAGGTGGAATACTTGTGCCAAATTCGCTCCTAGGTATTGCGAACCATTTCAAATCTTGTAACAAAGAGGGTTGGTGGCTTATCGACTGGCTCTTCCTAGTCATATATTGCTACATAATGTGTTCCATGAATCTCTGTTGAAGCGATACATAAATGACCCTAAGCATGCAATACACTAGCAGAGTATACATGTAAGTCATGATTACATTACAATTTGCAAATGAGAAATGTTATTGATTGAAATAATTATAAAATTTGTTATATGCAGGTACAATCGGACGACGAGTTTTTCTTAGAACCTCAGCGTACTCTCAATCAGAGAGAAAGAATTCTCTGGAGGGGAGTCATCCCCCAAGTTAAGGTGCAATGGAAGCACTTTAGCCCAGAGGAGGCTACCTGGGAAGATGAAAATTTTATTCGAGAGACATATCCTAGAATTCTATCAATAATAAAGTAAAACCGAGGATGGTGTTTACCTTAGAGGGGGAAGATATAACACCATGTTTTATTTTAACTATGGTTGACATACTTTATAATATATTTGAATTATTAATAATTAACGAATATGATTATTCGTTAGTAAGACTTGATTTTATTTCATAAATAAAACTGATAAAGTATCCTGAGTAAAATGGATTAACTGAAAGGTAAAATAATTCCAATATTCCAGAGTAAAAAGGTAGAGGCAATTTCTGACAATTACCTTCCCCAAGAGGATAAAAAGGAAATCTTGAGTAGGGGGAGCATTCTGATCAAAAAGATCTGATGGGGGTTAACAATAGAATGTTGCAATGATTTTTCCAGAGCTAGTAGGAAAACCATTGGAGTTCTAAACCAAAGGGAAGAATAGGTTGGAATTAGTTCATGAGGCCTTTCTTCTAATAATTACGTACAACCTAAGACTCTGATGCGGAGCACGGGGGGAGCAGAGGACGTGATTGCCTCTCTCAAGGTTCGATGGAACCATCAGTTATCAAAAAGCAAAATATAGAGATAAGTATTTTATGTGTTTTTTTCTCACAGTTCAAGTGATCGAAAAAAAAAAAGAGTATGTATAACTTAGTTCCATTATTCTGTTATTTAGGCATATCTGTTAAGATGGAATAGTGCAGAAAATCCATTTTTTCGTTTAAAAGATAGAATGGCTGAATTTGAAAGTCAAATTTAAATAACTTGAATAAACTAGAATTATGACTAGTTAAGAGTTATGAAACTCAGACCCTTTGCAGAAAATTATTTTTTTACATGGCACCCATAGAAACTAGTAAAACAGATTTGCACCTACTTTCTGCATGAAATAGGATTATTCTACTTACGTTGTCAGAGCACAGTTAGCTAATAAACAAAACTATAAAGACTGTATAATATGGATACAAATAATATCAGCAAAATTTAGAATATGAAGGCTTATAATTTTAGAGCCGAGCCCCGTGGTGACTGGATAGGGGCCATGGTCCTCTTTCCATTTCACCCGAGATTTAATAAGAAAACAATAATAATAAACTGAGAAGAAACATGCAGTAGAAAATATTTCTAGATATTAATTGTCTAAAGGAGCTAACATAATTGATACTTATAAAATCAAAGCTATTCAAATTATATGGACGAATAATGAAAAATATAATGCAATGGCATATAGTCAAACAACTTCATGCATACAGAAGATCCAAAAATTCTTGTTTAGTCATAGAAACCCTCAGGTGGGAAAAACAACCAGACTTCCACATGAACTTTAATTTTCAATGTAAGAGTTAAACATTATTACAAGACAGAAGGAGATAACATCAAAAACCTCTAATATCTTCCATAAGTTTTGTGTATAATCACAGAAGACAAACTCTGAATTTAAATAACGAAAAACAAAAAAGTGTAACAATCTAGCTTTACATTCAGTACATGGCGCAAAGGCCTTCGCACCGAAAACAATATTTTCCTTAAATTACTAAGAACTGGAGGACAAAACTCTTCAGGATAGTCTGAAACAAAAATATCACTATGCCAAAACTCTTCAACAATTTTTAAGAATCAGAGATCCCTTTCATGCAAGGAGTAGTCAAGGCCAATTACAACACCTGTAAAAATGGAGGGTATAACCCTTAGCACCGAAGATAAAATGAGAAAAATAGGAACTGTGTAGACGGTTTTTTAGGAACATGCCTGTGTACCTCTTTCCCAAACTAGAATAACCCATGTGGTTCTTTCGTAAGCCAAACCTACACCCAAAAGGTAGGCATATTAGGTGTTAAAACTTATAGAGAGGACTTATGAATTAACTCAAAATAATGTTCAAAAAAACTTTTGAATGCCATATAGATTGAATTAGGAAAAGAACATTAGATTTTGACTCAGTTACCTACACCGGCTGGCTTAGAGTAGCAAGATTCACATTCATTATCTGGAAGGAAGAAGCAACCCACATAGAGATGATCGGCTGCTCTTTCCATGAATAAAATAAACTAAGGAATAAATAAAGTCTAATATATGAGACCCTATCAAGGTTAGACATTGAAACCAAATAAACTCTAACATCCCAAACAGTAAATGAAAATGTGAAATGCAGAGGCATACCTGTATCATTAAAAGGAAAAGTGTATTATGCAAATGGAGATAACATTCACCGTAGCTCAAGAAGAAACACAACATATATAAACAACCGAATCCCTGGCATAAGAATGAAAAACTGCATAATTCTTGTGCACAAAAATAGTCAAGGATGAACCCGTCCAAGACAAGCTAAAGCCACAATAACGTATCGGGCTATCACCTTCAATGACCATGCATGACTTTATAATCTCTTAGGCATCGAGCAAACTTGCAGAGTGGAACGAGTTGGAGCAATGACAAAGAATGATCTGGAAGGTGAGGCATGGGGTGGGTGGTTATCGTAACCATCCCAGCCCCCGTCTATACCATTCAATTTAGGGTTTCCACAGATCTACAGTAACTAGACTCCACAAGGAATTAAGATGCGGAAGCCAACTACTGTGACAGATGGCCATAGCCAAAGACGAGGCAGTCCAACATTCAAGACCTCAATCGATTCACAATTATAAAGTATCGGTTGATATGCCATGTATTGTACTGATAATCAAACATAACTTTAAAGGTTGCAATCAAGCCAAAATCCTAAGGTACAAGATATTCGATGCTTGAATAAATATAATCAGGAACTTCTCACCAAACACTAGTTCAGATACACAATGATTTCATGTTGTAATATATTTATGTCACTGAGATATACGTTGCATTAGTGGAATAAATATAATTTGGTAATTGTGACATTTATGTGACAATAGATATATGTGTTACAACATAGGTAAATATAAATATGTTTTGAACTCCAAAGTAAATGGTGAATTTGGGAAGTATATGTAATAGTGTAATTGCATAGTTAAGTTTTTTTTCATGGTAAATTTTCATGTAGAAGTGACATCTACAGCTGTGGTAAGGAAGTTCTTCTATTCTATTGGCTCGTTCCATTAGTTAATTTAATGTTATACCTTAATATTATATTAAATAATCAACAATAAGGTAGGGATTAAAATCTTCGAGATTTGTACTTATAAATGTAACTTTGATTTTTAAATTTAGTTGAAAATAATATTATTATGTTATGACCCATAGTTGTAACTTTTACTTTTATTTTTAAAGTTAGTTGAAAATAATATTATTATATAATGACCCATAGAGGTAACTTTTATTTTTAAATTTAGTTGAAAATAATATTATTTTTTAAGCCATTTGGGGTCAAATAACGTTATGAAGGTGTGAAGTGACGTACTCTCCAAGATTTGCACGTATTTTCATTTACACATGTAATTTTTAGTTTTAAAGTTAGATAAAAATAATAGTATTATGCTGTGATTTAGTACAATAATGAGTAGCTTATAGTGCGACTTTTTAAAGGTTTTTATGGTAGTTTTTTCGGTCTAATTTCTCTAAATTCCAGTAGGAATTTATTGAAAATAGAAGTTTGCTGGATAACCTTACACAATCAAAGTGCCTTGAGGTTTTTTCTGGTGTTGAATCCATATATATAATGAAAAAAACCAGTGTAAATAACAGAAATCAAGATTTTAACTCAATTTTTTTCATCACCACAAACTCCAAAAAATTGCACTAAAACAAATCCATAGAATAATGAAAATGTGGTGTATGTATGGATTTAATACACTGTTGGAGTTGGTTGTCTAATATTTTAATGCGGAACTAAACTTTCCAACGGGTCTTTATATTTTTTTATTGGTTTCTTTTCTTGGTATCACTAGTTTCTTCCTATCACTGGTTTCTTCCTAATAGTGGGTCTTTCTTAAGCGCCTATTGCTATCTATTCTCTCTCTCTTCTATCCGCATGCCCCATTTATTTTTTAGTATTTTTTCTTGTGGTGTTAGTGAGTCTATTGTCATGGTACGATAATGAACTCATGCTCATAAACGTGGCATGAATAGTTGATGGATGGAAATTTCCAAGACTCAACGAAGCCACAACATGGGTTTTGGCTACGTAGACCCATAACATGGCGCAGGAGGAGCCGAGTGAGCTTAGGCAAAGGTGAAAAATGATTGATCTTGTACCATAGACTCCATTTTATTATTGAATATCATAGATCAAGTTCACAATCGTAGTGATACTTAGGGAATATAGAACCAATATCATTTGACCATAGATCTCAAATTGAAAATCAAACTGCTATTAAGAAAAGTCACTATGAATAGGCATGGAAGAGTCATTATGAATAGCCATGGGCAATGGAAGAAATTCTTTAGATATTGGACAAGGTTGTCCTATGCCAAAAGGAATTGAGGCTCTATTTGAAACACATTGAAGAGAAATTTCCTTCAAGCTTTAGTACCAATGGAGGAAACAAGGAGAAAACAGGTCCAACATGTCTCATTAGTTCAATCTCAAAAATTTTACTATTTAGCTAGCACTGGTACATTCAAAGTGTCTAGAATGTTTATTAGGCATCATTTAGATATGGTAAGCTAGTTTTTCAAATTATTTGTTAATTCATGATTGATGGCTTATTCCATGTGTTTTGTAAATGGTTGAGTTTCCCCAATGGTAGGCCATTGATAGGCAAGGCTTTAAATTTCAATGTGTCTAACATGCTTATTAGGTATCCTTTAGATATATTAAGTTATTTTTTCAAACTATGTGTTAATGCATGGTAGGCCTGATTTAGATATGGTAAGCTAGTTTTTCAAATTATGTGTTAATGCATGGTTGATGGCTTGTCGCTTAAGACATGGTTTGTAAGTGATTCCATGTTGTTGTATGAATGGTTGAGTTTCCTTAATGGTAGGCCATTGATAGGAAAGGATTTAAATTTATAGTTTCACTTATATACTAGAAATTAAGTGTTCAATTATTCTAATAAGAGTGTCTATTTGGGAATATGGCTTGCATAATTTTAATTTAATTGTAAATAATTATTAGATGGATGGTGGGGACCTAATATCCACATAATATTCTATAATATGCACTTATTATTAGGCACATACCTAAGGTTGACATTTATTTCAAAAATAGTTGTGTCATTTTTTCCCTTTTAATTGAATTTATTAACTAAAAAAAAAAATGTCATATGAACATGTGGCATATAAGCATAAGCTGTGGTTTTTTTTTTGCACATGTGGTACTATAACACCATAAAAATTGTCCGTGATATTGTAACGAGAAATATCAATGGTAAAGTTGGGGTTAATCTCAATGATTAAGAATTACATTTTATTTTAATTATATTTATTTCCATAATATATTAATTCTTATCATTTTAAAAGGAATAATAAAATTATAAATTTGTTAATTTTATGCTTTTTTCAATCATGGCAATGTGAGATGTATCATGAGGTAAGTGTTTTGATGCATATCATCATTTCATATATATATATATATGAAATGACCTTTTTCATTGAAATATGAGAATACAATTTGAAGATTAAATGTGAATTTTTTTATATAAATTACATTTTTGAATGCATAAATAGATTTACCATGAGGAAAAAACCCTATGGAAATATGATTATAAATATTAAACAACTTAAACTCAAGTTTTGAAAAATCTCTATCGCATTTTGGTTAAAATTAACCAGAAAAGATATACTGAAAAAATTAAGTTAAACTGTAACTATATATATGAAATTATATTACTAAAAAACATATCTAGTAATATAAATGTGATTAATTTTTAATATTAATTGAATGAAAATCATAAATATATTATATTTTATCATTATTATAGATAAATACTGAGATACACACTATATTCTATTAATCAAATAGAGTTACATATATACTTAAATTATTGTCTCAAGATAGGGAAGCTATCTTGGACTCACAATAAGTTGGTTGAGAGAATATCTCAACCTCACACCAAACTAGGAACTTAGTTTTATCTAACCTATGGAATAGGAACAAACTCTATACATAGAAAGTCACAACTGGGGACAAGTAGGAATTACACATTCCAACACATCACCTTAATGACTACTTGTCTCAATATCCATCTGCAAAATCTACATCTAGTCCTTTTTGGTAATTACACTTTGTATTTTTTTCATGCTATTTTCGATGTCCATATAAAGGAACAACCATCTACCGAAATGCATGGGTTCCCAACCACTGCAACCGCCAACCTACTAGGAAGTCCTTCACATACATGGTCATCCAACCTCTTGATGAAATCCCCCTAGATATAAAACTTCACCTCATGGAGTCTGAAACCAATATGGCCAACCCAAGTGTATCCATACTGCATGACGCACTCTTGCAGGGTGTTAAAACTCTCTAACAGAGGGAACACATAACAAAGGGGTACGCATGCCTCTCTGGGTCTTACAGCACATACAAATAATAAATGACATGTAGATTTTCTCTAATTACAAATTGTGACTCATACTCTACCATGGTCATGAGTCTATTCCACAAAATCACATAAAATCGATTGCCCATTCATCCTCCAATCTCTAATATTGTCATCTTCAATGTCATGTCTTCATTACATCTGGTGGTTAACCATTCCTGCAAATAAATTTGTCGATTGTTGGAATGGAAAATTCCAACATAGACTCACACATGTGACAATAGTTGGCCAAACTGATTGTCAAACATTAAATCCTTTCCACCAAAATATAACTTGATTTTTACGGGACATTATAAAAAAGATGCCCCATCACAGAAATAAGGGGCGTTGGAGATTCAATGACCACCAGAGTTAGGCACACGAAATTTATTCACCACATCCAATATCGTGGTCACTCGCCAACCTTGGAGCAATTTTCTTTCATCAATAGAAGTCTTACATACTCTCTCTTTCATCCCTCTTATTCAACCCAATGCTGACCTCAGCCCAGCTTCGGCCTCACAGGCTCCTCTCAGCGACATTGTTGCCTCTTGACAGAGTTCCTCCCAGTAGATACCCCCGATCCTCTGTGTCTCCACACAAAGTGCAGGTGGCCTTGGCCTTCACTAGTCCACGCCAATAGTAGTTAGCACGATGATGCCGGCAGAAGTAGGCAGTAGGCAGCGTAGATCGCTCCTCTAGGTAGGCAGGCAGGCAACGCTCCTCCTCACACACCAGCAATGGTGGAAGTGAAGATAGGTAGGCAACGCAGTGCTTCTCACAGACTAAAAATAGTGGCAGTGTAGATAGGTTGGCAGGCAACGTAGCGCGACGCTCCTCACACACCAGCAATAGTGGTAGTGCAGATAGATAGGCAGACAGCACAACGCTCCTCCTCACACAACAACAATGATGGCAGCATTGATAGGTAGGTAGGCAACTCAAGGCTCCTCCTCACACAACAGCAATTTCAACTTTGTGGTCTCTACAAAACAAAGATATCCTTCTCTGCAACTGCTCCTCGGGTCCAGCAACGTTGATGCAACACACATGCCACTCAACCAAACTCCAAGTAAATTCAAAAAGCTGAAGTTTTTTTCTAACCATTGTTCGAATGCATGTCCCCATTATCAAATGTGATCCATACTTTTGTTGCGCATCTGCAGAACCAAACAGTTGTAATGCCAAACGGTGCTTGAACAAGCACAGTAATCCTTAAACACGAAACGATCCTTTAGCAACACAATAATCTCTTCCAGGACTTTCGTTGACATTCTACTTCTCCGAGTGGCCTCATTCAAATAGCAGCAATTACAAATCGGTCTCAGCGAACTCACACCAAACTAGAATTGTTCCTCTATCGTCACTCACCAACAGATCTACTGGCACCAAGTAGTCTACATTCAACTTGGTCACCCTTATGCCTGCCCAGCGACAATAGCTTCACACGAAGTCCCAAAACATGTGCAGCTCAAATTGTTGGCCCTGTCATCGACAAAATGACTGAAAGCATCAAATAGACCTATTAAAGGTAGTCTCCAATGCATAGGTTCCAACAAGTACACCGCTACTATGTTGATGCAGGATCTCTCGAGGAGAAATTTCTGCTCACACATAACACCGTGAGCACTTCTCGAAAGCAAGCTCACAACATTCCGTAAAAATTCAATTTGTGACGCAGCATAATGAATTTTGGGTAGCTAACATCGTTGGCTCAACCTCCTCTGAAATGTTGCAGCTACACCTCAATACACACACAGAAAAAATGTCCTTGCAGCAGCTCCAAATTCAAACACTACTCTTCCTCACACTGGATCTCAAAAAAAACTCCAACTGTTGGCCTTTCAAGTTAGGTTCACCACGTGGAATATGCAGGCATGTCTATCCTACACTCACAATCTATGCAAAACACTTGTGTTGTTCAGGGCTAACACAACCAATGTTGTCGTCACATAGACGCACCATCAACTTTCACAACTTTTCTGATTATCACGATCTCCAAAGATAATTGATGCAAGATTCGATCTGAATCCTCACATGTGACAACTTGACGCAAAAACAAAAACATTGACCACTGAGGGAGATGGGCACCATTATTTTATTTTTTAGCCTCCACGAAAATCTTGCCACACATCTCCGCTGAAATACATCCCCGCCCAGGCTTCAGCATGGAATTCATGCTCTCAATTCAACATGAATCACATCCTGCATTAGTCTTAGACATCCACAAAAATAGCATAATAACATTGTATCTCAGATCACTAGACGAAGATTCTCCTTACAAAAAATATTTCTCCTTCCTGAAATATCCCTCTCCTCAATTCAAGTTCTTTCCATAGATATTTTTATCTCTAGCTTCTAGTGAAGATTCTTTTGATCAAAACAAATTAAACAATTCTGTGAATTCACCAGAAGCTACAGAGCCATTCCAGTTTATCATCTAGAATTCGAAGGCCGAATGTTGAGCTCGAGCATCCACATTCTCGTTTTGAAAAAGTTACTGTCAACGAAGAGGACTATTCTATTTCAAAGCCATCGAGTTCAAAAGGTCTGACCCCTATCTCCTCGAGAGAAGGGAAATTGAAAGAGCATGGAAAATTAAACATGAAGAGAAAAGTTCACTAAGGTCTTGAATACACTTTTGCTCCTCCCATTGGGCACCATGGGCACCAACAACAACCCCTAGAAATTGGTGCTCACCTTAAGGAATATAGGCAGATCTGACCGGTTATTCTTCTTCACAAACTCCTCCTCCAACTCAGGCCCGATCTTGATCACAGATCTCAGCCTCTATCTATGTAATGACAGAAATCAGTCACAACTGAAGACAAGTAGGAATTACACATTCCAACAATTATTTTAATATATTTATCGTGATTTAAAATATAAATGTATTATATTTTCTTACTATTATTTAATTTTATTTATAAATATTTAATTTTTAAAAATATAACTCACTTTTTTTTCAAATTATATTTTTAATTTTGTTTACATTAATGAACAATTCAAATATTTATGAACACAGTTTAAAATATACAATCTAAGTATTTAGGTTTGAGAATAACATTTTTAATAAAAAATTAGATATGTTTATTGTGTTCATATCTATATTTATTTTAGAATAGTGATTTCAAAATTTTAATTTAAATATTAATAATTATTAATTTTATTTTAAAGATTTAATTTCGACAAGATATTCTAAAATATTTTAATAGTAAACATAAATTAAAAGCTAAAGTTTATTTTCAAATTAGTTATGGTTTTTTGTCATTTTAGTTAAACTAGTTTAATAAAAAAATCATAAATTAAAGTTGAATGATAAAATGGAGTTAAATATTTATGATTAATTTTTTTTACATATGCTTTCAAAGTGTATATATTTAAATTATACATTAATTATTTTTATCATCAATAATAATAATAATTATGTTGTTAAATAAAGCTATAATATAGTTAATTTAATACCAATATATATTTTTAATTTTACTAACTTAAAATGTATAATAAAACAAGCTTTTTAATATTTTTTATAGATTGATACCTATAGCATTTACCTATAGTATAGCATAATAATATAAAAAAAATACAACATACATAATATTTAATAAGTTAAAAAAAAATACATTGAATTTTAATATATTATAATTCTTATATTTATAAGTTTATGATTGTGGTTTACAAATTTTAATATATTATAATTCTTACATTTATAAGTCATAGTGATGTTTCCTAATAACATAAGAATTAAAAATATTTATTTTCACAACTAAATGAAACAATCAAATAAGTATCAGTAATAAATTTGATTAAAGAAAAAAAAAAACAGAAAAAAACCAAAACGTGAAGGTTAAAAATAATAATGTAAGTTAATTTAATTTACATTTAAATACTAAAATATTTACCAATAAGATAAAAGAGAAAATTCTATAAATTCTAACGAAGTTTTTCTAAAGAGGAATTTCCTCTTTAAAGTCATTAGAAGATCTTATTATTATCAAATAACATGTTGTTTGGTATCTATGGAAAAAGTAATTCATAATTTTAAATAATAACAATAATTTTATTTGTAATTATATAATATAAAATTATATCATTTTTATTTACATTTGAAGAACATATTTTTTTTTTCTCATATAATTTTTATATTTTAGTATTCAACTTAAATTTATAAAATTAGTCATCAACTAACTAAAATATTTAAAATTTAAAAAAAAAAAAATCAATTTCTAAAATATTTAATTTAATATATATTTTTTATACATATAATTTGTTTAAAATATTCAAAACTAAATAAAAATCAATTTTAATATAACATATTTACTTTTTATTGCTTCTAATTCCGTATCAAAAAAATAAATATACAACCTTGGCAAGTTAGGTTTGTATGAGGGATCCAAAAGCAAAACTATAGTGCTTTTTTTTCCAATTTTCATCTCTTTTTATCCTAGTATACAAAATAACAAAAATACATTTCTTTTTTAAATTATCTTTTAATGAGATAAATTTTTTTTCTAAATGACGTTCTCATTTACTCAAACAAAAACAAAAACAAAAATAAAAACAAAATTGTATTTACTCATACACTACACATATACTACACCACGCTGTAACATATAGACTAACCATATTATAAAAATAACATAAGTAAAAGTAATAAATAAATAAATTTATTTCTACTTGCTGTCTATCCATGTGACTAATGATACTCTTGACTAAGTATCATCATAGCTTGATTAATCATTAAATCTCAAATGTCAAATCTTATTCTCATCATTAATATAACATTGGTTTAAATATCATACACACAAGTTTTACTACTATGTAACTATATATAGTTGAGCACGCATATGAGCGTTTGGGTCTAACTTATATGTATATATATATTTGGTTCTTGACATTATAGCCTAAGCCATATGTCTGTGTTAATAATCATTTAACATGCATTCAATCCAACAACATTATACATATCATATTATTCAAGTCGACAACATCATGCCATTCAATACGAATTAAATCTCGGCGTACGAAAGTTGTTTTAAATCATGTTTATCCTGATCCTTCTACAATTGGCTTGCACTTGACCTGTACCGGTCGGCATCTGGCAGTCCATCTACTGTCGATCTAGAGCTAGATCAAACGATGAACGTGCATTAGGGTTGGCTGATGACTATGGTCCGTAACTGCTTTTCCATTGTCATTTCTTCATTCAATGGTTTTGGAGGTCTGCTCTACGGCTACATGGTTTTCTTCCTCCAAGCTTTGATTTCTATGGCCATTTCGCTCCAGATGCAGCACGACACTTTAGAGATTACTCAGCCATTCTAAATGACCGGTAAATTGCCTCCGACACAACTTGGCTCGTATGATTTTGACCTTACCTACACTATTTCTAAGCTTTATTATGTAGACGTATTTTTTGTTATCCATTCGTTTGCATCTAGTTATGAGTGTGAATACTGAGCTTATTTTCGTTTTGCAATATGTGTGTATGCTTATTGAACCAATGGTATTCTCCAGCTCGTCTTGGGCTCACTTCATTCTGCTCAAATTTCTCAGGTAACTTCTTTATACGCTTGCATAATTTATTTTTTTTAACTAGAGTACAATATTATGGCAAGAATCAGGGTTCGACTCTGTCTACTTGTTAATAATGCCTCTGTATCTTGTTTAACAGGTAATGGTTTATTTCTTCTACATCTACAGAATTTTTCGACTGGAATTCAAGCTTTAGCCCCAAGATTCAGGATCTAATCAAATTCATTCTCGCGCTAACAGGTACCCCTATCAATTTTCGGGTTCAAACCCTAGATCTGAAATGCAACAGGGTTTTAGCTTGATGGCCATGATGTATTATCATTTTCTCTTAGGGTTTCTATCTGTGGCCCTAGGGTCTTTCCTCAAGGGCCAGTTACTACCCTCTGCAATTAAGTTTTTTGTTCTTGAATTTCTAAAGTCTCTAGCCCTCAGAGCATGAGGGTTTCATTTTTATTTCGGCCACGAGCCTCTTTTTTTTTTTTTTGTAAATTCGGTGTGACCATGCCATTTCTATTTATATTTTAAGACAGGTTACAAAAAATATAAAGTCATTCTTGGCCTCAACCTGCCCAAGAGGGAAACCAGGTTTATTGGCCTTCTAAAAACATGATTTGCATCCCAAAATTGAAATTGTCTCTTGCGTCTATGACTTGCTTGCACTACCTGATTCTCTACTTTAATATTTACAAACATTACAGTATTTAGAAGTTCAAAATTAACAAGAAAACCATCTAATCAGACATCTTCTAATCCTCAGATGAGGAGACTGGGGCAGGGTCTTTGACATTAGACCCTGGCATTTCTGCTTGGTTAAGTTGCTGAAGAATCTGCTGAAGGATTTTCTCCATGCGTCCCACTTTTTCATCCAATCTGCTAACCCTGTCTGCAGTCTGGTATTGAGTGATATTTAGATGCTGCTGATTGTCCTGGATCTCCAAGAGTTGAGCCTGGGTACGTAGGTCTGGTTGCATTGCTTCCGTCTTTACTTGAACTGGGTGATTACTCTGGATTGCTTTTGCTAGCAGAAATTTTACAATCCAATATGTATGGACTGTCTGATTAAAAAATGTAAGCCTGCCCCTTGTATGCCTTGGATCAGTAATAAAATCCAGAATCTCTGCCTCTGTCTCATTATCCTCTGGTTCCTGGTGGATTTCTTCTTCCCAACCACGAATATCGTTTCTGGCTGCCGAGGGATTACTCATGACATAATTAACTGCCAGTGTTTCCAGGTGTTCCAAATACGTTTTCCGCCCCCTTTTCTTTGGAACAGGGTCTGTCTGAGCAGGTTGCTTTCCCTTATCCGATGCCCGGTAGTGTCGCTTTCCCATTGCTGGGTGTGAATTTTGAACTAACACTGGCATGCATAAGTAAACAAAATAAGAAAAGGTATTAAAACACAGCATGCACCTCGCGGTGCCCTGGGACCTAAGGTGAGACGGAAAATCGGCCAACTTCTTACGACTGGGATAGTTGGTTTGACTGAGGGGAATGTCCTGAGGAAAAAACGAGAAATGGATAAGCAGGCTCAGTTCCTGCGCAGGTGACCATAACCACTCTGTCGTCCTCTCCATATGGTAAACATTGACATTTATAGAATTTATATTTACTACGCCCAGATAAGAGTATAACATTGTATGGTTGCGGTTCTCTACCATTAGGTAGTTGAGACCATGACTATGACTGAGGAAATCAAGCCTTCTTTTTTTTCTATGACTCTTCATATTACCTGTGCTCCTATCAGGAATGAATAGAAGGGGGTTTCTATTTTGGATTTGTCGCCCTATACGAACCTGGCCATCACAGTGATTACACATAAAACTGAGGGTTTTACTCCCATACCTTCGTACAGAGCTTGCTTCAGGTGCTTGGGAGTAACAATGGTCACAGAAAGAAAGAGGGACAGTTAACAAACAACAGAAACAACAGAAACGACCGCAAATCTAAACTATCCTCTTCACTATAGACCACATCAGCCGCATTTAACATCAGAACTTGGGAGTAACAGGGGTCGCGGAAACAAGGAGGGACCGGGTTCAGTTCTGGTTCCAGACATTTAACAAAAGACAGAAACGATAGAAATCCTAAACTATCATCTTCACTGTAGACCATATCAGCTGCATTTAACATCAGAAGCACTGAGGTTATTATCAAAACATACCCGGACAGAGTCACGCCTGGTTGCAGGGCTGTAGTGCGCCTTCGCTGCCTCCTCCAGTCTTTCGCATGCAAGGGATAATGCATGCATGAATGAAAGGGCGGGTTTAATAAACTTACCAAGTTTTTACCTGCTTTTCCGGTTGTCTGACTCACACCCTAGCCATCATGCACCATCAAACCTCTGCAGGCGCTTTCACATACCACTTCGCTATTCTGAAAAGTCATTTAAATGATCTTGATTGTTATTTACGAGAGCGCTTGCCAAGTTGCCGCCTCCCCTTGTCATGATGGCAAGTGTACACCCCGATCGGGGGGTTGGAGATCTTTTTCCACTATCAACTGGAGCGATTGAAGTTCCACAGTCCATATGAGATCAGTTGGGCGTCCCTCTATGTGGATTTCAGCATTCTCACATCCCCAGTTTGCTAAGTAGTCTGCTGCTGAATTTCCTTTCCTTCTGATATGGTGAGGGATACGGTATTGTATATGTTTCACCAATTGTCTCAATTCCTCTATAAGAGCTGTTGTTCTCCAACTTTGGGAAATTTTCTCCCATTGCGTTCCCTGCTGAAGTTTTTGAAAGATCCCTATAACCATAGCTGAGTCCCCTTCAACAATAATCCTCTGATATTGTTCGCGGATTGCTATCTGCAGGCCTTGTTTAACCGCCATTAATTCTGCTTCATTATTTGTTGCGTGGCCTAGATCTAGAGCATAGAATCTGCAGACAGTCCCTCGTGAGTTTCTGAAGATCCCTCCTAATCCTGCTTGTCCAGGATTCCCTCTGGAAGCCCCATCATAGTTAAGTTTCAAAAATCCGGGTTGGGGAGGCCGCCATTGTTCTTCTATTGATTGGCTAGGCGGTCGAAATTTCCAAAGCCCTTGGCTTAGCATATGAGGTTTTAGTTTCAGCTATTCCAAAATAATGGCTTCCATCCCCACTGCTTTCCAATCTTCGTCCGTCCATTTTTCCGTTAAGATGGTTTCCCGGATATTTTCTATGGAACGCTGCCATATATTAATCATTGGTTGTTCCAAATTTTGGAAGACCCTCTGATTTCTTTCCTTCCAAATATTCCACAGTAGGAATCCTAATGCAAGGGTCCACGCTCTATTGATGACTTGACAGTTAAATTTACCCTTTCCCCAACTTTCTATGATTTCTGTCACAGTTTCATTGTTATTTAGCAGCTGCCTAAATAGATGAGTTAGAGTCTCCCACAGGGGCTGAACTTTAGTACAGTAGCCGAGCAAATGATCTATGGTTTCTTCTTCACTTCGACAAAAGGGACAGCATGATGGCCCAAACATTCCTCGTTTTCTAAGGTTTTCCCAGGTTAATATTCTCCGATGGCTTACTAACCAAATAAAATAAGTGATCTTTGGCCAATGCCTCATTTCCCAAATCCTTTTCCAATTTGGTCTTCCATTTCCAGCCCCTTGTTGAGTGTGGATACAATATCCCTCCTTGATAGTGAACAGACCTCTTGTTTGATGACCCCATCTCAGAATGTCCGGACCTGTTGTAATTCTGAGTTTGCAAGTATTTACCTCCTTTGCCAAGTTATTCCACTGTTCCGTTTCAGGCGCTGCCTGCCACCCATGTTTGTCTTTCCACTTCCTCCACATACCATCACTAGTATTGCACCAATATTGCTTCACAAGCATGTTATTCGGAGTATTGGTAAATAAGAAGATTTCTCCTAATTCAAATCTACTAAATAATTTGTCCCTTTGCTTCCATGAGTCTTCCCAGAAGAGCGTTGTATTTCCTTCCCTAACTTCCCAGAAGAGCGTTGTATTTCCTTCCCTAACTTCCCTACGAGCCTCTTACTGTATAAGACAGATACTCTATTTTTTTAAAGAACAGTACCTATATGATTTTCTCTGTATCAGTATTTTTTTCAGTTTTCAAGATAGTCGGGGTTTTACACCTGTGCCATTAACTTATATATATGTCTCTTCTGAGTATATTCATGAAGCTATGTGTTGATTTCTTTCATCACAGATAATGTTATCTTTCAAGTTTCCTATTGTCATTCTTAATGTTAGAATTCTACATTCAGTATTTACAATATTTTTACTTGCATGCATGCGCTGATGCATATCACCGATAGTGTCCATATTCTATGGTTTCCTTTTCATGTTTTCTACAAGGTGTTTAGCTTCTATCCTTGATAATAATAAGAAAGGTTATCTTGTTTTTTTCTGTGGAAGAGTTTACATTACTCTGTAGGTTGTTTTCTATATCGCTTTTTCCACAGTGTACTCTCTGTTATCTATCATAATTCTTTTAACTGGTAGGTTAACTTCTTCTTGATGTTTCAAAGTGTACTAGGAATAACATTCCTTGTAAGTGACTGGACCACTATAAGTCCATGTATTATCATAGAAATGAAGGACAACTGACCCAGAATCTGGTCACAGAATCTCAGTTAACAGTCCTTTACTAGACATAGTTTATTCCATTCAAACAAGAAGAAGAACTAATAATTCCACAGAGAGAATTTAAAATAAAAGGTATTATTTTACCTACTTAACAGAATTCCTCTCTCAGGCTTCCTTTCCTATCTGTATAGTCTCCTAATGTAAATTTTTCACACATAGCAAACATTCAACTCTACATTAATTCTAGTTTACTCATTTATAATTAAAATAACTAATAAAGATTACTAACATAAGAAACAAACAAATTACTACTCATCTGTATAATATTCTGACTAATGTGTGATTTCCTCCCTTCCACGAGTGGGGCAATTACGTCCTCCAACTCTCCCCCAAGCTCCAAGACTAAGTCTCGGTTGAATACAGAAATCTAGAAGAGAATCTCGAGACAGTCCGGTCCAATTCTCCCATTCCAGTGGAACAGTCTCCTCTGTAAGTTTTTCCCTTCGTGGATTTACTTCTCAGGATGACAATTATTTTCTCAGTTCTCCAACATCACCCCCAAAACTCCCTAAAATCTCTTATTTATTCCAGAGTTTCTTTGGATAACCGTGGAACTATTTTTCTGTTCAACTAACTCTAGATCTCGAATTTACTTTTACCATCAGTCTTTACTTATAAAAATAATTTCACAAGTAATCTTTTATTCCAACACCAAAATTAATTTCTGTTCAAAATATTCTGTTTGTAACAAATAACAATAATTTTTAACAACTCTTAACAACAGCCTAACAATTTTTCATCAGCTAAGGCAGTGGTTACACATGCATATACTGTCATATTTTTCAGTTCTGAAGTTCCAGTAAATATATATAAAAGGGTGCTAACAATACTATAATTAATCAAAACTACATAGAACTTTACAATCCTCTGGAAGATATAAATTAAACTGCTCTTAATAACTTTACTTGCATAATTCTCAAACATCTCTTTGTTAGCATTATGTGTTATATTGTGCTCATAAGAATTAACATTACATTAATTTCATATTGTTTCAAGGTCTTAGGCCAAAACAAACACCCAAGTTGTACATTTACTCGTAATATCCACAACTTATGTGCTTCAATTAAATTTCTGAACATTCTTTGTTCTGTACAGCTGTCTGCCATTGGTGACGAAATTCATTGGGATTAACGTATTGAGATGGGTTAATCATTCAGTGCTTTCCACCGATGACAGCTCTGCAGCACAGTTGGAGAGAAACATTCCACTTCCACAGTCCTACCCTTCCTTTCTTTTACCGTGGCAAGGGTATTTTTGTCTTTGTTTTAATTTCATGTTTTACATGGGTGTGTTATTGATAGTGCTTTAATGGATCATTTGGATTTTATTTTTTATTTTTTGCAGTAGCGGTATACCAAGAGCCTTGCATTGTGACAGCTCCCATTCAAGTTTAGTATCGTTCACGTGTAGCTTCTCCCTTTTTAATAGAACAAATTAGTTTATAGAGTGTTAAATTTTCTTTTTGCTTCATAATTATTTCTTGTAATGTTAAATACGGGTTTTTCTAGGGACCCTGCCACAGTCGTGTGGAAAGGAGAATTTAGGTATCTATTTGATCGTTTTTCCTTCTACCTACACTTTAACACAAGTCAGGGATTATTTTTCTTTGATAGGTACAGTTTTTGTTGGAAATATTGAACGAAACAATAATATCAGAAATATGTTTCTCTCAACATAGAGAATGCAACAAATTGCTGGAACAAACTTCAATTTTCTATTCCTTCACTCAGTAACAAAATGAAATTACATTTGTTTTAATACAAGAATGGTTGTAGCCTCAAAACCTAAATCTAATCAATGTAATTCAATTACTGAATAGATGTTCAACAACGAAAAGTCCTTGGGCTGTCGAAACCCATTTCTTCATTAAAAATAGCACGCAAACCATATTCTGGTTTATACACGAAAACACATAAAAACAAGTTCAAAACATAAAAGCACGGACTTGAAATAATATAGATTTCGGCTCAGAGTGCTCATCGCATCTGGCACATTATCGCATATCACAGATCGATGATATTAACAGCTAACATATGCGCGAACATGGGTAAATACAAAACCTTGTGATGTGCAAAAAACTTAACTTTGTGTGATTGTGATACGGTGTGGCATTATCGCATCGCAAAACATATAACATAATTGTGGGCGACAGAACATAAACTTAGAATGTTGTGATTGCAATGTGCGACAGCACAATCCCATCACCCAGTAAATAACATAGCTTATGGTTGAGGAAAGGTAAATGATAAAAATTGTGAGGTGTGGTGTTGCAGGAAGTAAACATTTGTAAGTGTTGTAATGGAAATAGGTGGAATACAAAGGAAATTCATGTTTTTGCAAATGCAGTAAGGTATAAGGTGGGTCCCGCGGGATATCGCATCGGCGGTGGAATAACATATGGAGAAAGCGTTAAGAGGTAAGGTAAAGAAAATGTGATGTGGGAAAAAGGTAAGTGAAATGTGGTGGTTCAATGAAATAAAAGCATAGGATGGCCACGGTACTCGGTTTCTTGTGGTTGCATGAAAACACCTCTGGCTTTATGGATCTGTGCTTGTCCTTCTCTACAATAAAATCGATTGAAGTGTGGGTTGTTGCCAATGCTTATTCGTGGCAGTGGTTGGGAGTTAATTCTAACACTCCCCCTTAATCATAACTGCTGCGATCGGTCATTCGCAGACACTGTCTAAGATAAACAAAACTTCTCTGTCCCAATGGCTTTGTGAGGATATTAGCAAATTGTTTCTCTATCATGCAATGCTCCAAAACAATCTCACCATTGTTAAAAAAATTTCTTCTAAAATGGTATTTGGCATCTATTTGCTTTGTTATCTTGTGTGAAACATAATTCTTTGATAATGAAATTTTTTAGCTATTATCATAATAAATTGTGGTTCCTTTGTCTTGCTCATGACACAAATTTCTCAGCATCATTCTCATCCATACTTCTTGGCATGATGTTGTTGTCATCATCACATTTTCAGCTTCTGCTATTGATAATGCAACTATTGGTTGCTTCTTGGAAGCCCATGAAATGGCTCCTGATCCCAAATGAAACATATACCCATATGTGCTATTTCTATCATCTACACTTCTAGCCCAATCACTATCAGTGTAACCAATCAACTTAAAATTATCAGTTGAGGAGTATAGAACACCATACTCCTTTCTTCTATTCACATACTTTAAAATTCTCTTGGTTGTTTGCCCATGTGTCTCCTTTGGTCTCTCCATGAATCTGGAAATTAAACGTACAACATACATAATATCAGGCCTAGTTGCAGTCAAATACATTAGACTGTCAACTATGCTCTTATAAAATGTCGTATCGACATTTTTGCTGCAATCTTCTTTGCTTAACTTTAACCATTAGGGGAATTTTAAGGTCTAAAATGAGCCTCCTAAGGAAATAATAAAATAATAGCTAAACCAATAAAATAATATTTATGATTTTTCAATTCACTTTTTGCACCACAATCCATGTAACCATAGTTGAATTCAATTCAAAAGTTGTACCAAAATAAAATTAATAAAAACAATGTATCGATGTGACTATAAATAAGAATGAGTTTTTCAAGAAAAAATCATTATCATTGAACAACTAATGCATTTGTCCTTTGTACTTAAATAACTTCAAATAAAATATAAATATAAATTTATAAATTATAAATTATATTTTATGCTATTAATTAAAATTTATATTATTTAAATTGTATAATAAAATGTAATTAATATACTATATAAAAATAATATAATATAATATAATAAATGTATAAGGATATGCATTGTTTCTTTTAAGAAACATGAAATGACAATAATATATTTTTATTCAAAAAGTGTGAAATGACATTTATTATGAGTACTTTACTTTGACTCTAAAATTACTTAGAGCACTACCATGGTTAACCATGAGTTTTTATCCACCATTGCGAATGTGACAAGTAAATACCTTTAATGCAAGCAATTCCACCTCAACCATTAGGGATGATGTCATCCCCTAAAATGTGATTGTTTCTCATAAAGTGAATTTTGATTGTACATTTACCTTAGGATGCCCATTTTAGACCTCAAAATTCCCCTAATTCCCATGACAGTTGGAGTTACTACTGCTTTTTTGTTCTACATGTTAAACCTCTTTAAAAAGTCTACAACATATTTTGCTTGAGAAATAAAAATTCCCTTTTCATTTTTCTTTACTCCCATTCCCAAAAAATATCTCAAAAAACCCAAATGAGTCATTTCAAATTCACTCTTCATGACTTCTTTAAAATCAGCAATGAGAGAAACTTTATTGCCCGTGAAAATTAAATCATCTACATATAAAACAACAAAAGGATTTTACCGTCATTTTCTGTAATGTAGAGTGTGGGTTCACCATCACATTTTTCAAAACCATTATCCATCAAGTAAGCATCAATCCTACTATACTATGCTCTTCATGCTTGCTTAAGCCCATAAATGGATTTCTTCAAATTGCACACTTTGTGCTCTTCCCCTCTACCTCATAGTGAGGAAGTTGTTCAACATATACCTCCTATTTCAACACTCCAGTCAAGAATGTTGATTTCACATCCATTTGGTAGACTTTCCACTTTTGCTGTGTTACTATGGACAACATTGTCCTCACTGTCTCCATCCTTGCAACATGTGCAGAGGTTTCTTCATAATCTCTTCCTTTTTGCTACTTGTAGCCTTTGACAAGATGTATTTCTTTATGCCTTTTCTATTTTTCCTTCAACATTACTCTTCGTCTTATGGACCCATTTTACTCCAATGAATTATTTACCTTGTTGGAGGTCCACTATCTCTCATGTATCATTCTTTTCCATTGCTCCAATCTCTTCATTCATTGCTTCAATCCATTTTTCTTATTTTACTGCATCTTCAAAATGGATTGGGTCATCAATATGAAAAAACAAATCAAATAAATAATTTATACCAGCATTACTATCAGCTTCATTTTTCTCATAAATTTCACTCAAATTTTTTAATCTTGGTCTTATTTGTGTGCTTGGAGTTTCAATTGAACTCGAGGGAGTTGCAGATCCCTCTGGTGTGCTTGGAGAAGCACTTACTTGGTTTCTCAAGGTTGTTCTATTTTTTGCTTTTGGTGTGCTCCGCTAAGCTTATGTAGGTGGAGGAGGATCCACCATGGAAGAATTATTTTCTGCAATCAATTCCTCTTTATCTTCATGTGAAATACATGTCTTCACATTTACAGTTTTCTCTAAACTTCCATCCTAGGCTCTTCTTCAATGAACTTCACATCTCTGTTGATTATAACTTTCTTGGTTGATGGATTATAGAATTTGTGGGGTTTGGATTCATCATTGTATCCAACAAATATACACTTCTCCCCCTCGATGTCCAACTTCTTCCTTAACTGATATAGCACATGTGCATATGCCACACATCCAAATACTCTCATGTGAGTGAAAAGCTGCTTTGTTCCACTCCATGCTTATTCCATAACTCTATTCATAACATCTTTGGTTGGACATCTGTTTAAAATGTAAGTTGTAAAATTTACAGCTTCTGCCCAATACTCATTTGGCAAGTGCTTTACCTTCAACATACTTCTGACCATGTCCATGATGGTCCTATTCTTTCTTTCTGTAACACCATTTTGTTGTGGTGTGTACCTTGTGGTAAAATTCTTCTGTATGTCGTGCTCCCTGCATAAACGTAAGAATTATTTGGAGATATATTCTCCTCCTCTCTCAGTTCTCATCACTTTTATATAGTGCCCACTTTTCTTCTCTACAAGACCTTTGAAGTGGTAGAACTATTAAAACACTTCACTCTTCTGTTTCAAGAAATAAACCCATGTATTTCTTGTATAATCATCTATAAATGTCAAGACCTGGTGACTACCATCTAATGATGGTGTTTGCATTGGTCCACACAAATATGAGTGGAAAATCTCTAAGGGTGCCTTTGCCCTTATAATTTTTCCTACTGGAAAGGATTCTCTGTGTTTTTTTCCCAAGATGCCACCTTCACATAGGTTGTCTGGTTTCTCTATGAGTGCTAATCCCTTTACCATCCCTTTTCGATGCAAGAGTTTGAAACCTCCAAAATTGAGACTTCCAAATCTCAAATGCCATAACCAATTTCCATCTTTCACTTCTTCTTGAAAGACCTCTTGTGTTACAGCTGCGACAACACCTCCTTCCTTCAATTCTATTTTGATATTGAGAGGAAACATCCTATTACTTGTCATATGCACTTCTGCAATGACATTTTTACTTGGAGATATGTTCAAGATTGTACACACATCATTCTTATAGAAAACATTGTAGCCCTTATTCACGAGTTTTCCAATGCTCAGAATGTTACATTTTAGGTCAGGTACATAATAGAAATCTGGCACAAATTTCTTCTCTCCCTTCCTTTTCAGTATTGATACTCTTCCTTTCCCCATGACAAAGACTTTACTATCAGTCCCTGTTGCCACTTTGGATTTCACATTCTCATCTAGATTGGAAAACATTGCTATGTTGTCAGTCATATGGTTAGTACATCCTGAATCTAAGAACCAAACATCTTCTTGTTTATCTTGTACTACATTACAAGATAAAATCACATTTCCTTGGTTTTGATTTTATTTTGTAAAATTTTCATTTTGTTTATTATTCCTGTCATTTTTATTTTTCCTACATTCATTGGCATAATACCCATACTTTTTATAATAATGACATTAGACTTGGGATTTAACCTAAATTTGTCCTTGTGCTTGATTTTGGCTTGAGCCTTTGCTTGAGTTATGGTTACTGCCCCTTCCACCTATGCTTTCAGGGCTGTTTCTTCCACCTCTTTGTGGGCTTCTTCCTCTTCCTCGGTAGTTTGATCTTCCTCGTCCTCTACCTCAACCAAAAGACATTTTTTTCTTGAAACCATGTTCCAATGATGATTTCATTATTCTATTCAACCTATGTTCATGAGACATCACCAATGCACACAGCTCATCCACTGAAAATTGTGAGAGATCCTTTGTCTCTTCTATTGTCACTAATATGGCATCAAATCTTGAAGGTAGACTTCTTAAGATTTTCTCCACTATTCTCCTTTCCTCAAGTGTCTCTCCATGAGACCTTATCTGGATAACCAACCTAATCATAAGTGTGAAGAATGATTCTATGCTGTCAGACTCTTTCATATAGAGAGTTTCAAAATCTCTCCTCATCATTTATAATTTTGTTGTCTTCACCTTCTCCATGCCTTGATAGGCTGTCTTGATAATATCCCATGCCTCAAACTTTGTTTCTTCTGCAATCCTTGGGAAAATACTCTCATGTACTACTTGAAATATATAGAAGAGGGCTTTGGAGTCCTTCTTCCTATTGTCTTTCAACAAGAATCTTTCTATTGTTGTCAAAGCAATAAGCACTGCTACATCTGCTGGTTCTGGAAAGCCATTTTCCACTAGCTCCCATATATCTTGTGAAGAAAATAGGGCCCTCATTTTAAAGACCCAATAATAATAATTTTTACCATCGAATTGTGGTAATTGTGGATTTGTTAGGCTTGTGCCTGCTATTTCTATTCTGACTGTGTAAACACAAACTTTTTCACTGTTGGAGACTTCTGTTTCTAAAAAAAACAATCTTAAAGCTTCTTTAGTAAAGAGAGCATGTTCTTTTACTTAGAGCCTAGACCTGCTCTGATACCATGTTGGAAATATTGATTGAAGAATAACAAAGGAAATGCATTTCCCCCCAACACAGAGAATGCAAAAAATTGCGGAAATAAAAATTCATACATAGACGGTGTAATACACAGGAGAGGAACAAGATTTAGTTTTCTATTCCTCCACTCAATAACAAAATGAAATTAAATTTGTTTTAATACAAGAATCGTCCTAGCCTGAAAACCTAAATCTAATCAATGCAATTCAATTGCTCAACAGACCAACAACCAAACCTCCTTGGGCTGTCGAAACCCATTTCTTCATTAAAAATGACACGCAAACTGTATTTTGGTTTATACACGAAAACACATAAAAACACGTTCAAAACATAAAAGCACGAACTTGAAATAATATAGATTTCGACTCTGAGTCCTGATCATATCCGACGCCTCATCATATATCGCAGATCGATGATCTTAACAATTAACATATACACGAACACTGGTAAATACAAAACCTTGTGATGTGTGATTACGATCGCATCGCTACACAAATAGCATACCCCACGAAAATTTAACTCTAAACATAAAAATTTGCGGGTGCGATGTGCGAAAACTTAACTTTGTGTGATTGAGATACGCTGCGGCGTTATCGCATCACAAAACATATAAACATAAATGTGGGAGGCATAAGGTAAACTTATAATGTTGCAATTGGGATATGCGATAGCACCATCAGATTGCATGGTAAATAACATAGCTTATGGTGGCAGAAAGGTAAGTGATAAAAATTGCGAAGTGCACTATTGTAGGTGGTAAAAATTTGTAACTGTAGTAATGGAAATAGGTGGAATACAAAGGAATTTTACGATTTTGCAAATGCGGTAAGGTATAAGGTGGGTCTCGCTGGATATCGCATCGGCGTTAGAATAACATATGGTGAAAGCGTTAAGAGGTAAGGTAAGTAAAATGTGATGCAGGAAAAAGGTAAGTTAAATGCGGTGGTTCAAAGAAATAAAAGTAGAGGATGGCCGTGGTACTCGGTTTGTTGTGGTTGTGTGAAAATGCCTCCAGATCTATGGATCTGTGCTTGTCATTCTCTGGAAAAAAATTGATTGAAGTGTGGGCTGCTGTTAGTGCTTATTCATGGCGGTGGTTGGGAATTAATTCCAACAGTTCTCTATTGTAATTCATCCAAATGTTCCAGGTTCAGTCAAAATTTGTTAGCAAAGGTTAATGTGGTTCAATATTAGTTACGATTAACAGACAAACCCTTCAAAGTTATTAACTTTTAATCGATATGTATAAGTTAACTCTTTGTATCCTATGGGCATGCATTCATCACTCTCGTCGAGGGTTATAACTATTTTTTTGGCATAAGCTATTCTTGCGATATGAATATTTTTCTTCTATTTTAATACTTAGAGTTCTAAATTCATTCCCCTTCCATATAGATTTAAAACCCTTCAAGGATATTTGTATTTGTTTTATGGAATTAGATTGGCCTTTGAGAATTTAATCATTAGGAACATATTTATTTTGAGATATAACTATAGTGAAGTAAATATTGTGTTAATTTCATTTTCTACATCAGTTATCTACATTCTCTCTATGTGCGCACAACGCAACTATACTGATAGTTAGATTGTTTCGATACTCATTTGAAAGGTGGGAATAGATTTGATATTAGAGTTTTGTGTTGTCAAGTTACTTGTAGAAGCTTGTATTGGTCGGTATTCATATATATCTTTTTTCTGTACAATTTCCTTTTGTTATAATATATGTTGCTCGTCCTACCGATAAAGATAATAAACATAAGAGTGTTTGTTCTTGCACAGTTATATCCTTGTATACTAATTTCAAAGATCTCGAAAAGAATTCCTATAATCATTTTCGTTCTTACTGAAATAAAATAATGGTTTCTTACAAGGCACAATTACTAACAATTATCTTATAAGTTTATTTTAAATGCACCGTTATAGTCTGTACTCACTTTTGTATCAGTATTTCTGTCAAACATGGTTCTCTTTATTTATCAGTCAATGATTTTCCCTAATCATATCTATTTTAATTTTCTCTATCTCCCAAGAATTTAGAAATAATATCAGTTAGATTAGAAAAAACATGATGTATTTCGGCTATACACTTGCTCCTAACTTCATATAGCAGGGGGAAACTATTATCATATGAAAATCTTACACCCATATGTATGCATTATAAGACACTCCAAGTCAATGATCAACACATATAGAGGTTACATTTTTATCTAGAAGCACTATGAAGCCCAAAAATTAAAATATTTCCTAAGGCTCAAGTTAAAAAATCGAACCGCAGGGGTGCAGAAATCAATTGTTGCGTGATTATTTCTTCAATAAATGTGCAGTCATGAAAAGTCCAGTTACCAACTCAGGCCAAAAATTTTCTTGAGGAACACTCCAAATCTTAACATGATGGGTTGAAAAATTTAATCCTTGAGCCCCAAGAAGCCTTTAAGGAAATGATATGGTAGCTCTTATCTCATTTATGAGGTGAACAACTGTTGGAATAGGGTCCCCTAAAAGCTGCAAATTTTATACATTTTGAATATTTTTGGTATTAATTAGTCTAGCACAGGGTTTTGGGGTGGGTCAAAGCCCCAAATGTATTGTAATGGGTCAAGGGTAGACCAAGAGTATGCAAACCACGGTTTGCGGACCATTGAAAGCGTAGGCTAAGTCGATATAAATAGATGATCATTTTGAGTCTTAAGGTAGGCAAGAATTAAGTTTAATGCTAAGTGTGAATTGTTAGATCTCTTGTTGGGTCATTTCGGTAAGGACTCCTGCTGGCTATGTGCGTGGGGATCCTCAGTCCTACTGTGTGCGGACCCTGCTCATTGTGTTTGCAGGTTTTGTTTGGATTGTACTGGGATTTAGATGCTAATATATGCGGATATAGTTAAAGTATCTTTGTGTTATCTGATCTAATGTGTTACTGTTGATGTGAACCTTTGGGATCTGTTGGGGCTATGAATATCATTGTGTTATCTGTTTATGTTGAGAATCTATCTGTGTATGGTATGAAGTGTATCCATAATCTATTATTAATGATGTATCATGATATTGTGTGTTGGTAACTGCTGATACGCACATGGATGCGAAGGTATTAGCTAGATCTGTGCATGATAGTAGCTCTATTATACAACAAATTATACTGTTAACAAACCTGCTAATAGACCTATCTTGTGCGAACCTGATAAGCTGCGAACGCAGATTTGCTATACTTACCTACTCTCCCTCTAGGTGTGGAAACTTGGTTCCAACACCCTCCCATACTACTTCAGGTGAGACTTTGGCCTGCACAAGTAGGTCATTATCCAAAGGGCCAATAGTATAAGGGTTTGTTGGCAAACCTTAACCTCGAAACCTGGATCAGGACCCCTTGAGCCAAAAAATGGTTCTGTTGCCAGGACCGGGAGAATTTTGAGAGGGAGATCGGGTAATGCCAAGAAAACATCGGTGACCGAAGAAGAAATAAATTGAAGAGTGGTTTAAAAAACAGGTTCAGGAATTTGCGGTAAAATAAAATCATAGCGCAAAGTTGATAGAAGGGAAGTGGAAGAATAAGTAAATTTTCACATAGGTATACAAAAAAAAAATTGTGACATTTGCGAACGAGCTTCAGGAGTGGCTGGCAAGGCTCGTAGATTTCCATACGTGTTGGAAGGACGAATGGGTAATGGAATGGACTCCACAGTTGATCCAGCAATTATAAAGGACTGATAACACCATCACTCGTATGGTAGATCACTGGGTAGATAGTGTGCTGGGAGGATTTGTGACAAAGTTCGCAGTCGATCAATTCGTGTCCTATTCAAAGGTAGAACAAAGGTTCTTCAATGTTTTTTGGGGTAAGTTTCTGAAAACCTTGCCATTACTGATTAAAATATTATTGTGCAAAAAGGGCGTTATGTGCAGACATACAGAGTGAATGAGATCCAATCAAAGCAAGGGTACAACACGAAGTGGTAAATACTACAAAACTAATCAAGAAGGAGATATATCTGTCTAAAATCCAATAAGGGATTTGGCTACGCATAGCCCTCCAACTACACCACCTTCAAACCAGAATAGGGGTAAGAACTCACCTGTACCTCCACCCCCACCAGATGATGAGATAGCCTCGCACATGAAGCTACCTACCTTCAAGGGCGTAGGGGACAAAGATATGGATCGATTCTGGTACGTCGTAGAGTTGGTATGGACTGCGTAGTATGTGTTTAGGGATGCTGTGAAAAGGGCTCAGTTATCCCTTGCCTTTCAAGGAAGAGCCCTAGACTGGTATATGGGATATGTAGCTCAACATGTGAATGCAACCATTCCAGAGGTTAAGAATTCCCTAAAATAGGAGTTTCGGAAGCCTAAATCCTACTCTCAAATAGTGAATGACCTAAAAGACTTTAAACAAGGGCTCTCTGAGCCTGTATGGGAGGCTGACCAGTGGATAAAGAAGGTAATCAAGGAAGGGGAATTTTTGTATGATGACAGAAAACACAAGGAATGGTTCATTGCTATGTTATTGCCTCACCTGCGCGTACCTATGGGTCAGCAAACCCTTGAATCGCAAGAAAAAGCCTTGGAGATTGCTATGAAGTTGGAAGCTACACCAAGAGATGATACCCAGTTGGGAGTACAATAAATCCAAGGGTAGCTTTAGGCGATGCACATGGAGATCCAGAACCTGTGAAAGGACCGAGGGAAAGAAGCTAGCCCAGACGTATGGTGCATATTATGTAGGGTATCTGGCCATACCAAGGACCAGTGCTCACTGCTGGTAGACTACCTATAGATGGGGGTACCAAGTCCATTGCGCCTAGGACCAAGTTTACCAGTGTTGTGGTGTGATGATTTTCACGTAGCCGACTTGCATGATACTAACCACTGCCCCTGTTTGGGTGCATATGTCCCAGAATTAAAGCAACAATGGTGCCAGTTTTGCTGATCAGTAGGACACGATGAACAGAACTGATAAACCTATGATCTAATGATCGACCGGGGAAACCTATATAGGCTACAATCGGACCATTATTTGGCAAGATCCCCCTTAGGCATAAGTGTCTCCCCAGCTAGGGGTAGGGGAGGGGGCCGAGGTGGAAGTGTAGGTAGGGGAAGAGGACAACTGATCTACTATAATTGTGGAGAGGTTGGGCACTTTATGAGGGACTTCTTGAACCCTGCAAGACAATATTGCAGATACTGTAGATAGCTGGACCATGTGATTGAATATTTTCCAATTCTGATAGCAAAAATACAGGAAAAGCAGTAGACACCTATGTAGAACGTACAAAGGGTTAAGGCATAACCGCGAGATGAAGGACAAAGCATTAATGTCATAGCACGCAGTGGCCTAGCCACTAGGGGAGCTAAGGAGAAAGCTACGACTGAGCCTCATATCCGACAAGAAGGTTTGGACCTACAAAAGGAAAATGAAACCTTTGTTGCAGCTCACCAAGTCTTTGCTAAGGCTGAGGCATCGACTTCTCAAGCCCCCGCAAACCTCAAAGCTAAGGAAGAGATTAAACCATTTTTACAGATGTGTATGAAGCTACTATGCAACCAACGGGCTGTAGAAAAACTCCAAGCCTTAATAGATAGCTGAGCAAAAAGAACTAATCCACCCCTGGAAGTTAAGGATGTGCACAAAATCTACAAGCATAAGAAACACACTCATAGGGAAATGTAGTTATTAGCGCAAATTGGTGATTATGAAATGGATCAAGTTATTTTGGACCTGGGATCATATGTGTACTTCCCAAGAAAACTTGGTAGTGAATGGGAGAACTTAAGTTGGAATGGTCCACTATCCAACTACACATGGCCAATCAGCAGAAGCTCATACCATTGGGGAGACTGTAAAATATTGTGGTAGATATCGTAGGAGTTAAGGTCCGGGCTGACTTTGAGGTCATTCAAATTGTAGAAGATGCGAACCCCTATCATGTGCTCCTACAATTGGATTGGGCCATAGATATGGGAGGTATCATCAACCTAAACAAAACAAGCATGGTGTTTGAAAGTGAAGGTACGCAGGTGATAGTACCATTAGACTCTGCGAAGGGAGAATGATATATGGATCCAGTGCGCGAAGAAGAGGATGTGGATCATATCTATAAGTTAACTTTGTGAGATGAAGGTTGGATCAATCCCATGGCTGATGGTGTACTTTTCTGGGAAAAAGATAGTGAATGTTTCTCTGACTCCGATGGAGAGATGGAAAATTGGAAGAATCGATTACATGATTTATCTGCATTGCGATGTCTTAGAATCATGAATAAATTCTAATGTATCTCCTATGAGGTAAGAGAACTGCCCTAATTTGATGGTTCTGGTAGTATTAAGGAGTTTTTGCGAGCATTTGAAGCTGAGGTTCCAAGAGAGAGAAGGTTATGGGCCCTTAATCTAGCCATGCGTGCAACACCTGCGAGGTGGTGGGACATGCATAAGGGGGCATTCCAGGATTGGGATGAGTGTCAAGATATGATGATCCTATGATTTTAACCTCTATTTCACTTGTGTGTAAAGATATTCCTTGCGCTAGGGGACCCGCGTGAGAATTTGTTCACTTGGATGGAGAAATGGTGTGACCGCACTACAAAAGAATGGGCTCACCTGTTTATGCCTTGGGACCAATTCCCACCACATGGTACTTAGATGTGGAGCTACATTAGTGCACCTACCACTGGGAAACATTAAAGGATGAGCTTGTAGAAACATTTGGGTTAGCAAGGGGAACGAAGGCACTTGAAAAAGCTTTGCAGGATATAGATACCTTCGTATTTAATGAATCACTCCCTTACGCAACACTTGGGACACCAACATGGGAAATACAGATGCAGGATATTGTCAGCTACTGAAATATAGCGATAGAAGAGTGCGATGAAGATCTGTGCAATATCTCTATCCCGAAGTCAGAGGGAGAGCGTGCAGTCGTCAGACCCCCACTACAAACTATCGATGTTACTAAGCCTCTGAAGCTGTGAGAAGTAAACATTGGCATGGAAGTGTAGCCTAAGTTGGCTAAAATTGAGGATTATTGGGATGATGATACAGTTGAAAAAGTTGCAAAACTGCTCATAGAGTATCAGGACTTATTCCTGATGAAGTTTTCAAAGCTTAAGGGGATCACAAGGGACCTAGGGGTCATGTGCATCATCTTAAAACCATATACATGCCCTGTGAAGTAGTGACCTTATCAGTTGAACCCTAAGTATAAAAAAAAGGTCAAGGAAAAAATTGACAAGATGCTCGAAGCAGCTATCAACTCTCAACCGTGTCTGTAGCCATCCATCTATGATAAGTATAAAATAATCATTTCATTCCAGGTGACTATGCATAATGTCCAAATCCGAGGCTGCAAGGATCTTGCGTGGGTTTTGATCCCCTATATGGCTGCCAATGAAGTGATTGACTATTTAATTGTGTAATGGCCTCCTCACTAGATGCTTGGCTTCAAAACAGGTGCGAAGGGCACTGTAGGAACAAACACCATGAAGGTTACCCCATCTGTCATCACCAAAGAAACCGGAGGAATGAGAAAAGGCACGAGGAAGGGTGTTGAAGCTGCATCGAAAAAGGGTTCACAATCCAATAAGAGTATGACGAAGGGCATGGAAGAAGCAATGAAAATGGATGCACAACAGGATCTCGGTACCGAAGGTCATGAGGCGAGAGGTATGAACTCCCATCGGGGAACAAAGCGAATGGGTGACCCTGCTAAAGGGCCACAGAAGAAGCAGCGCTCTCAATGACCAAAACGTGACAAAGCAGCTACACTAACCGAAGGGGACCTCGAGCAAATCGTAGATGTGGTCACTTTGGCTATAGAAGACAAATGGTTGGCTCTGGAAGAGCAAGAGAAAGTCATTCTTGACAAGCTTTAGTTCGAGCTCTGACATCTGAAGAGGGACACGCTGCAAACAAGTATGATTCAGGTACGAACGGCCTCAACAACTAGTAGCACGGCACTTGTTACAGCGGAAAGCCACCTTTGTTCCTTGCTAGGCACAACCCTTCTGATAAGTCCACTTGACTTTGGAGCACAAGTCCAGGCTTGTGCATAGGTACAACTAGATGTAGCTAGGTTGCCACATGAATCATTGTAGGTTCTCCACACCTCCTTGTTTGAAGAAATTCAACACTGGGACCATCGACTGCACCAATAGTGCAGTATAGCTGAGCAGACAATTGAGTAAAAAAATGGGTTTCCCAGGTACAGACTGCATGTACCCTCGCCACCGCACAACAGACGCAGCTGGAACACCTCATTAGTGGGCTCTACATGGACGTCTACGAAGATATTCCATCCTCTGCCACCCCCCAGGCCAAGATTGAGGGGTTGGTCACAGCATTACAAGCCTCAAGGATCGAGATCTAGGTGGTCAAAATGGAGATGGAACAACATAATGCAGACTTGCAGGCCAAGGTGTAGCCAGAGACACCACCAGAGGTACAGCCCCAACAATTTTCACTGGTTACGACGGCCATGAATGTGATTACAAGACAAATTGCTCAAGGTGCCTAATTACTGGAAACAACTATGCAATTATGGACCAAGGGGCAGCGCGACCCTCTCCTACATGAAATCAACCGGAACCTGCAACAGAAGGAAGAAGCGTTCGAGCAACTGGAAACCACTATGCCTACTATGATTCCTACTCAACGATTGGCAAGACTGCGTACCAGCTACGCCCTTCAGGATGACATTGAAGAACTCCGCCAGAAGAAGAAGACCCTCAGCGACCGCCTTAAGCCATGGGCTATTGAAGTCCTCAAGCTATCTCAGGATATTGATGTCATTGTTAAACAACTGAACTAGACTCTAGAGAGTGTCACAGCTACAACAGAAGGACCAACTTCGCAAAATTTGGTGGATATTTCTTAGAACGCTGATGTTCAAGGTGAAGGAGTGCTACCCCGACTGGTTGAGGCGATCAGGCTACTATAGGTGTAGGTGGAGACCCCATGACCACAGTGACTCGGGACGAGTCACAAGATTCTGTTGGAGCACTATTGGAACACGGTCCCCTAAAAGCTACGAATTTTGTACAATTTCATATATTTTTGGTATTCATTAGTCTAGCGCAGGGGATTTCGGGTGGTTCAAAGCCCCAAATGAATTGTAATGGGTCAACGGTAGACCAAGATTCTGCAAACCATGGTTTGCAGACCATTGGAAGTGTAGGCTAAGTCGATATAAATAGATGAACATTTTGAGTCTTAAGGTTGGCAAGAATTAAATCTGATGCTAAGAGTGAATTGTTAGATCTGTTGTTGGGTCGTTTGGGTAAGGACTCCTGTTGGCTATGTGCGCAGGCTATTTTTGGATTGTACTTGGTTTTGGATGCTAATATATAAGGATATAGTTAAAGTATCTCTGTGTTATTTGATCTGATGTGTTACTGTTGATGTGAAACTTTGGGATCTGTTGGAGCTACGAATACAGTTGTGTTACCTGTTTATGTTGTGAATATGTCTATGTATGGTATGAAGCGTATCCATAATCTATTATTAATTATGTGTTATGATATTGTATGCTAGTAACTGCTGATACGCATGTGGATGTGAAGGTATTGGCTAGATCTGTGCATGATAGTAGCTTTTTTATACTGCAGATTATACTATTAAAAATCTTGCAAATAGACCTGTCTTGTGCAAACCTGATAAGCTATGAACGTAGATCTTTTAGACTCACCTACTCTCTCTCTAGGTGTAGAAACCTGGTTCCAACACCCTCCAATACTGCTTCGGGTGAGACTTTGGCCTGCGCAAGCAGGTCACCGCCGAAAGGGCCAGTAGTATAGGGGTTTGTTGGCAAACCTTAACCTATGAACCTTCAGGACCCCTCAAGCCAACAACAACCACATCGATGACCCAATTCATGAAGGAGTGTAAAAATAAAATTATAAATACAAGTTCATGGAGAGCCAAGAAACAAGAAGAAGTAGAACATTGTTATGCTGCCAAAATTTCTCTCTAGAAATCAAGCATACCATTGAAAAGAGTATTCCATAATTGAGAGTGTCTTCTATACATCTTTCACACAGAGAGAGCTTGCAAGGAGATTAAGAAAGGAAATTCCTTGTTCATATTTTTGAGTACCATTCCTCAGACAATTTTCTTAAAGTGTCTTGAATTGCTCTATTATAACTCTTTTACCATCAACAATGAATAAATGGGACCCTTTCTCTAACAACTTTTTTTTCTTCATTAAGCTTGTTTATGTGTTATCTAGTGTAAATTTTAGTTTACATTCATTTATGAATTGTCTCCATTACTTTCAATGATTCCTTTATGCATGTTTGTCCACTAAAAACATCCAATTTATTATATGATCCTTGTAGGTAACAACCATGAGCTCAAAAAAAAGTGTATTTGGTACCCATAGACAACAAACACACCAATACAATAGCTATTTTTCATGGTGATCAAGTTTGAAAAGGTACATTGATGGCCTAAGGCCAGATTTTTTTCTTTGCCTACTCATTACCCTTGATCTAAACAATGTTTATTTATAAATTAAGCCCCTTCTTTCCCCATGACTTTTTTTCGGCATTCATACCATTTTTATTGACATAAAGGAATGAACATGCATTAAAATAACATTCACACTTAGATTAAAATTTATTTTGTGCATGTAATATGCCTGAAAATACTTATTTTGTGTTTTTTTATTTATTTTGAGAAATTAACAAGAAATGTGCTAAAATGTTATTTTATTTTTATTCCCTAACATAAGAAAAATATTAATAAATGAAAATTTATGTTAGAATATCAATCCTCTTAGAAATATATTAAGAGGTTAAGATGCGATATTAGCCTCTAACTCTCAGGAAAAAACAGTTGAAGTAGTTATGCCTGAGGAGCTAAGAAAAACAAAAAAAAAGGAAATGGAAGAGAATATTCCTTCCATCTTTTGGCCAAACCCTATGTTCTGAACAAAAAAAGCACAAAAGGGGTAAGAAAGATTAGACAGAGATTGCATAGAACCTAGATAGTTACAACATTGGAGATAGACGGCTAGTGATTGAATATAAACTAGACATTGTTGGAGACAAATACAATATCTAAATAACGATTACTGTTAAACCCAAAAAACAGTTTGCAGGACATTGTATAGTGTTGAGGATGAAAACAAGCTCCAAGACAATCTTCCTGGTTTATCATGATAGTTAGAGAGGAAAATCTTTCTGCAAAACTCAGTTCAAGGCTAGGAGGAATGTAGGACCTCTGACATGTTTCTAAAAGTAAAAAGATAAGTTTTTAGGCTTGAAATACTTGTCTGAGTTGTATGAATTGTGAAAATTATGTGGTTGAGATATTAATCGCAGGTTCTAAAAATTTACTTAAAATTAGGGAACAATATTTGCTCGACTAACCCTATGATTTTTGGCAGACATGAGACATAAAGCAATGCTCAAATGAAATAAAAAATGTGTTTACAAATGAAGGTAAAAATTGGGACTCTATGAGCATTTAAAGTGATTTTTTTAGATTGATACAGGCATATACAATAAAAAATAATTCCCAATTTAAAAAATAGAAGAAGTATTTTATAAACATATATTTTTATTGTGGAAATTAAATCGTTGAGTATAATTTATTAGCTATTATTATCTAGTATTATAAGGAGGGTTAAATTTCGGTTTTATATTATAAGGAGGGTTAAATCTCGGTTTTATGCCCAAGTTGGAGCCCTAAATCCCCAATATTAAATTATTACCCTCAAAGTTTCTAAAGTGGGCTCAAGCATTGGTTGATAGGAAAAATAGAACTAGTAGTGATTTCCCATTATAGGTAACGACAATCATCTCTTGACTAAATAATATATTTAAATATATACATAGGAATAGTTCATATAATTATTTGTATATTGTCGAAGAAGACAATAATATAACCATTACAAATACATTACACCAAACATTGTACATTTGATAAAGGGATAAAGGACACTACATAAGTGAAAGAAAATATGTAGACTAGTTTTCATCCAGTACAAAATATTTCATTGTGTACCCAGGAAAATAGAAAAATATTGCATCCTTTGATACATGTGCACGTATGGAAAAATTATATGTATTGATACCGAGAATTGTTAATAATGTGACAATTGTATTCCATAAAACTTTTATAAAACAAAGACCCATAGGGGTTAAAGTTTAGTCCTCGTGAAGAGATTTCAGTGCCTTTAATACAATGCAAAATTATATATATATAAACTATGTCTTTTTTATTTCTAAGCACTGAAAGGGTCTCAAGTTCTAAAGGAAATTTTATATAGTGGAATGAATATACAATAAGAGCATAAAATAACACCGTGCAAGGGCCTAATAAATAATTACATCAAAAACGTCAGAAAATTCAAGCAAAGGCGAGCGTGTTGTAGCCACTACAATATCTGGTTAAGTCCTCAAAACCCTAACACTGCGAAGAGACCTAATACGAGTATAACAAAAATATTCGCAAGAGACCTAATATGAGTATAACAAAAATATTCGCTTTAGTAGCCTATTTGTGCTCATGGGATGCCATTTAGGCTCTACAAATAACCTGGAAGAAAATAGTGATAAAATTTGAACTTAGAACCAACATCAACACTATGAAAAAGAACTGGTAAAAGCCTTGGTGAGAGCCCATTTCATTTGTAATAGAGTCGGGCACCTACAAGTGGAAACAAGAAAAATAAACGAGTCACAAACCTTTGCAATGTAATTGTATGCAATTAGGAGGAGGGAGGAAGTACTAGGGTTAAAGAGACATATTACGTGTACATGAACCGAGACATCGCGCTCCCTTTTCTTTGTACTCTGCATGAGAGGGGAGAATTTTTTTTAGAAGGAATCTGTTTAACAATAAATATACTACCCTAGGAAATTAATTTTTTTTAAGAAGGAATCGGTTTAACAATAAATATACTACCCTAGGAAATTAGAGCTTTATTATTTCCTTTAAAATCTACATCTAGATGTTTCTCCAACAACTACATCAACAATTGTGAGCCATGGGGGTTTCACAGAATGAACCTCTAACATAACATATATGTTCATGGCATACTAAAAAATACTATTAATCTGACTAGATACGGGAAAATAGTTCTAAAAATAACATTATTTAACCCGCTAAAAATAGGAACCCAATACACCTCATCAATTAAAAAAAAACATACTTTCACTAGATATTGTAGGTATTTATTTTTTAATTAACCTTTTTTATACCCCTTTATATTTTTTCATTAACTTTGAACTCCATTTTTTATACTTGGGAATATAAAAACCCTTTACCCCCTATTATATAATCAATATATTATATCATTTTTTTCTGAATATATAGCCCCCAATATGAACACACGTAGTATGGTATTTCTCCCCCAATGAAGCCCCCATGCGGCTAGTGTAGTCTAGTGAATTTGGAGCAAAGGCCTCAGTATTTGAAGAAGTGTATGACGATGAACTAAAAATAATCGCTCTTATCGAGGAAAGTAACTTTTATATGGAGCAAAGAAGTCAATAGAAGCCCTAAGTTCCACTATGAAGAAATGAAAGAAAAAAAATATAGTGGAAAAATTATATATAGAGTCGCATCTACCTCTTATAATGACACCAAAAAAACATAAGACCTCTTATAGTGACACCAAAAAAACATAAGACCCATGAATTCTAACAAAACAATTTGTAAATACTTAAGAAAATCGATGTAGGAACCATATATTAGTGACTACTGAAGGAGGATACATTGGGGTTTGAAACTAGAGAGCATCGTTTTCAACCTTAGTTGAGGCAAGTGGAGATCCAGATGGTGTTAGTGGGATGGGCTAGGTCACTGCCCTAACGCAAGTGTATTGAGAAATCTAAGCCATCCCTTGTTAACATACAATCCTCATCATCACTTTGTCAACATGTGTCAGTGCATCATAAGAGTGTTACAACCTCCCCAATTGAATTTTCAATGCCCTAAACAATATCATGGTTCATAGAAGTCTTCTAGTAGAGAAAAGTGTTGTACCCAAACCAGGGCTATTAGGAACTGATGCTTATGTGGATTATAACACTCCTACCAAAATCTCATGAATAACCAAACATTATTAATGAATTATGGTCCTTTTTGAAATATTTTATAATGGTCTTAAAGTTCAAAGAAGATTACCATAAAAAAGCCTTTGGATCTCAACAAAATATCAGTATGGCCCTTTGGCCTCCACTTTGCTTGAATCCTTTTCACTAGATTTGGATTTATGGTCCAAATTTCCATGAACTTAAATATTAGGGAATGATTTTTCATGTGTTTTGTGATTTTTACAAATGGTGATTTGGAATTGAAAATTTAGGGTTTTTTGATGCCACCAGTAGACATCACCTCTTTATTCTGGATTTCTATTAAGCCTAAAGAGCTAGTGTTTCCATTTGAAGAGCTAGATGCCCCTGTCGTAGGTTAGCAAGATCCAATAGCCAAATTTAGATAAGAAGAGTTATACTCCTACCTTTAGATCCATTAATTCAGCCACTAAGAATGAGATCAACAGTAAAGACCTGGATCTATAAGATATTGATCCCTGATTCAATTTCTAACCTTAATTATGAAAAAACAAAATTTAATCACATTCTTCACAAGTTTTTTTAAATCCACCTCTTTTCCACATCAATTTGGGAACATTTCAAAACTCAGAAAAAAAATTTTAAAATACAAAATCAATTTTAATTTATTTTTTTTTACAATATTTTAATTTTTTAATTTATAAAATAAAATAAAATAAATATATTTAACATTTAAAAATATTGTGTTAATTTAAAAGACTAACAAAACGAATACAATAGAGGTGTAACACATTCCACTCCAACAACCTTGTTGGGTATTACCTATTGGAATCAAGTAGAAGATGACATAAGGGTATTTCATATTATATTCAAGTAGAAGATGACGTACCAATCAAATAGCACCCCAGTTTTCATGGTTCTACTTACCTTGGTGTTTTTGGGCATCTATAGGTAAATGTGTGGCCCCTTCTGAATCAAAGTGCCTCTTCGGAGTTAAAGTATAGTTAAGGATCCAATTTTAGCGAGTGCTATAGGAAATGGTGCATTTTATTGCCTCTTTAAATTTTTCCTCTCTCATGGTACCAAAATGTATATTGAGGTAATTACATATCCTTTATATCAATTTTATTTTATTTTCTAACATGAACTTTACGCGATTCTATGTTGTTGATTTTAGACTTTCAAATAAATATTTTATTAGTCCCTGCCGCCTGCGGCATGGCAGGGACTATTGTAATGGCTTTTGGGTTTGTTATTAGTCGCTGGAGGAAAATGAAATCGAGACATTTTACTAATATAAAGTTTTTAACAACAATTTTCTGACTGCCGCGGATAAGGACCAATCCAAATTGACTGCCGTGGATAAGGACCAATCCACAATTTGGAGGTCTTATTTGGCCTCATATCGAGGCCAGAGTTACCAAAACTTAGGTTAAATCTAACTTGGTTCCTCTTGAATCTTATTTTTCTACTTTCTATTGATTAATGCTAGCATTAATCAGTAAGCATAAAATGTTTGGACAATTTCCGCGCATAGAATTCTTATTAGAATCTGCATGCATGTTCCAGTTGTCAAAGAGCAGGGCAGGGCTAGGTTAGACAGAATATTGAATTTCTTATTATACATCCACATGCAAGTGTTGCTGAACTGCCACCTTCGCCATGCAAGTGTCGCGCCATCTACACCGCCGTGTTTCTACACATCCATGCTAAACACGGTTGAAGGAATATAGAAACAGCCATCATTATCCTTTTTTTACCGAGGTAGGAGTAGATTAGATTGTGAATGAGGGAGAAACTGGGCAGCTTATGTTTCCTCTATTGCCCTGCTCAAATGCACTCGTGCCCTTACCTGAAATGCCCTTCTCGCTTCCTTGAACTCCCTCCTTCCGCCATGTGGAATTCCCTCCTTCCCTTAGCTATGCATAAGTCCTAGCTGTGATGAATCTCACAGTTACAATTCTGGCCAGATGAAACCACCAAAACAGATGATTTGTTGCCTCTGCAATCAACTAGTTCTGGCTGGATGCAACTGCTCATAGTACAACAAACAATGATGATTTCAGGTTGGAATGAATTATATTTGCCAAATGCAGGGCTGCTGCTATAGGTCAGCAATATATATTTTCATAATTCCTACTTATTTTTGCAGGTTTATGATTTTGTATTGGGATTTATTTTTTTACAAAACCGGAAACATAGCTAAAAGAAAATCTTCTGTCCCAAGAAAAAAAAAGCTTTCCTTTCATAGCTAAAAGCATATATTTTGTCCCAAGAAAAAAAAAGCTTTCCTTTCATTAGTAAAAAGGAAATTAGTAAAAACAAAGAGAGTACATAAATTCATGAGATGATCTGAATACTTCTATCAGTTATCCTATATCTTCTTACTGTTACATGTTACATATATGTCTGAGTTACATGTGTGTCTGAGTTATACCTATAATCATATTTTTAGAAGCATATATACAATATAGAAACCAAAAGATTTTTAGAAGCATATGTATAATATAAAAACCAAAGAAATTACCAGACCAACAGATTAACAAGGAACCATGCTACAATATACCGTGTAATGGAAGGAATGAACATACTACATACCTTGTAATGGAAGGAATGAACTTTGAAAGGAACAGAGTTTACCGATACATGGAACCACAAGAGCGGGGAGCAGTCATTCCCTTCTTGCACTGGATTTTATATTCAGAAGAACATTAACTGATTGAATATTCAGAAGCAAAATATCAGATGCATAGTGCCTTGTCGACTTCATAATGGACTCGAATGAGAACATTAACTGATTATATCATAAATGAGAATCACAGGCCGTTCCTTTGATTTTTGGTTGTTTCCCTTCAAGTTTTTGCTGTGATTGAGCGACGAGGTGGATTGTCAATGGATCACGGGTTAAGCATGGCATAAATAATGTTTGAGCGGTGGGGTGGATTGTCAATGGATCCGTGCTTGAGCCAGGCTTAAAGCATGTTGTCTAGATGGTGGATATACTCGAGCTGGGGCAGGGGCAAGTGGCTTGCATGCAATCTAAGCGTGCCTCCTCAAATGTTTATTCACCTTTTTTTTTTTCTTTCAATTATTACTCATTGGTACATATATTAATTGTTTTATATTTTTAAACAAATAATGTCTTGCACGCATCTTCTATTGTGGGCATCCAATGGAATTATTATGACAAGGATCGCGCTGATAAGAGCAACACTTTTTTCCCAATGGAATTAATATGACAAGAATCGCGCTGATAACGGGGACTCTGTGAATTTCCAGGGTTTTAGTTATTTGCTCACTTGAGGTCATGAACAAGCCATGTTTGCTTCAATTTTTCCAAGATCAAGCATCAATCACTATGGGCATGTTCGATTTGGATTTGATTTTTGGAAAAGATGTACCCACACAAATTAGGCTTTCGTTGATGTTGTTATCCATTTCCAAGTGAAACACACAATTTTAAGCTACAAATTTAAAATGCTATTTCTGAATGTTGCATGTTTATTTTAGTTTATGTAATTTTTTTGTTTTAGAAATATTGTAAATTAATTTAGAAGTAAAGTGGAAAGTTTCTTTTGCAATAAACTTGTATTTTTATTTGTTAGTTGAAATTTTTTAAGTTTATTTTCCTTAAAATATAATTGAGAAATTGAAATTTTTGTAGGGCAAAAATTACAATGGTAAAACCCAATTTTTAAAATTCGACATCAAAGGATAAAAAAACTCTATATGTAGTTAACAAATTTAAAATTAGTGATAAGGAGCATATACTTAGCAAAAATTACTGTCTAACTCTTTTTTAGGCTATTCATTTTCTGATATTTAATTTAATACCCAATTAGTGTCTAACTCTTTTTTAGGCTACTCATTTTCTCATATTTAATTTATTTTTTTGGAATGTAGCTATTATATAATTTATGGATGTATTTGGTTTTTATGTTTCATTGTTTTCCATTATATATCTGCTTTAAATTTTTACATATTCAGTGTAATATTGTTTTTTTTAATGAATATCCATATCTTAACACATACCTAACATGAAGAATACAAAGTCAGAACCCATAAATCGTAAAATCGATCTCAATTATGTATCTTGATCTTCAATTCCTTCACCGCCTCTATAGTATTTGATCAACTCGATGTTGTCTTTGTCTCAAGTTTTAAAATATGTTTAAAATATGTTTTATGATCATAAAGTAAGCTCGTAACTTTCCTCGTCAATAGCAACTCTATGATAACAATATGATATGGTGTTTCCCTTCCATTTGCTCATAATTACTTACCTGCTAGAATCTCTGTAAACTTCATGTACAGGAGGAACTCTCTGTAAATTTCAGAGAGGAAACTTCACGTAAACTTCACATACAGGAGGAAACGTGAGAAGTTGGTGGACGCAAGTGCTATTGCTGGGCTTCCTACAATGTGGGGACCATTTCGGTGGTTACCAAAAATACTCATGGTTGGGATAGTTATCCTGATTTGATTTTATTGACTGTGTTAATGACATATATTCAATATATTCAATGTCTGATGCATGCACTTAATTCAACTATATGGGGCGATATTAAAGCAAGAATTTTGATTCATATATTTTCCTTAGCATAGATGCATTCGTGAGAGTCTATGGAGAGCTTTATGACATTATATCATTTGGGCAGCTTGGGAATCATAGATAGATGGCATACCAGGCATCTAACTTATGCAGCTACGGTAGATAGATGACACAACAGGCATCTAACTTATGCAGCCCCGGGTAGAAGGTAGATGGCACACCAGGCATCTAACTTGTGCAACCAGGTTTCTCTGAGAGTATATAGAGAGCTTTGTTGACACATTATAACATTTGGGCAGCATAGATAGATGGCACACCAAGCATCTAACTTGTGCAACCAAAGTTCTCTGAAATTAATAATGGTGTTATTCGGCATGCATCCAATCTATATTTCGTGTCCTCCCCTCTATTGGCAGTTGGCAGAGGGTTTGGAATATGTGAAACATGCAGTCAGGTACAACACTTCCTTCTAGGCAGGGCGAAGGGTCCGTTTAACAGCCGGAAACTACAAACTCTGGCTTTAGAAATTAATATATAAATAGATGGGATGCCATGAGCAATGCATCTATATCTGAGAAAATGACCAAGTCATAATCCTAAGCTTCTCTTGGCTCAAGGCAGGGACTAGCTGCCTTGCAGCCATACTTGTTTCTTTTAATTTTCAGAATATTTCCTTAAGAATTTTAAATATTTTCAATCATGATTTATTTAAAATTTTATTTATTGAAATGTAACAATCATTTCTTTGATTATTAAGAAATTTTTAAATAAAAACGGACAATTTCATTTAATCATTATATCAACATAGTCTATTGGTAATAATTAAATAGTTAAAAGTACCTTATATAATTTTTTATTTTTTTTATATCCTTTCACTACTTTCTGAGTATGAGGTTTATTTGTCTAGAAAAAATTGTTCAAAATGTCTAATTAAGGAATACTATCCCATTTATATTTGAGGTAGTTAAATTACTAATTTTAATAAGAATATTTATGAAGCATAATAAAAGTGTAGTTCAATTAGTGATCGCCTTATTTTGAAGCATTACGTAAAGTATGAGATTCAAAATTCAAATCTATGTGAGTTATACCAAAAAAGAAAAAAATATTTTATTTGGTGAATTTTATTTCATTTCAAGTATTCCATCCCATATTACATGCAATAATTTGTTTCATAAAAACAAAATTAAATTTTATTGAAATAATAATTTTGAATGATAAATATATTAGAAATTAAAGAATTCATTTCTTAACATACATACTAGAAACAAGGACCCATTTAGTGGCTTGTTTGAGTTAGGAAATTTCAAAGATATATCATGCAATGTTCCTTTTATATATATATAATTTTTCTTAACCATCCACTGTTTAGTACACTCAAGGTGATATGTTTCCATTCATTGAGTTCCTTGATGATTTACGCAATATGATTGTCATTTATTTATTGAATTGTAATACATGTCCTATAATTGTCTAGAAGTGGAAAAGGATGTGGTATTCAACAATGATGCTAATAATATTTTTAGCATATATACATTAGTAAACATATCCTTGTGAAAAATAGATAATTCCAGCACCAAGTCTAATATTTTGAAAATTTTCATTCTCAATATTCTACATCTTAGCTTTTATTTTAATTCTCAAAAATTCACATTGAGAAATTAGTTTAGGGTGAAAACTGTTGGAATATATGATTCTTACTTGTCTTCTGTTTGTGATTTTCTCTATGTATAGAGTCTGTTCCAATCTTATAGGTTAGTTCCTAGTTTAGTGTGAGGTAGAGATATTCTCTCAACTACATTATTGTGCGTCCTTCTTATCTTGAGACTATCTCATGTATAAATATGTGTAATCTCTTTGATTAATTAATATAGTTTGCTGACTGATATTTTATCTTGGTATCAGAGCCCATAAGGTCTTTTGGCCGTTCTTAAACATAGGAATATAAATAACTGTATTTGTATAGCTCTTATTAAATTTTTTGTTTGTCCATCTGGTGCTGGAAAGCTACTGTTGAGTGAATGCGTCTGAAGAAATCTAAGAGTCCGTGAGCTGTGTATCAATCTTCCTGCTGGATCACAGTTGTTTACTGAGGAACCAACACTGTTTTACCATATCATGTTTTGGTTACCATATCGTGTTTTGGTGGTGCCTTCGTGACAGAAGCTGAACAATTGATCTTCTGTAGAGGCTGCTTTACTATTTTATTTAAGAAGGGGGAGTGATATTGGAAATGATGGTGGTCACCGTGGAGGAGGCCCAGGCGGCGACGGAAGCAGAGGAAGCGAAGGCGGAGCTGCGAAGTGTTGAGGCCTGAGTATTCTGGAGTGGCTGCCTGCATCTACGAAAGGTTCAGCCTGCAATCCAGTTACATGGATAGAGAATTTGGATTATGAGCTGTTGGATATTTAGATCCAGTGTAGTTTGAGAGCGTCTTTTGCATCATTGTCTGTGGAAGGGGAGAGGACTCCATCAGATCTATCAATGTCACACCGTTTTTTTTTCCAGCATCTGGAGGTTGGTATTAGTAGACATTACCACTAGCTTTTACAGTTTCCCTCGCCGATTGTTGATTGTCGACAGTGGATTTGATGTATTGCACGCAGTGTTGATATGAACAGATCTATAATGAGCTTTTGAATATTGGACTGAGTTGATGCTCGAATTGATTTACTCAGTGTATATATATCAAGGCAGCACTACTATAAGAAGTTGTAAGGGATTTGCCTGATTTTGGGTATTGCAAAGAAGCAGTGATATAAGGGATCTGTCTTTCTCCTATTCAGTCAATGTCACGGTGCCTCAGATCAAGAGGTTGGAAGACAACGACAAATCTATATAAAATATGAATAGTGTTGGCGTTTGCCAGCCGACGTGTTGCTAGAAATATTGTTCGCTGAATGGTGGGAATGGCAAATGCGCTTGAGACCCTATGTGCGCAGGCTTTTGGTGCAAAGAAACAGAGCATGCTTGGAATATATCTGCAGCGCTCTTGGATTGTACTATTTGGAGTTGCAGGGCTTCTTTTTCCAGTCTTTATCTTTGCCGCCCCTATTTTCAGGTTTCTAGGGCATCCCGAAGATATCGCTGACTTAGCAGGGACAACAGCGCAGTGGTGCATTCCACTGTATCTTTTGTTGCCTTTCAGTAGTACGATGGGGGATATTTAAGTTCGCAAACAAATAATATGATTGTGGCAGGGGCAGGTGCAGTTGGAACAGTAACCACTGCTTTGTTAAATTGGATATTGGTTGGGAATTCTAAAATGGGCCTATGGGGTGCGCTTACTTCATTAAACATTGGGTGTGGGGTGCCTTCCATTCTCATTTTCCTCTATGTTACACGCGGCAGGTGTCCATTCACATGGACTGGATTTTCCATGGAAGCTTTTGGTGAACTCTGACCATTTTTAAAGCTGTCTGCGGCATCTGGTGCTCTGCAATGCTTGGATTTTATATATTACAGTAGAGATGAAGCCACAGTTCACAGAGCCAAGGGCAGTCTGACTGAGAGTCGATTGTGAACGATCGTGGACCTCTCGTGGCATAGAAAGATGCTCATCTCAAGTGTGTTGAGTTTGTGAGTGGCGTGATGATGCAGCATGGGTGGAGCAAAAGTTTTTCTAGCTATGGTCATTTGGTTTGGAGGCTGTGTGCTGCTATTTGGAGCTTTGGAGGAGAAGGCAGCCTCCAGTGTTGTTCATACCTATTCGTGAGGGCCAATGTGGGATTTACGAGCTCGTGATCGCTGCGGAATGATAAATGAATTGCCGTAGGTTTATTGCTTGCATTTGATTGTTCATATGTAAATTGCAAGCATGAGCTTTATTTCTTTATGCTGCAATATCTATACTTTCAATCCATCAAGATTATGCGCAAGAATGGGATTGGCCATGTTTATGTTGTTGCATATTGTTGTAAAGAGGGTGAGTGCTGAGAAAGTAGTGCTTCCTTGAATGTATGGTGACATTCGGAACCTCGGAGCTGGCAATGCCATCCTCATTATTGTCTAGCTCTTTTTTCGCTGGAACAATTGTGATATGTTTGGACCATTTACTCCAGAAAGGCTATTGATTGGGATCTGGAATTTCATTATTCATAGCTACTAATATATGTGAGAGCATTATTTGGAAGGCCTTTAGTCCCACTACAATCAATAGTGGACGAGGTTCAGAGTTCGAGGGAGCTGTTATTGCACTGTTCCATTTGTTGATAACTAGAACAGACAAGGTCCGGGCTTTGCGGGAAGCTTTCTACCGGCAGAATCTTCCAAATGTCACTAACTTGCATGCTACAGTTCTGGTTTTTCTCATTGATCATTTGGAGAGAATTCTTACCTTTTTTTCCCATTGCAAGTGTTTTCCGTGTAGGAACAGTTTGTAAGAGATGGAACTCCATCACAATCTCAAAGAAATTCAAAATGGTAGTTTGAATTTGTATACCTGAGCGTATAGATGCCGAAGGTGTGGAGTAAGGGACGAATGTGAATTTTCCTGAATTGAATGCAGTGCGTGTGTGACAATGCATATGGTCTGTACAAAGGTAGTATAAGATTTGACTATTTGGTTGTTGTATGGCGAGAAGGTAGTCCGTATATTTATTTAAATACTTGGGTGTTGTATGGCGAGAAGGTAGTCCATATATTTATTTGACTACTCAGTTGTTGTATGGCGAGAGGGTAGACAAGGCCACTGAGAAGCGCTGAGTTCTTGAATGCTGGTTTTTTTTTCTGGTTTCAATTTGTTTTAATTTCTCGTTTGAACCAATCGGTGGTGGCTTCACTCACATGCTTGAGTTGAACAATGCAACGTTTAGGTTGGAAGAATTTTTGTTTTTTGATTTATATGCAATGACCAGATCCATCTTTGTTGCAAAGGTCACCTGGTGCCAGTGTCGGTTATGTTGGTTATTGGTGTTATGAATATGAACTTGTGTAGAAAAGAGGTCGATAGTTTGTTGGGTCTTCTACAGGTGTAAGAAGAGGTGCGGAAGCATGCGGAGTTGTTGGGAGGCTTACAACTTCCTTTATTTGGGATCGACTTGGTTGAAGTTTGAACACACTTCTAGCATGGTCTCGTGGCGCAACAGTGAAGTGAGCCGAGGGCAGTGTGGTGAGCTTCCTAGACATGATTATGTTTCTATACAGGGATGAAACTAAAAGTTCCAACATATTTGCTTTGATGAAACAAATTTTCTCCATGAATTATTTTTCTTTCATGTTGAGACCGATCAACTTAACATATAAAATGCATTTATGTAAATCTGGTTAAAAGAATTAAATGTTGTATTGTTGTGACATTTAGTTTGGACAACTATTGTCATGAGTGTGAGTCTTTGTTGGAATTAGCTATTCCAACAATAGACAAATTTATTTGCAGGAATGATTTACTACCAGATATGAGGAAGACATTGGCGGTGAAAAGTTCTTCAAAGGATAGTGGTTGGATCTACATCAGAGATCAAAGGAAGATGGACAATCAAGTTTGTGTGTGTCTTTTGTGAGTTTTTTGGAATAGACTCTTGATGATGAGTCACACAGTCCAATGGTAAGCAAGTCTAGGTGGTTGTTGTAGTGGTCATTGTATGTATCTGGAAACTCCAAGAGTTAGAGTATGGAATGTATGCCTTGTTAAGGCATGTGTAAAGTTTGTGGTAATCTCAAAACCACCTTGTAAGTATAGGTTTATGGGTAGCCAGAAACCATCTTTTGTCACTATGAAGTGATGGTTGTGGTGAACCAGAAACCACATATAGGAGCCTTCATGGCTACAGGAGCCTTCGTGGCTACAGGTGCCTCGGGTGCACACAGTAGCTGAAATGCTCACAGGAGCTTAAATGCTCACAAGAGTATGTGGACTGCAGTAAACACCTCACTCATAGGTCTTAGATATTGTTGTTTCTGAGCACAGGAGGGTCGACACGTTTTTTTTCTATTTGACAGTCGCATCAAAAGGCGCAGTCAGCGCGACTGTTAGGGATCATTATTTGGACATGTGTATTTGGCTTAGAAAGGTGATGATCTCTCTTTTTGGCAGTTCTGCACATGGGATTCACCCGTTTGTGGTGGATCTGATTCGCAGACAGTATTGTCAGTTCTACACATGCGATTTGCCCGTTTGTGGTGAATTTGAGTCGCAGACACATTTTTTTGATACAGGTACATATATGCAGTGATAATGGTTGACAGATTCATGTATGTGAAGGCCATCCTACAAGACTAGCGATTGTAGCGGTTGGTACCCATGCATTCCGGTGGATGGTTGCTCCTTTATATGGACGTCGACATATCCTTTGTTATGTTTGACCACAACTAGACTTTTTGAATTGATATCATGACAAGTAGTCGTTCAAGGGGAGTTGGAATATGTAATTCCTACTTGTCTGTGGTTTTAATTCTCTATTTAAGGACTCTGTTCCTAGATCATAGAAGGTAGCTAGAACTATATATTTTTGAGTTTGTTAATGTTTTTAGAATAGACTCATGAATATGGTAGAGTATGAGTCACAGTCTGTAATTAGAAGAAAATCTACATGTCATTTATTGTTTGTACATGTTGTAAGACCCAGAGAGGCATGCATACCCCTTTGTTATATGCTCCCTCTGTCAGAGAGTTTTAACGCCCTGGAAGAGTGTGTCATGCGGGATGGATACACTTGGGTGGGCCGTACTGGTTTTAGACTCCATGAGGAGAAATTTCTTATCTAGGGGGAGTTAATCAAGAGGTTGGATGAACCATGTATGTGAAGAAATTCCTAGTACACTGGCATTTGCAGCAGTTGGGAACCCATGCATTTCGGTAGATGGTTGTTTTTTTATATGGACATCGACAATAGAATGAACAAGATACAAAGTGTAATTACCAAACAGGACAAGATGTAGATTTTGCAGATGGATATTGAGACAGGTAGTCATTAAGGGGGAGTGTTGGAATATATAATTCCTACTTGTCTTATGTTTGTGATTCTCTCTATGTATAGAGTCTGTTCCTATCTTATATGTTAGTTCCTAGTTTAGTATGAGGTTGAGATATTCTCTCAACTACATTATTGTGCTTCCAAGATAGATTTCCTATCTTGAGACTATCTCATGTATAAATATGTGTAATCTCTTTGATTAATTAATATAGTTTGCAGATGATATTTTATCTAAAACTTCCAAATTGAACAACAAAATTGAGACTCAGAAGATCTTGTAACTCTGTTTGAACAATTCATAAGTGAGAAAGCTATCAAATATAATCATATCCAAAGTTGTCAAAATTTCATACATTGGTGCAAAAATCACATTATTTCTTATTGAGCAAAAGCATGGTTCAAAAACTCATAGACTAAAACTTTTTCTAGGTAAGAGAATGAGAGAATAGTTCCTCTAGCTGAAATCTAATGTCATTATTCCCATTCAATTTATGTCTTGTTAATATGACTCCCCGTTATTATTTTATGGTGAATTATAACTTGTATCTTATACAATTAAAGAATTTGGTGAAGTGACATGAATACCAAATTGAGTAGTACAAATTATTTTTACAATATCCTACAATAATTTGTATAAGGAAAATGTGAATATTCTATCAAAAATCATTGATCTACATTTTTCAAAAACTAATACTTTCATGAGAAGATAATAATTTTTCCTACTAAGAAAAACCCAAGTTTTAAATATCATTAAATAAAACAAATTCTATGCAATAGAAGATTAGGATACACTTGTGACTTAACTTATAAATTGATCTCATAAGTTTAATAAAACTGATATTTCATTTATGTAAATACTATTTGTTATTTTATGTTAAGTTATAGCTTGCTTCTTGAAGCCATTTAGGGGCGCATGCAAAATTTGGTCTAGGGCATAAAGCAAACTGAGTATCGAAAGCACATTTTCAATTTACTACAATTGAATTTAAGCAAGGCCAATTTGATCATTCCATCCATAATCACTTAATATATATTTATAAAAGCAAAACCCATTGTTGTAAAAATTGCATTGTCTCTTACCGAGAAAAGTGTTTGTTATGAAGATATTCCAATGAAATTTTTTGCAAGCAATGGAATCATAAGAGAGGGGATTCCCTTGTTGTAATTTAATATTATGATTCCAACATAGTTTTGGTTATATTGTTTTATGGTGAGTTGAAACTCACTTCCTAATGTTATTTAGAGACAATAGATAATTTATTCCATCCGAATAAAATTCAAGCCAACTAGTTGAATTAAGTATTGTATGATATTCAAATGGCGATTGGCTAGGGATAATGTCACCATGCTACTATAAATCACCTTATAAAAAATTTTCTAAAATTGTTGGCTTAATGCAAAAGTTGTGTTATCTCTTATTGAGAAAAACTCCAATTGCATATATCATCGAATAAAATTTATTCTTGGAAATTGAATCATGGGAGAGGGATGCCCTAGATGTAATATGATGTCACAAGTTTAATGCAATCAATATTTTTTTTATTGAAGCCATTCTTAGTGCTTTATGGAAAGTTGCATTTGCATCTCACTATTTTAACCCATTTAGGTACACATTGATAATTTTCCACAGAGGCATAAAAACAAAACTAAGTAGAAAAAATGTATTTTGTAAGCTTCATGAAGTGTATTTTTCCTCACATTGTAAAAAATTTATCAGTATAGGGTTTTGAAAAATTTTCCCCTTAGTAGAGAAATCATAGTGTCTTATATTGAGTAAAATCCTAATTTGATTGCACGTCAATTTTTTTTTTTTAGAAATAGAACCACGTCAATTCATTCAACACAATATATGGTTCGTAAATTCAACTCATGGTGGTGCATTATGGGGGGTTACAAATTTCTTCCTAAATCCATATAGGGATACATTAAGTATTTGGCCTTGAGCAATAAAAGATAAACTTAGCACATGAGTTAATTTCTATAAGGTATACATGGAAGGAAATGGAAGCATAGGAAGAGGGTTCTCCTCGATATAGTATGATGTCAAGAGTACAACATAATGGCGAATTCATTAGTTTGAGTCCCAATTAGTATTTTATGGTGAGCTGCAAATCACTTCCTAAAATCATTTACAAACACTTTGAAAATTTTGTCTCTGGGCATAAAAAATAAACGGGGCAGTAAAATTCAGTTTTTTAGGCTTTCTTTATTGTGTTTCTTAAATCCAAAATGAGAATTTTATACATATTTTATCAATATATATATATTTTTCAAAACTCACCTTTCTAGTACAAAAATATCTTTGGTCGTGGATTCTAAAAACAACTTCGTATTAATATTATAAATAATAATAGAGATGAAAAAACCTGAAAAAATTATAATATCATGAAAAATGCTAATGCTACATTGACTATAAAAACTCAACTAAAATATTATTAAGATGAAACAAAAACATTAATAAGACACATAACATGCTAAAATGACTCAACTATAATGTTAATAAAACATAATTAAAAGAAATATGTAACTCCGATAATACAAAAAAATAATGCAGTTAGGATGTTAAAAATACACTAAGCGGAGACCCTAGGACCCTCATAAGATAGAACTGTGATGCAATATATTACCATAAAGACACTCAATATACGATAAACGTAATGTTATGACACAAATGAAATGCTAAAAAAAAAAAACATCGATAAAATGATGAAATGTTAATGAAAATGATGTGTAATTTATAATTCAACGTGAAACGATAACATTCTTTTAATAATTCAACTCAATGCTATAAAAAAAAATTATTTTGATAGAACTCATACTGGAAAGATAAATAACATATAGAAAAGGTTATAAAATTGGTAATTATAAAAAACCTATACTATGGAAGTCCATTTTCAGCTTTCGTGACTAGGCTTGAGTTCATTTTCAACTTTCATGCCTAAGCTTGAGATGGATTTTTTTAACTCTCATGTCAAAAAAAACGTGGAAGTTTACTTAATTCACATCTTCAAAATGCGTTTCATGCCTTAATTCATTTTTTTCAAAAATGTTAATTTTGAACCCTTCTTTAAAATTTCAGTCTCAAGCTTTTCTTTTACAATTATTTTTTGATATATGTGGCTATTACTCTTCACCTATTCATTTGAAACAAGTGTTTTCACTTAAGGATTTCTGTATTTGCAAATATGAATTGTATTTGCATAAAGCTAGTTTGAGGGTCAAAATTAAAACAAATAAGTGATTTTGTTCAACTCGAAAAAAAACATTTTCAGCACATCAGCAGCTAGTTTTCTTTCAACTAATATTAAGACTAAGAAAAAACCAAACACGACCATTTCACATACAATAAAAACATTCAATTTGCAAACCAATTTCGAACATGAAGCAAAATTGAAGAACTAAGTCTAGAATTGCCATGCCATTTCAAATATTGTATAATACATAGACTTCATTTCTTAATTTTTCCACATATAGGATTTTATGCGTACATGACTTAATGAATCCAATGTAAATTAGAATATCAATTGCTCAATTCCGAAAGAGATAAAATAGAAACTCAAACACTAAGATAGAAACTCAAAGACTAAGAGAAAAACTTTGTATATATTAATTTGTGTTTCTTAGTATCTCATTGAATAAGAATAAGTCTCTGTGAGATTGCCCGTTAAAATAAATGTCAAAGGATCACTTTCCCATTACATTGAAATTCACGCAAATATTTAATTGCCTAATTTTATAATAGGATTTTTTTATTAATTAAATAAGATTTTTTTTAACAAATTAAATAAGATGATTTATATTTCATTAAATTGATTTTACTCATTTCGGAGGAAATATATACATCTACATTTTAATTTTTATCATTTTGATAATGGAAGGAGTTCATGCAACGTTACCAACCTGTATACTTAATGGGAGAAGAAAATTAAGTGAAGTTTGCTATGGATATGTAAATAATCCTCTTACTAATAATTGAATGAATTTTATATATTTTTGTTTGAGTTTTATGTTATTAATATTTATTTATAGGTGTATAATTACCATGTATGTTTTTGCAATTCAATTATGTTTTTCTTTTTAGTAAAATTTTGTAGTTTTATAACATATTTTATATTGTTCGATCTAAGAATTTTGTGATCTATAATATAGATAAAAATGTCTTTTTTATTAAATATATTATTAGGATTTGGTCCATATTTTATATTGTTAAAATAAAAATAATAAAAATTAATTAAATTTAGTATTAATTATAAAAAAGTAATATATATTTATGTTACTCAACCTATAATAAATGGCTATGAGGTGTATTATTAATTTATTCCTTGATGTGAAGGTCATTGATTTAATTGGCAAAAATCCAATCATATTAAGGACTAGTGTGGCCTAGGCTATGGCTTAGATACCCATGGGTAATGGTTTTTCAAGCCACGAGTCAAACCTCATCTAATATATGATAAACTCAAACCACTTGACAAAAAAAAAAAAAAATTATATATATTTAAAAAGAAATGTAATAAAATTATAATTATTGAATATTCTTCTCTATTTTACTGTGGAAATTTTTAACTTGAAAATATGCTTTCTTACAATTTTGTAGTTCAATATTATTTCTTATGAATATAATGTGCCTAAAACCTATTATTCATTTCATTTAATAGTTAAAATATTTTATGTATATCTTAATTTAATTTAATCCAATTTTTTTTTTAATTCAATTGAAAATTAAAAAAACTAATTATTTTTAAGATAAATATTAACATTTTATATAACTATTATTAAAACTATAATGAATATTTACTATCATTGATAATTCAATTAAAAATATGTAAAGTGAACGTTTATTAATTTAGTCAATAAATATTTAAATAAATGTTAGGATCACAAAGCAAGAAAAGTGGTGGTGTCTAAAGGCATTTTTCTTTACCTGTCTAGCTAGCTAGATGAATAATCAAGGAGTTTCTTTGTCCTATAACTAAGCTAAATCAAAGATAAATACCATGGGAAAATCCATGGTTGGCCATAAACTTGGAGCCCTAAACCCTAACTAGCTTGATCCTAGTGGCTAGTAAGACCAATAATCATGGATTTTTTTTGGCCTATAAATATGCTTCATCAGAGATAAATAACATGTGAAAAATCATGGGTTGCACGCCTGACTCATACACCATAATAATACCCCTCTTAAACTTGAATAAGGGAAATTGAACTGGTTCCATTCAACAACCATCTCATCTACGTTTTCACATTCCCCCCTCAAGCAAAGATACTAGTAGACCTGCCACCATGTACCTCTCCAAGTAATTCATTCCATAGCTTGATGACTCCATATGCCACTTCACTACGTGTATACCTGAGCAAGCACTTAAGGCCTTACAAAGGTGTGTCTCACGACATGTCCACTTGAACAACAAGCCTTACAACTTACTAGAGAAATTCCTTGGACCAAAACCCATAGGGTGTTCACACATCAGACATTGGATCTTTTAGTATATACCACTAAAATTACTCCATCTTAATTATGTTCATCCATATGATTACTCTCTTCTACATCTGATGTGATTAGTACCTTGGCTTGGTGTTTCCAACCCTTCAAACTCTCATAAGATCTTTTTATTATTCAACTATTCCATCCACAGAATCAAATTTGTAGCTACACACTGTAATATTCCCTCTCTTGATCCAGTCAAAGTGGATAGAATCGATCCATGGTATTGACCCATGGTATTTCTTGTTGGTATTGACCCATCAAGCCTATAAAAGGGGAGAGAAGCTAGGCATTTAGAGCATTCTGGATTATCTATCTTATTATGTTTGGGTTGAGAATCTGGCCTAACCAGTTCTATTATTGATTCCGAGACGAAAACCCCACGGTGATGTTTATGTGGTGAATTCATCCAAGATTCACAAGTGGGCTTCAATTTCTTATATTTGTCATTTTCAAGCAGCTGTGCATGCCATTTGCAAGATTTTATGGTCTGGGCATGTATTTTACTTTCAGTGAATAATAATATAAATAAATGGCTACATTTCTTGTGTTCTGGTTCTTGATGAAAGATTGTATTAAATGAGAACACTAAAATGTTTTAGATCTATCCAAATTTTTATTGTTTGGAATCTTACAGTGGTACCAGAGCTGTGCATCCTGCCAGCCTGAGATTTTTATGCAAGAAACTTCGGTGAAATTTAATTTTTACCCTAGCCAGCATTTCTCACTGCGGTGATATTTATCACCCTAGTTGGATTTTTATTTTTCAGTAAATTATTTTATTGGGAGACATAAGTGAAGGGAAAATCATTTATAAGTCTGTGGGTTAAATTTTTGAAAATATTTGAAGGCATGATTAACAAAATCATTTATAGCTTGTATATAGCCTCTTATGAATAAATGTACCCATAATATTTATTCATGTGTATGGAATATTATAAATGTACCCATGATATTTATTCATGTGTATAGAAGATTCATATCTTTCCTGCAAATATGGTCATTGTTGAAAGGATGGCAAGTTATTGCTAGACAGGGATTATTCCAAGGTTTCTCCTTAGCTAAGTATTAAGATCGATTGATGCCAATGTCGTCATTTTATTTTTGGAAATGCCACAAGAATCAACATAATGATATATTAGTGGATTCTCTGGGCTACAATACTTCTGTGGATCAAAGATGGAAACAACAAACAAATCAGAAGCAAGAGTAAAGTAGCAGGCCTTTCTCTTGAAAGGTCCATGTTATCCTTCAACAGTCAAAATATATCCAGAAGGAAGATGTAACAAGCAAGTGTCTCTTCGAACTGGGATCCAAATTACTGGGTACAAAGTCAAAATATGTTCTCCTACAGCTAGACACATTAAATATGGCTTTGAGCTTGATAGAGAAATCAAAATGGGAAGGGTCAAGTTGGGCCTTGAAGCCATCCATGCTTGCTTTGATACAACCTAGGTTCTTGGAGCATTCTTGTGAAATTGTTAGACTCACCGTCACTTCTTGTCTTATTAAAATCATAGCCTTAATAGCACCGCTATTGCCCTACAATGATGACATCATGAGGAGGACGTTTCAGGTAATGGTAGAAGCACTCCAAGGGTTGGACAACGCCACCGTTCTTACTTTTTTCCAGAAGCGCAAAATTTTGGAACACATGGAGAAATTCAAATTTGGTATGCTTATGTTGGATCTAGAATGTGATGATTTAATCCTTCAGATGTTCCAATACTTCTGCAATGGAATTATAACATCTCATCCAAACTTCATAAAAACAGACATGCAAAAGATCATGTCTCCGATCCTAGGAGAAGATAGGGCCATCTGTGAACAATTGAGATCCAAATTGTTGGCCATTTGGAGGAAGGAGCTAATTGCATCACCTGCTGCTTATGAACTAGCTGAGGGGTTGATCAAACAGAGCATCAAACTACTTAGAAAGAAGTTAACCAAGGAAGAACTAACAAATATTTGTGGAGACAGCAAGAATGAACTAAGGAGGAAAGGCTTATGCTTTGTATGCAAGGGAGTTTGGGCACTTGACCATTCATGCCCACATAATAAGGAGGTGACAAGGATAGAAAAATTAGAGAATTCTTCAGATCATGGGGATTCATCCATAGATGGGTTTTCTGATTTTCAGGAGAGGACCTATGAAGGATCTGAGCAGTCAAGTAAAAATGGTGAACAGCAACACCATGCTCTTCAGAGAAACTTGCAGGACAAGCTGATTAGTCAACTTGACAAAGTACATGACGAAATGAAAGATGCAATTCCTCCTAATGATGTGGTAGTTGAATCTATAAATACAATGGAGGACATCAATAAAGAGTATGGGCAATCATGAATAGGCAACAGTCCACCAGTACATCCATGTTTGAGAACCAAAGAGGATGGACAACTGATCCTCACATGTGAAGAGGTCCAGGATGAATACACCCAAGGAGAATCAAATGAGGAGCCAGTATTAATGAACCGATATAATGAGCATGATCATGCAGGCCAGCAAGACAAAGATAGTATGCAGGATGAGTCATTTCTAAAGGGCCAATCAAAGATTCAAGTTGAAACAGTGGTCGTGGGGCAACCAGTGCAATGAAATATAAAGACACTCAGCAAGGCACTAGAATTTCCAGTGAAAGACTTTCAGGAGAGGATTATGCATTTCAAGATAGGTCTTATGTTGTTGAAGCAAAGAGTCTGGATAGTCCGAGACACTGTCTTACAGGAGAACGGAAAATTTGAGGAACTCATAAGGGTATGTGCCGAATCAACGACCAAGTTGTCTAGTGTTGAGGAACGACTCAAATCCCTCACAAGGCAGCAAGAGGAGTACAATTCGGAGTTCCAGAGAATCCCTCTACAAGGATACATAGATAAGGCCTACAACACCAACAACCCATCTGTATACTTTGGGAAGAGCAGGGCAGAGTTCTCCAAATACATCATGTTGGGTAACCAAGTAGAGCAGCATGAATCGAGCATCAAACAACATCAACATAATATATTTGCGGATATTTATTCTTTCTGAAGTATGGATTGGCGAGAGATTATGAGTTGGTATTCTATTAATGGGTTGATTATTTGGAGGATACCCATAGCCAAGGAAAAATTACAGCTTGAACCACTTGGTGCAGACAACGATGGAGGGTTGAAATGGTACCATAACCCACAAGTCCCAGGATTTAGGTGGCATTGGGATCCAGGAGAATCCATTGGGGAAATGATTGGCCAAAGGATTGTTTGGGATCCAGGTAAATCTATTGAGGGAAGGATTGGTCATAGAATTTTTTGGGATCTAGGTATTGAAGGATCCATTCAGGACCATTCAACATGGAGGGCGCATCGGATTGTATGGGATCTTGGTATTAATGTACAAATGCTTCTGTTGTCGATAGAAGTGGATTGCTTGAGGACAAGAAATCTTTGGGTGGGAGGATTTGTAATATTCCCTTTCTTGATCCAGTCAAAGTGGATAGAATCGATCCATGGTATTTTCCCATGGTATTGACCCATGGTATTTCTTGTTGGTATTGACCCATCAAGCCTATAAAAGGGGAGAGAAGCTAGGCATTTGGAGCATTCTGGATTATCTATCTTATTATGTTTGGGTTGAGAATCTGGCCTGGCCAGTTCTATTATTGATCCCAAGATGAAAACCCCGCGGTGATGTTTATGTGGTGAATTCATCTAGGATTCACAAGTGGGCTTCAATTTCTTATATTTGTCATTGTCAAGCAGTTGTGCATGCCATTTGCAAGATTTTATGGTCTGGGCATGTTTTTTACTTTCAGTGAATAATAATATAAATAAATTGTTGCATTTCTTGTGTTCTGGTTCTTGATGAAATATTGTATTAAATGAGAACACTTAAATGTTTTAGATCTATCCAAATTTTTATTGTTTGGAATCTTACACACACCAACCAATTGTTGCTGGTGTAATCTTTCTATATTGCCTAGTTGATCATCTTGATCACTACTACAAAATATTTTTCTACAAAAGGCTTCCTATCCACATGATATTTTGTGCATGCAACCTACTCCGCTACATCCATTCTCTTCTCTTTCTTGAACCTTGCACAAGGCACATGTTCTTGCTCCCCTTAACTTTTTGAAGTGTTTAGTGATTGCGATGTTAACTCTCAATTTTTTTCCCTTCACATAGCTAACTCCATGTGAACTCCATATTCCGTCCTTGTATAACCACTTGGTATATTTCCAATTACATATTGGTTGTAGTATTTATATCATTTCATTTATACACCATTTTCGTTCTTTTCATCCATGTGACCATTTCTCCATGTTATATGATCCTAACAATAAATTATTCAATAAAAAAATATAGCATATGCTGCATTGTCCTAATCTAATCCTGCCAATAAATTATTCAATAAAAAAATATAGCATATGCTGCATTGTGCTAATCTAATCCTGCGATGTGATCTAATCCCTAGATTAGTTAGGTAATCTAGCACTTATATGTATATGCTTCCACTTTTGTAGTTATGGTACCATTAGGCGTAGATCAGTTAGGTAATCTAGCGTTTATATGTATATGCTTCCACTTTTGTACTTATGGTACCATTACGCCTTTTGAGACTGATGTTTTTTTCGTTAATACTATTTGAAATTAAAACTTATATATCTTCATTGTATAAGAAAAAATAGTCATTTTTATGGATGTATGACAACCTTTATAATTTGCTAGGAAAAACAAATGTCTTCATTGTACACAAGCGTTGAAGCGGAATAAATATCGACTCCTGTTTTAAACATTGTAGACCACAAAACAACATGAAAGGAAAATAAAAATTTGAAGTTCAAGTTTACAATAACGGGGATTGCATTGCATAAATTTGCGTCATCCTTAAAGATAGTAAACGTTATAAATGACAAATATTATAAACAACGAAACGAAGCTCAAGTTTACAATTTCCAGGAATTATATCGCTATCCATTTCAGATTCATGGAATCGCTATCCATTTCAGATTCATGGAATATTTTGGGATTTGAGGGACAACGTGAGAAAGAATGGAGAGAATATGTGAAGTCCAGATTTCTTTTCTCTATGTTCAAAATAGTTAGAATATATGGAAAAAATTAATAATAAATTAGTGGAGTGAAAATCAATTAAAAGTGAAGTAAAAATGAATTGACTATATGACATCTAGGAGATAAGCGTTTTCTCCAAATGTTAATTATGATGAAGCATGGCACACAGTGAGATTAATATCTCAACATAATTTAAAATGTTACAAGTAGAGACACTTACAACTCTTATTTTTTTTTTTGAAATTCAAATACATTTTTGCTTGATGGTTTTGTGAAATATATGCCAGCTGATTTTTTGAGCCACAAAATCAAGTACTATATCTCCATCATTGAAAATGTAATGGATGAAATGAAAATGTGTGTTAATGTGCTTTCTCTTTTTGTGAAAAACATGATTTTTTGATAAGGAAATTGTTGAATATCATAGTAAATAGGAGTTGGCTCCTTCTAAACATTTCAAATATCTTTCAATAATCTTCTCAACCACACTACTGGACAAGCTCCTGACGTTTTTGCTACATATATTTCCCCTAGGGAAAATATTGAAATGATTGATTGATTTTTGGATGCCCATCAAATCAGATTGGTTCCAAGGTGAAAAGCATACAGTGAGGTGATTTTGCAATCATCTAGACTCTTGTATTGAAACAATTGATTATTTCTGGGTACCCATCAAATCAGATTCGTTCCAATGTGAAAAGCATACTCTGATGTGATTTTGCAATCATATAGACTGTGTCAATAATAGTTGTGTGTATAACTTGAAAGTGAACAATTTTCAAAACTCCACAATTAAGCGCACTTGAGCCAGATGAGTTCTGGGATGGGTGACCTCCTGGGAAGTCCTGATTACCAGGCCCAGAAAGTGATGATAGACGCTATGTGATTCATTTCACTAGTTTCAATCCCACTTTTTCACCCCTGTGAGCATCACCTGATGCAATGAGTGCTAAGTGGACTATTCAAAAATCATGAGAAATTAGTCAGTTATGACTACCTTTCATGGAAATGGTCATAGATGAATGACTAAATTAACGCAGTTGAATCCCAAAATGATATCTAATATAATGCACTGTGGAAACCCCTCATACTTAAAATACTAAGAGTAAAGGGATCTATTCTTAAATGGTTCATGAGGCACAATAGTTGCTAAAGTTTTGCAAATGGGGTAGTAAGCTAAGTGGGCTTGATTGTGGGAAAAACTCCACAGTTAAGCGCGCTTGAACCAGAGGATTTCTGGGATGCGTGACTTCTTGGGAAGTCTTGGTTACAGGGTGCAAGCCCCGGAAGTGATGATTGACACTATGTGATTCATTTCAATAGTTTCAATCCCACTTCTTCACCCGTGTGAGCATCACCTGACGCAATGAGTGCTAAGTGGACTATTCAAAAATCATGAGAAATTAGTCAGTTACGACTACCTCTCATGGAAATGGTCATAGATGAATGACTAAATTAACACAGTTGAATCCCAAAATGATATCTAATATAATGCACTGCAGAAACCCCTCATACTTAAAATACTAAGAGTAAAGGGATCTATTCTTGAATGGTTCATGAGGCACAACAGTTGCTAAGGTTTTCCAAATGGGGTAGCAATCTAAGTAGGCTTGATTGTGGGGAAAACTCCACAGTTAAGCGCGCTTGAGCCAGAGGAATTCTGGGATGGGTGACTTCCCGAGAAGTCCTCGTTACCGGGTGCAAGCCCCGAAAGTGATAATGATATCTAATTTTCAAAATGTGTGGAGAAAAAACCATAATCTAAGGTAATGTGATAGACATATAGCAAAAAGTAAGATTAACATGTCAATAGTCCTACTTTAATAAGATCCCAGAAAAAGAATAGGAATAGGGTCCTTTACCTAAAATGAATTACAAATGAATTACAATTGAAACGAGTAGAAATTAAATTTTCGGAAATGAAATCATTTCAACTTAAAAGAGTGCAAATTCGAAAACATCTAAAGGGCAAAAATAATCCTAGAGCCTATGGTGCAGCACTCCGTAGTCAAGCCAGAACATGTACTTCCACGAAGAAAGGAAAATAACTGAAAACAAAAATTTAATATTGTTTCCCTCTAGGTATTGGGTGCGGGCTTCTACTTAACGTTTTTCTCCATTTCTTTGGAAGTTTTCAAGAACGTTTTTCTCCATTTATGTGGAAGTTTTCTTGCTTGAGACATATTTACGTCGATGAGTATAGCATGCTATAATTGTTTGAGGTGGCGGTCAAGGAGACCTCTTGCAGGCATAAAACAAAGCAGGACAAATATAGAGTGCAAATTCAATGGATAGGCATCGTCCTTGAACGTGGTAGACATTATAAAACACGAAGCCGCATAGGTTCAAGTTTACAACACTGGGGATTGCATTGCGATATATCTGAGATCGAACCGAAGCATGCACTTCCACCTAGAGAGTCCAACGATTCAAAATGAAAAAATGGAGGTTGACCTGAACCATTTTATTCTATTAAATATCTGTTTCTGTCGGTCCGCTAGCTAGCTATGACCAAAAGATAAATTAATTTGAATAAATTCATCTTAACAATGGTTTAATATAGCCATCAAGCCCACATACCATAACTCGTTAAAATTATACGGCACGAGCATGAAACCATGACCAAAAATTAAGTTAATTTGAATAAATTCATCTTAACAATGGTTTAATATAGCCATCGAGAATTCTGCAGTTTTCACTAACCATGCTGTTTTCACAATCCACGCATCATGGATCTTTGGAAATGCTCCTTTTAAGACTTCGGGTAGACTTGGGTTTTCCATGCATACTTGATATTTACCTAGAAGTGCTGAGCTTGGAATTCCTGTACGCAGTGTCAAGAGGTGGTTGGAGAACTTCAACTCAGCAGATTAATTTTTAAGTAATTATAATATTACTATTTTTTAATGGGTAAATACTTACTGGATTTAATTTTGAATCTTATAAATAACATAATCTGCTCAGATACTCTTATTATAATATTAAATTAGTAAAATAATAAAAATATATATAATATTCAAAATATGATATTAAATTAAATTATCAAAAATATAAAATGTATTTTATTTTAAAATAAATTAATTGATATTTATTGTAAAAAAAATATTCTTACATTATTTTATTATTTCTGTGTGTGGTATAAGAACTAATTCTCATGAGTTTCAGATTGACATTGGAAAATGAAAAATACTTTCTTTTAGATTGTCTTATGCTTACATTAACTCTCAATTCTACCTATAGCTATCTTGGAGCACTTATTTCCTTTCTCTTTAATCATAGAAATAAGATTTTGAAGAATCAAACTTAGATTATTTCTCCTTTCTTAAAGTCTGATAAATGGCACTGATCTAAACATATGGTAACCACCACCATCATCATTATTATTATTATTTCTAATTTAGTTTTTTTCTAGTTAATTTTGATTTTTAATTTTAATTTTAATCAAAATCTATAATTTAAAAAAAAAAAAAAAATTAATATGTAAAATTGAAGCGTTCAAGAATTTTTAAAAGTGTTATCACAGAATTCTAGTGAAAAAAGCCATTTTATAAGTTATATCACCCCTAAATATATTCCAAAATTTAGATAATCTAGAAAAATACAAAGAAAAATATTTACAAATCACACTAAATTCAACTAATTTAAGCATTAAATCTATTACATTACAATCAAATTCTTTATGAATTGACAAATATACAAGCATGTCGAGTTCTGCTCATTCAACTATTTATAACCATGATGGATAAAGTGATAATCTCAACTATATATAACCATGATTCATAAAGGGATAATCTCAGCATTGCCATGCACAGTTACATTTATTGGTGAATATATATATTGCTAATTATAATACGCTCACTTCTTTTTTCTGCGCTCTGGTACATCGAGTTCCAAAGAAACCAAAGATCAAAATAGATAAATTAATACGCTCACTTTTTTTTTCTTCTTTCTGGTCTATCAAGTTCCAAAGAAACGAAAGATCAAAATAGATAGAATCCTTATGGAAGCTTATTCTGCTGGTTCATTTTTACATTTTATGGTTGAGTATAACCATGGTGCCCTTAATTTCGCAATCCTCTATGCTGAAATTTGTCGAAAATTCTGGTAGAGGTAAGAGTGGATCGAAGTGTAACAATATATCGAATGTGTCGAAGTCCACACTGTCGACGCTCAGGAGGTCTTTAATAAGCTGATCAGAGTGATTGTCTGTAACCGACTTTTCTTGCGGTCTAATGGCTACTGGCTTGATTAGGGAAGGAGAGTTCATTTCAGTTCTTATTTTGTTTGAAACGGTCTTTTTCATGGTAACAAAACATGCGGTTTTATCATTCACGACTCTGTGCTCAAGTACATGCCTTTTGCACGACTCCGTGTTCCAGTAATTCTTGATCTCGTTACCAGTACGCCCTGGCAATCGTCCTGCTATTAACGACCACCTACATACACATAAAATAAAATAATCTTTGCTATATTGGTTAATTTGAATGTTTGCAATCTGAAATTTAGATGAAGCACTTTCATATTTGATGCAAAGAGGAAAAAAAAAGAGTTGTCTATAGATGCAATAAGAAAGAGAGAAAAAAGCTGTTTATAGATGCGGAAGGAATTTGCTAAAAAAAACTTTTTAAAAAATCAGTTAGTGTAATTGTCTGATATCGTTGATTTTTATAATCTTATTAGAGTTTCTAAATAATTTTGTGATTTTTTTTAGACCAGATGAAAAAAAGTAACTTCATAGTGGTCTACTATTTATTGAAAAAGAGTGTTATCTGTTATTGCTTTTAGTTGCAGTAAAACATTACAAATCTACATTTTTAAGTTTTTTTTTTGAAGTTTTAGACTACATTAGTTTGAGTAGACGTTAACGATTCATCACCATTATTACTAATTATCTTATTATCTTTATAATGAACTAATTAAAAACGGATTTTCTAATTAAGAGAACCGTTGTACCCTAAGTTGACGAATAGTAAACAAAACCAGTTTCAACGCATTTCAAAAAGTTGACACACATGTTGCATGGTTTTATGGATTTATTGATATAAAATAATAAAAATTTAAATTAGCTTACTTTTGAAGACGAAAAATGGAATGCAGAAGGGACGAGTGACGCAATCTTTTGTGGTTATGTGTAGTTTTTTTAAATGTTTCATGAATAATTAATAATATACAGATTGAAATTTTAAATGAATTACTAATAATTAATATAACATAAATTGTAATTAAAATAATAATTTAACTCATTTAAGAATAATGTATAAGGTCTTCAAATTCTGTTTCATTATTATATTAATAATAAATTCACAGAAAACATAAAGGTTCTAATCAAAATTAAACACTATTCAAAAAAACAATTAATTTATACTAATAGCTTCTAAAAATTATTTTGTCAAGAGGAAATCAACTATTATTGGTATGTCTTCAAATATTTACAGAGGAAACTGAGAGGAAATCAACTATTATGGGTATGTCTTCAAATATTTAAAGAAGAAACTCAGAGCCAACGTCATGTATTTTCACATGATTATGGATTGCCATTATAACTCAGTTACACTACAGAAATGATGACAACAAAAAATGTCTTCTTCAATTTGTATAAAAATATCTTTCTATTGCTTTGTATTAAATATTTAGAGAGAAAACTTAGAGCCAACGTCATGTGACAAATGGTCATGGATTGCCATTAGAACTCAGTCATACTATAGAAATGATGAAAAAACAAAAGATGTCTTCACTTTGTATGCACAATATTTGTATTGGTTTGAATATAGTAAAATTATGGACTTGCATAATTAATGCAATATCTTGTATTCGATTGGATCAGTAAAATTATGGATTTGCATAATTACTGTAAGTGTAATCTTTAAAAGAAAAAATTATTTATTTTATTTTTTTCACGTTTTAATCAACTTAAATTAATGCTCAATTAACTTAAGGCTACTTAAATTTAGAAGCTTTTTTTTACAGTTGAGTGTAAGAGGTTGTGTAACTTTATCTATCTATTTTATTAAATTTAAAATAAAATTAAAAATGATGTTCTAAATAAAAGAATATCTAATTTATGTTGATATCAACTTCATATATATCTATATATATATAAAAAATTGTTAAAATAAAATATTTTAATATTTTATATAAAAAAACATTTCAATATTGTTATGAATAAAATATTTTAAGAGGATTTAATATTTACATATACATTATAATATATTAATAGTAAAAAATAATTTTCATTTGCTTGATAAAATGTCTAAATATATATGTTATGTAAAATATTTTAATGCTAACAACATATATATATATATATATATATATATATATATATAAGTTTTTCCTTGAAAAAAATTGATTTTTTTAAGCTCATGTTAAATCCATGCTTAGAATGAATTTATATTAATATAAACACATTATTTTTAAAATCGAATCAACTATCTAATGTTCCACTTTATAAAATATGCTATCACCATACTATCCTGTAGAGACATTCACTAGTTTCTATATTCAATTTTTATTATATTTTGGGTTTTACTTTTATGTCATAGGCACCCATCTGAATACACCATTTGTATGTCAAAACAATAACATTAAAAAAAAATATTGTCACTGTCATTAACCAACAAACTTACACATAATAAAAAAAATTTACCTCTTAACTTAAATTCCTTTCCACGGTTGACTTACCATGCAAATCACAACTTCATACTAATAACATTAAAGTATGTTGTGATAGTTCGTAGAAAGCATAACTCAAAATTCCATATTAACGTTGATGTACAAGAGACACATTATCATATGGAAATAAAATCATGGTTGATGTGTTTTCGGTGGCTCTCAAGAGCACACCACAATTATCTATACTTACTATATATGCGGCAAGACTTTTATTTGTATTTCGCTGGGAAGGTACTACCCCGGCGCGCCAATTCTACAGCGTTTAATGAGGGTTAGTCCTTTCGGCTGTAACGTTTAAGTTATGAGATTGTTATTGATTAATGATTCGGCCACCTGGCACGGAGCTCTCATATGTCGAGGCACAGGCGTCGCTGCCTGCGGAGTTTCTGTACTTGGCATTTATCAACGGTGACAACTGTGACTTGCCTCGAGTCCTTCGACATTTTTGGGAGGGAAACAGGCTGAGTCTAGAGTATTCGGCATTCTCTTCAGTTTTGGAATTTGGAGATTCTCCCATAACGCGCTACGAGTTGATTACTCCTCCTCGGCATCTCTGTCACTGAATCCTGTTTTAAAAGAGGTACGTAGCATTTGCCCTGCGACAACTATTTTAGTCTTGGTTTTTGGTTTCAAGAGTTTCATAGAAAATTTCATGTTTTTCCTGTATGTTTTACCCAGGAACTAATTGGTCACACAGTGTGACGTTTTACTTCCCTTTGCATACAGTTTGCGGTGGAGGTTGCTCTGAAAATGGAGATATGCTTTCGGCCACTAAGGCTGTGTCTGGAAAGGTACCCACTTATCATTTGTTTTATGTTCCACTGTGGAGTAAAATATTAAAATTTTCGAGCTATTAGCAAGTTTCCACTGTCTCTCTTAAATTTAACTTTCCTTTTTATCGCCTTCCAGGGTTATCAATACGCATACTTACAGGTGAGCTTCACCTTGCCCGGTGGGGTTTAGAGTTTCATTTAGCATTATATTAACCTCTTCATTATCATGACAGGGATTTGTTTTTCTTTGTGTCTCGCAGGTGAGTGAGATTTATCTAGGTTCATCCTACAACCTTACCTCATCACTTAACTATGGTTGATATACGCTTCGCCTGCCACAGGTACCTCAAAAACGCCACAAGGGTTCTGTACAGCTTTCGGCGTGTTCTTTTAATTTCTTTGAGATGAAACCGGGCGTTTACCCACTCCCGGTTGAGGGTTTTAATTCCGTCTAGTGAAAGTTTTTCTTGTAATGCTACAAAAGTCTAATACAATAACTGGGATAAATCCATAGCTATTATTTTTATACTGTAAATGTTTTCTATTTTTCTTATATCTAAATCCCTGGGGGTTTTGATACTCGTTTATCAGTACTCTTGCTTTATTCGGCTTTACTCCTGTTGGTTCGGTTTGCTGAGTTGTTGCCATGCAATTCCTTGCTGAGTAACAGCATTCTGAGCAAGAAGTCGTTGGATATGTAGTCATTTTGCTACAACTATGTTTATGGACAATCTCTGAAATGTTGTAAGAGGTTATTTTTTTTTTAAATTAAGAATTTGTTTCCATTTCATAATATCTACTTCAGTACTTGGAATTTTTCTCCTATTTGCACATTATCTCCAAGGAGGGTTTTTGGATTTCATTGTTAGCTATTTATTTAACTGAACACTCAGAATTTACAGCGTGTCGATATGTTTTCGTTACTGGTTAACCTACTGTTTAATATTTACTTGGCATAGATTATCTTTGAGGTGTCTGGTCCACCTTCTACAAACCGTGTATAGTCACCACTATTCTAGGTTGACCTGAGGCGAGGGCTTGGTAGGGTTTCAGACCCACCTCTGCGCCTCAAGCCTTGGACCTGGTACTTCTTCTGAGTGCAGCCTTGCTACTACTTTCTTTGAATTGATTTCTGGGTATTCCTGCAACTAGTTCCAATGTTGAGTTTTTTTAATCTGCTAGCTATTTATGATGTTGTATTTACATTCCTGTAGAAGCTTTTAAATGTCTTCTAAATATATGCATGTTTAGCAGATATGGATACTTGCATAATAGATTTATCTTATTTTCTTTCGTTCTTTTTATTCTCTTAACACAACAGAGGAATAATAATAATAATATCAAGCACATGCTCTATTAATGCACAGTTTGACATTCTTTTACTTAGTGAAAACCCAGTAGATTATAACTGAACTGCATTGTCCCATCCTTCGGTAAGACAGTAAAATGAATATAACTATTCAGTCACAGATTTTAAAATAGATAACTTTATCATAGACTTTATCATAGACATTATCATAGGGTTTCAGACCCACCTCTGTGCCTCAAGCCTTGGACCTGGTACTTCTTCTGAGTGCAGCCTTGCTACTACTTTCTTTGAATTGATTTCTGGGTATTCCTGCAACTAGTTCCAATGTTGAGTTTTTTTAATCTGCTAGCTATTTATGATGTTGTATTTACATTCCTGTAGAAGCTTTTAAAGGTCTTCTAAATATATGCATGTTTAGCAGATATGGATACTTGCATAATAGATTTATCTTATTTTCTTTCGTTCTTTTTATTCTCTTAACACAACAGAGGAATAATAATAATAATATCAAGCACATGCTCTATTAATGCACAGTTTGACATTCTTTTACTTAGTGAAAACCCAGTAGATTATACCTGAACTGCATTGTCCCATCCTTCGGTAAGACAATAAAATGAATATAACTATTCAGTCACAGATTTTAAAATAGATAACTTTATCATAGACATTTCACTTGTATCCTAGTCAAACTTCAGTTCTGAATACTTATCTGGATCTGAAAATCGAATTCCTCAAGTTGTGGTCCTCCCAACCAACCAAGTGAGGCAATTACGTCCTCCACTTGCCCCCTAGCTTCAGAATCTAGGTAGGTGCCACGGGAATAACAGTGGATGGTACTCTGCTGTGACCTTTGGAAGCCCCTTCCAATCACACATAGAGATTCTGGCCTTTTCAAGGGTTGCAGAAAGATACTTTCAACTGGTGTTTCGAGCTCTAGAAAAATACTTTCCCCTTTCTTGCCAATTTTCCAGACCCCCCTCTCTTCTCCTGGATTCCAACTTTATCCACTGAGGAGAGGGTAACTGTTTTCCAACTGTCCCCAACCACCACCTATTCTGAGAAAATATCACCAACAGCTTTAGAGATTCTCTTTCCATTCATTGGTTTCTCTTATTAATTCATAAAATAAAATAAAATAAAATAAAAAATAGTAATTTGTCTCAAAACATGATCATAAAGTCTTTCTTGTCAAAAAAATAAAATAAACCAATTGTTTTAACTAGTTAATGCTAGTTAATTTCTTAATGAGGTTGTCACATCTTCCCCCCCTGGAAGTAACACTGTCCTCGATGTTTTCAGCCCATCTCTGCAAAGAGTTCTGGGTAGGCTTCCTGCACAAAATTTTCATCCTCCCAAGTAGCTTCGTCCGGTCTAAAGTGCTTCCACTGCACTTTCACCTGGGTAACTACTCTTTTACGAAGTTCAATTTCCCTATGATCAAGTATGCGTAGTGGCTCTACCAGAAATTCTCCGTCCAGTTCTACCTGAAAGGAAAACAATAGGATTGCCAATCAGTAGATTTAAATTTATTCAAACTTCAGTTAGGATTTTCTTCTATTCTTTCTCCCTACCTGAATGTTCTGCCAATGAATTACATGCTTTTCATCATGCACATATCGCTTTAATAAATATATATGGAACACATTGTGTACTTTAATATGACTAGGCAAAGCCAGCCTATAGGCTACTGGTCCCACCCTTTCCAGAATTTGGAAGGGTCCACAGTAGCGAGGAGCTAATTTGGCGCAGGAAGTCTACCTTAAGGTACTTCTTTTAGGCTTAATTCTTACATATACGTGGTCTCCTACCATGAATTCCTGATAGGATCTTTTCTTGTCTGCAAAGACCTTTTGTCGATCTTGCACAACCTTCAAATCCTGCCTTATTCTTCTTACTTCGGCTTCCAGTTTAGCCAGCATTTCTGGTCCCAACATTAATTTTGTCTCAGGACTACTCCATTTTATCGGTGTGCGACACTTCTGACCATATAACGCTTCAAAGGGACTCATTTTTAGATATTCCTGGTATCCATTGTTGTATGCAAATTCCACAAGGTGCAAGTAATATTCCCATTTGGCTGGCTGCCGCATTACATACATGCGCAACATGTCTTCCAATACTTGGTTTACCCGCTCAGTCTGCCCATCAATTTGAGGGTGATAGGCAGTACTGAAGTGTATCTGTGTCCCTAGACCTGAAAACAGAGTTTTCCAAAATGCGGATGTAAATTTAACATCCCGGTCTGAAATCACGGTCTTAGGTATACCATGCAACCTAAATATTTCATTCATGAAGATGTCTGCAATCTACACTGTTTTGTAGGTAGATTGTACAGGTATGAAATGGGAAAATTTACTTAATCTGTCCACCACTACCATAATTGAATCATTCTGTTTCCTTGTTCGAGGTAAGCCCGTGATGAAATCTAAAGAGATCACTTCCCATTTCCATTCAGGAATGGGTATGGCTTGCAGTAGCCCTGTAGGGTGCTGGTGCTCCACTTTAACTTGCTAACATTCTAAACATTTGCTCAGATATTCTGCAATGTCCCTACGTATACCTGGCCAATAATATATCTTTCTTATTGCCGTAAGCATATTTTGATAGCCTAGATGGCCATTGTAGTTGCTGCGATGGTATTCGTCCAGGATTAACTCCTTAAGACTTGCGTGATTAGGAACATAGATTCTTCCACGAAAAATTAACATCTGTTCTTCGTTACTTCCATACTCTGATGGCTTGCCTTACTCCTTATCCTTTTCCATCTACTGCCACAAGAATTTGTATTATGGATCCTTCTGTGCTTCTTTCCTTAATTTCTCTGACAATTGGCTTACAGGTTGGCTATAGTACATTGCATATATCCCATGCAATTTCCTGCTCAAAGCATCTACAACTTGGTTTTCTTTTCCTTTAACATTTTGTATATCCATGTCAAATTCACTGAAAAAGGCATTCCACCTTGCTTGCCTAGAGTTTAAATCTGCTTGCTTAAAATAGTTAGTCAAACTGCTATGGTCTGTTTTAAGTACAAATCTTTTGCCCAGTAGATAATGCCTCCATACTCGGAGAGCATGCACTACTGCTGTGAGTTCCAAGTCATAAGCAGTGTACTTTTGTTCATGTTCTCTCAACTTTCTGGACTCATAGGCTATCACCTTGCCTTCTTTTGTCAATACTGCACCAACTCCTTCCTTCCTGGCATCAGTACACACCACATAGTCTTTATTGGGGTCAGCTACCTTCAGTACTGGTGCTGTGGTTAGGATTTGTTTCAGCTTTTCAAAGCTGATCTGACATTCATTTGTCCATTTGAAAGGTTTTCCTTTCTTTTTCAAAGATGTAATAGGATAGGCGATTTTAGAAAACCCTTCAATAAATATTTTATAATATCCAGCTAGACCCATAAATGATCTAATATCTGCTACATTTTGAGGTACTCGCCATTCCAATATGGTTTTGATCTTTTCAGGATCAACAGCTATTCCCTCCGCTAACACAACATGTCCCAAATATTGGATTTCTGATTTAAAGAAATCGCACTTGCTAAATTTTGCATATAGCCGATGCTTCCTCAGTATTTCCAAAACTATTCTCAGATGTTCCTTATGTTCCTCCTCACTTTTTGAGTATATCAGTATATCATCTATGAAAATCAATATAAAGCTGTCTAAGAACTGATGAAAGATGCCATTCATCAACCTCATAAAGGTTGCTAGTGCATTTGTCAGTCCAAAGGGCAGTACCACAAACTCATAATGCCCATATCTAGTGCGGAATGTTGTTTTGCAAATATATTCATCCTTGATTCGTATCTGATGATATCCAGACCTCAAATCTATTTTAGAGAACACCTTAGCACCCCTCGCCTGATCTAATAAATCATCGATTCTAGGTAAAGGATATTTATTCTTAACTATCAGCTTTTTGAGCTGCTAGTAATCCATACACATGCGTAAGGTTCCATCCTTCTTTCTAACAAAAAGAACTGGTGCTCCCCAAGGAGACACACTTGGACAAATATAGCCCTTGTCTAACAGTTCTTGTAGTTGTATCTTCAGCTCAGTTAATTCTGGTATACTCATTATGTAGGGAGCTCTTGACACTGGTGTGGCTCCGGGTAGCAACTCTATGGTGAAGTCAATATCCCTTTTGGGAGGTAAACCAGGGATGTTTTCTAGAAAAATATCTAGGAATTCCTGTATTACAGGAATATCCTCCATATTTGTAGCCTTTCCCTTGGATTTTGCATATCCTACTTGAATTGCGTACAACTGACATCCCTTTCGGAAACACTTACCCATCTGAGATGCTGTTATGGGGTTTAATTGTACAGGTTTCTTAATTCCTTTAAGTTCCTTACATGTGCCATCTTGGGTTCTGTAATAAATTGTCTTTTCTTTACAGTCCACTGGGTCTTGTGTTTCTCTAACCAGTCCATTCCCAATAAAACATCATATGATCCTAATGGTAGAACATTTAAGTCTACTTGCAACTATTGTTCTGCCACTTCCAGTATGCAATTAGCAACTTTCGCGGTTACCTTGTGTTTTGCCTCATTGGCTAATTGAACTAGCCAATAATTTTTAAATTTTTGTTCTTTTAATTTGCACAACTCCACTAGTTTAGGACTTAGATAACTTAAACTAGCTCCGGGATCTATTAAAATCGAAACATGTTTAGATAGTATGGTACCTTCCAATTCAATCATGGTGGGCTAGAAGTCAACCTGTTGGTCCTCCAAGGCTGCATTTATACGTGGTATGTTATGTGCCACGTCCCCTACTGTTGACGCCTCCTGTAGATTTGCCACAGTTTCACTTTTATTTTGCTGTGGACAGTTTTTATAGTAATGAGCTTCCCCACAGCCCCAACACTGTAGGGGAGGTTTAGTATTCTTTCCTTGTTCTGGTTTGCTTGATGCTTCTGTGGGTTTTTCCTCAACTGGCCATTGATCCTTTGATGGTTTTTACCAAACTGCTTGCTGATGGTGTTCCGTACTGCCCCTTTAAAGTTGCTGCTTTTGTTTTTTTTGAAAGTAGAGGCATTCTTATGATTTTTCTTTGGCTGCCATCCTTTCCCACCTTCCCCCTTGGTCTTATATTGATGATAGCACATGCGTGCTTTACGGATAGCTTCATCCATAGTTTGGGGGTTAACAAACTCTATTAACTCTCTCATGGGAGCATGAAACTGCTCAAGAACCTCTGCACCTTAGCTTTTTCTTCTCGGAGATAAGGTACATAACGTAATCAGGGAGGTAAATCTCATGACGTATTCATCCATGGTCATTTGGCCTAGCCGAAGATCATGTAATTCCTTGGCGTTGTCATCATAAAACCTTTCTGTCAGGTATTTATCCTTAAAGTACTGCTGAAATTGTTCCCATGTAATATCTCGTTCATCATTGCTGCGAACATTCTTTACTTCTTCCCACCACAGGGTGGCTTTCTCTCGCAACTGGTATATAGCTAATTTGGCCTTCAGATTGATGCTATACTCATATACCTGAAAATATTTATTTATATTGATTAACCAAGCCTCATCTGCCTCTCCTGCCTCCCCATCAAACATAGGTGGCTTAATTTTACGAAATTCCCCCCTGCAGTTCCACTTTCTGCCTCTTGAGGTCCTGCTGGTCGGACAAGTTGCTCGACTCTGCCTCATTATAATTCCTATTTTTGCTTTTTTGGGAGGGGCTCCTCTCAGTCTTACCAGTAGTATTATTTCTGGTTTGCTACTCCTCCTGTTCTGTTGATTCTTCTTTTTCAACACTGGGGTGTTCCATTTCTTGATTTTGTTTGTCAGATAAACTTTTCAAGATCTTTTCTTGGTCGTGTAGCAGCCTCTCATTATCCCTCCGAACCCTCATCATTTCTTCTTGTAATTGTTGTACTGTATTTAGTAGAAATGCAGTTTGATGCTGCTATTCTTCAAGCATTCAGCTCGTCTTTTGGTGTTGTTCCACAGTTAATGGAACCCACATCTCTGGATTCATAACTGTTGGGCCTTGAGTCTCCTCCGGTTGTGATTGAGATGTTGTACCTTCTCTCATTTCTCTCGCTTCCTCTCAGTGCACTATCACATACACAGCTCTAAGGTTAGCAGACCCTTAGGATGCCAGTGTAGCAACTTGGCTCTGATACCACTTGTCACTGTCATTAACCAACAAACTTACACATAATAAAAAAAATTTACCTCTTAACTTAAATTCCTTTCCACGGTTGACTTGGAACCATGAAAATCACAACTTCATACTAATAACATTAAAGTATGGTGTGATAGTTCGTAGAATGCATAACTCAAAATTCCATATTAACGTTGATGTAAAAGAGACACATTATCATATGGAAATAAAATCATGGTTGATGTGTTTTCGGTGGCTCCCAATAGCACACCACAATTATCTATACTTACCATATATGCAGCAAGAATTTTATTTGTATTTAGCTGGGAAGGTACTACCCTGGCACGCCAATTCTACAGCGTTTAATGAGGGTTAGTCCTTTCGGCTGTAACGTTTAAGTTATGAGATTGTTATTCATTAATGATCCGTCCACCTGGCACGGAGCTCTGATATATCGAGGCATAGGCGTCGCTACCTGCGAAGTTTCTGTACTTGGCATTTATCAACGGTGACAGCTGTGACTTGCCTCGAGTCCTTCGACATTTTTGCGAGGGAAATAGGCTCAATCTGGAGTATTCGGCATTATCTTTAGTTTTGGCATTTGGAGATTCTCCCATAGCGCGCTAAGAGTTGATTACTCCTCCTCGGCGTCTTCGTCATTGAATCCTGTTTTAAAAGAGGTACGTAGCGTTTTCCCTGCGACAACTATTTCAGTCTTGGTTTTTGGTTTCAAGAGTTTCATAGAAAATTTCATGTTTTTCCTGTATGTTTTACCCAGGAACTAATTGGTCACATAGCGTGACGTTTTACTTCCCTTTGCATACAATTTGCGGTGGAGGTTGCTCTGAAAACGGAGATATGCTTTCGGCCACTAAGGTTGTGTCTGGAAAGGTACCCACTTAGCATTTGTTTTATGTTCCGCTGTGGAGTCAAATATTACAATTTTCCAGCTATTAGCAAGTTTCCACCGTCTCTCTTAAATTTAACTTTCCTTTTTGTCGCCTTCCAGGGTTATCAACACGCAGACTTACAGGTGAGCTTCACCTTGCCTGGTGGGATTTAGAGTTTCATTTAGCATTATATTAACCTCTTCATTATCATGACAGGGATTCATTTTTCTTTGTGTCTTGCAAGTGAGTGAGATTTGTCTAGGTTCATCCTGCAACCTTACCTCGTCACTTTGTTACGGCTGATATACGCTTCGCCTGCCATAGGTACCTCAAAAACGCCACAAGGGTTCTGTACAAATTTCGGCGTGTTCTTTTAATTTCTTTGAGATGAAACCGGGCATTTACCCACTCCCGGTTGAGGGTTTTAATTCCGTCTAGTGCAATTTTGTCTTGTAATGCTACAGAAGTCCAATACAATAACTGGGATAAATCCATGGCTATTATTTTTATACTATAAATGCTTTCTATTTTTCTTATATGTAAATCCCTGGGGGTTTTGATACTCGTTTATCAGTACTCTTGCTTTATTCGGCTTTACTCCTGTTGGTTCGATTTGCTGAGTTCTTTCCATGCAATTCCTTGTTGAGTAACATGATTCTGAGAAAGAATTCATTGGATATGTAGTCATTTTGCTACAAATTGCTTATGGACAATCTCTGAAATGTCGTAAGAGGTTCTTTTTTTTTAAAAGTAAGAATTTTTTTCCGTTTCATAATATCTACTTCAGTACTTGGAATTTTTCTCCTGTTTGCACATTATCTCCAAGGAGGGTTTTTGGATTTCATTGTTAGTTGTTTATTTAAGTGTACACTCAGAATTTACAGCGTGTCAATATGTTGTCCTTACTGGTTAACCTACTGTTTAATCTTTACTTGGCATAGATTATCTTTGAGGTGTCCAGTCCACCTTCTACAAACCGTGTATAGTCACCCCTATTCTAGGTTGACCTGAGGCGAGGGCTTGGTAGGGTTTCAACCCCACCTCTACGCCTCAAGCCTCGAAGTTGGTAGTTCTTCTAAGTGCAGCCTTGCTACTACTTTCTTTGAATTGATTTATGGGTATTTCTGCAACTAGTTCCAATGTTGAGTGTTTTTAATCTGCTAGCTATTTATGATGTTGTATTTACATTCCTGTAGAAGCTTTTAAAGGTATTCTAAATATATGCATGTTTAGCAGATATGGATACCTGTGTAATAGAATTATCTTCTTTTCTTTCATTCTTTTTATTCTCTTAACACAACAGAGGAATAATAATAATAATATCAAGCACCTGCTCTACTAATGCACAGTTTGACATTCTTTTACTTAGTGAAAACCCAGTAGATTCTAACTGAATTGCATTGTCCCATCCTTCGGTAAGACAATAAAATGAATATAACTATTCAGTCACAGATTTTAAAATAGATAACTTTATCATACACATTTAACTTGTATCCTAGTCAAACTTTAGTTCTGAATACTTATCTGGATCTGAAAATCGAATTCCTCAAGTTGTGGTCCTCCCAACCAACCAAGTGAGGCAATTACATCCTCCACTTGCCCCATAGCTTCAGAATCTAGGTCGGTGCCACGGGAATAACAATGGATGGTACTCTGCTGTGACCTCTGGAAGCCCCTTCCAGTCACACACAGAGATTCTGGCCTTTTCAAGGGTTGCAGAAAGATACTTTCAACTGGTGTTTCCAGCTCTAGAAAAATACTTTCCCCTTTCTTGCCAATTTTCCAGAACCCCCTCTCTTCTCCTGGATTCCAACTTTATCCACTGAGGAGAGGGTAACTGTTTTCCAACTGTCCCCAACCACCACCTATTCTGAGAAACTATCACCAACAGCTTTAGAGATTCTCTTTCCATTCATTGGTTTCTCTTATTAATTCATAAAAGAAAATAAAATAAAATAAAAAATAGTAATTTGTCTCAAAACATGATCATAAAGTCTTTCTTGTCAAAAAAATAAAATAAACCAATTGTTTTAACTAGTTAATGCTAGTTATCTTCTTAATGAGGTTGTCACAATGATTAAGAGCATATTCGTGAAATATGAGGAAAATAGATCTCTTTGGGACCAGAGTGGACTTTCGCAACAAAATAGAGTTAAAAACTAAAATTTAACATGAGTAAATGGGAGAAACGAAAAAAACAAAATTGGATTATAATTTGGAATACATGAAATATATTTATATGGAAGTTCTAATTTTTTTACTATGTAAAAATAAGAGTGAAATTTAAACTTATTTAAATAGAGTAAATGGGAGCACCATAATAAAAATTTAGATTATAATTTTGAAATTAAATACATTTATATGGAAGCTTTGTAATAACAGACTATAAAAATAGTAATATTAATTCATAAAAATTCAAAGTATTAAAACATAGTATGGGTATGTAACACATGTACTCCTGGTAAATAATTATTATGTTACTATATTTAACTGTTCAAACCAAGAAAATAAATATTCTGTTAATTTAAAACCAATTTTTGGTAACCACCTATTACTCTTTATTTACTTGGAACCTAGACGACTGATTTAGACACAGCTCGTTGTCACACAATTTCAAATTGGAAAAGCTGGGAGCATATTAATGCGAATGCACTAGATAATGACCGCGGATTACTATGATGGAGGATGGTGATGGGGGGGTCTTCAACTAGTATTTAAAGGTTCCACCATTGAAATTAATATGCAACGGAGTCCAGTCGAAGGACATCCAAACCCCCTTATACATGGCTTCCGTACCAATGCGGCAGCGTTAGTTGTCAAGGCAGTGTGCCTCCTTTCAAAAGCGTCACCAAGAGAGAGGTATTTCTTGCCTTGAACCTATCATTCATTATATACTTACTTACAGTTCAGTAGAGGATGGAGTAGAGTAAGAATACCATGAAAAGAATACAATGCATCTCTAAATTTTGGTTTGACCAATGTGTTTTTAAGAGATAAGTATTCTTATCGTTCTTTTCTTGAAACAATAGTTTGCATATAAATAATTATTATGGTATTGAAAGAGATGCATATTAAATTCATGGTATAAGCAAGAAAATAGAAGATGCATGATATTTATTTTAAAAGGGATTTTGTACTCATTTAGTTTAGGAAATGAGAACAAATCCAAGGTATTTTCTTGAATATATTGAAGAGGGTAACTCTTGAAATATCTTCATGTGCGATGAAGAAGAAAAGAGAAGTTTCTCATATTTATATTCATTAACCATGTTGTAAATAGTAATGAATTAATAAATCCATGGATAGTTTCATAAATCCATGAATAGTTTACCATGATAGTGGTAGAGATTAATGAATTAATAAATCCATGGGTATTTTACCATGGTGTTGATAGAGATTAATTATTTCATAAAACCATGGGTAGATTACCATGGTGTTTGTGAATATCAGTTAATTCATAATTTCATGAATAGATTACCATGTTGTTAGTAAAGAATAGTTATTTAATAAATCTACGGATAGAGGAACTACTCAGTTATAATTCTTTAGATGAACAAACTGAGTGATTACTTTTTATCATGATTATGATGTTAATTCCTTTTGGAAGATGATCATGCATAGGCATGCAACATAAGTAATAACTTTCATTGGAAAGAATATAAATATTTGTAGGTGGGAAAGATAGCATGTGGTGCTAAACTATATTGGAAATGATTGTTTAGTATAATCTTTGAAAAAGAAGACATGTATTTATATTCTTAATTGCATAGTTTTACAAAAAGAAAACATATGTTTACATGCTCACTAGCATTGAGATTTCCTTTGGGAAAACTCGTGAAGAAAGTTACATGATTCGTTGGAGACTCTTTTGCAATCTATATTCCTTTGCATGCATGGGAGAAACATTTGATATGTTAGATTGCACTACATGTACTAAAATTAATAGCTCATCGGTTAGCTATTTTGATTAAATTATGTAAATTTCATGCACGAGTATCATAACTAAGTATCAGTTTATTTTAAATGTATGCTGGGGAGATGATGTAGCTATTGTCTTGTAGTGCTTATGCAATGGAAACATTATTTAATGTGATGACTTATAACCAGCACATATGAGGTATGTGTTGTTAAAGGGAGAACGTCAAGGTACTTTACTTGCATGTCATGAATATACATGAGTAGATGGAGAAACAACTATAGTATAGATATGTGAAATGATTTATTATACTTTATGAATCTTGACATCAATGTATGTCGAAGGTAACATTAGCAGGGTATGATGGTGATATGTATAAAGGAAATATTATGCTTAACCTGGTGGTAGGTAAATGATTATGGTTAATGCAGATGAGTACGAACTACCTGATGATCCAGTGTACGATGGACCATTGTAGGTACATCCATGCCATCAAGATATGAAGATATGAAGACCAGAGGGTAAATGGTATCATATTTATTGTAATGGCTTTAAGCTATATATTTTTATATTTCCTTGTAAGATTTATAAACGATGGTTAAGGGATGGTCTCCCTTATAAGCCATTGAGTGAGGGTTGATCACTCTCACGAGCGTTTAATAATAAAATTAAACGATGCTGGTTTTCACCCTACGGGGTTTCAAGGGTATATTGGTGTTCAATGATATGATTGATTATTGTGTAATAACCCAAATTGAATGTTTTTTATATAACATTAAAATATTTTATTTTAACAATTTTTTTTTGTATATAGATATATATGAAGTTGATATCAACATAAATTAGTTAACATAGATCTTCAAATAGTCTATAAGATTTAAACATCTTACTCACACATTTCTTTTACTTCTAATTAATATAAACATATTCATTTTTTTATTATAGTGGATATTATTTTTCTATTTAGAACATAATTTTTTTATTTTGACAAACTTACCATCCTATCCTATAGCTACATTCACTACTTTCTATATTCAATTTTATTATATTTTGAGTTTTACTTTGCATGGATACACACCATTTGAATGCCTAAAGGAGAACATAAAAGAAAAAAAACATTTAAGAGCATAAATTACATGTAATACATTCATATGGAAGTTACAGCTCCTTTAGTAAATAAAAACAACAGTTACCGGCACTTAAACAAATTAAATGGGAGCAAGACAATAAAACTTTGGATTATAATTTGGAATACATGAAATACATTCATATGGAAGTTTCCTCTCCCTCACTAAGTAAAAAAAAATATTCTTATGGAGATTTACATTCCACTAGTTTTTGCCTAGTAAGACTCTATTTTTTTAGGTGCTCACCAAGAAAACACCGCACAATTTTCTCACTTAGAGGGATCAAATTATTATTAAAAAATTTAGAGGGATCAAATTCGTATTAAAATATAGTATGATAGCTTGTACAAAAAATATTTTCTTAGATCTAACATGAACATAGAGGGATAAATTTATTCACTTGCAAACACTTTTAGAGTGCAAATCACAATGTGTTATGAGCTCACCAAAAAAACGCTCCACAATTTTCTCACCTTGACTTCCTAACATGAGCCGAGAGAGATCAAATTCTTATTAAACATCTAGAAGGATCAAATTCGTATTAAAATATAGTACGTGTGCTTGTACAAAAAATATTTTTTTAGATCTAACATCAGTAATTTTAAATTGTAATTTTAGTATTTTTTAAATTGTAATTTTGAATGCTTAATGGAGTATATAAAACAATGTATTTGTAAATTCTAAATAGAGTATATACATTTTTAGAGTCCAAATTAAAATGTGTTATTTTTCTTGGTTTAAATTGTATTTGTGAATGTTAAATAGAATATATAAAACAATGTATTTGTGAGTGCTTAATATAGTATATTTAGGACCATGTAACGTTTTAAACATGAAAACTTATCTTTTTCATCATATATACATACTTATTTAAAATGATACCTACTTACATTAAAAAATTTTACATAACATGTATATGGAGACATTTTATCACACAAATTAGAATAGTTTTTTATTATTACTACATCTTTAAGTATATGTGACTATTAATTCGTATTGAAATATTATATTGATAGCCCACATTGAATATGTTTATATATAACATTAAAATATTTTAATTTAACAAATTTTCTTTTGTACATATAGATATATATGGAGTTGATATTGACATAAGTTATTTAAGATAGATATTCAAATAGTCTATAATATTTAAACATCTTACTCACACTTTTTTTTACTTCTAATTAGTTTCTAACATATTCAGTCAAATAGTCTATAAGATTTAAAAATCATATTCACATTTTTTTTAACTTCTAATTAGTTTACAAGATATTCCTTATTTTTTTTTACTATAGGCAACACTACTTTTCTATTTAGCACATCATTTTTATCTTCTATTTTTATTTTATAAGTTAACGGACAGATTTTTAGTCAATTTAATGTTCTTAAATTGCTTACATAAATTATCGACCAGAGTTGATAAACTTGCAAAGTGAAAATGCACTATATATGCTAGAAGCTTCTTTTACTTAATCTATTCGTGTGATGATCGAATTTCTAGAGATTGTTTCTAAGGACATTTTTATTCTTATGTCCTTAATGAAATTGATGGATTAAATTACAACTATGTTCTAAAAATAAACTCTATATAAATCAACTAAATTCTACATTTCAACTAAGTTTCTACTTTGCAAGAACCGAAACAAATATTTCTCTATATTAAGGAGAAGTATTAACTAATGTACTTCTTAGTTTGTAAGAATTCAACAGCCTAATGTATGAAAATAAAATCAAGTTCTAGAAAGGAATTTGGATATTCTTATGTTTTTAAAATAAAATGATATGTAAATGAAATTGTGCAAAGAAATGAATAAATCACTATTTTTCTGAACAGAAGTCACTCTTATGTTAAAACACACTCACTCATATGTCGAAAATGAACTACTAAATCACTATTGCTCGGAAATAAATCACTTGTACTTTTGAAAGGAACTCACTCAAAACAGAAATCTTTCAATGTTCTTGAAATAAATTACACATGAATTTATGAAACCACTCTGAAATAAACTATTGCTTCCTAGAAAGAAAACTATGAGTCACTTCTACTTTTGAACAATCTAGAAGGAAATTGAAAATACATCAAATGAAAAAGAAAACTATATAACATATACTTCAAATGACAAAGTTGAATTTTGGAAATAACTACAGCATTTGAAAAAATGAAAACATGAATTGAAACTACATCAAATGACAAAATAAAACTATAAAAACATCTATATGAAAATCACGAAATGTAGAACCTTCTTTTTCTATAGGGGCCCTCCACAAACAGGGGGTTCAACCATTTACTCCAACAACTAGGTGCACATCAAATCTCCAAGATGTTTCTTCATTTAAAAAGGAATAAAAACAAAGTTTAAAATTTCATAGTTGCGTTACAATTTGTCGCACTGTCTAGGTATTTATTTGTCTTGTATTTATAAAAGCCTGTGTATAACAGTTTTCAGGCTTTTGCTCATATTTAGACTAAAAAAATCCTATCTTAAACTTTCAACAGATAATAGAATTTTTTTTCTTCACGATTTTCTATTTGGCAAAGAAAATCGTGAAGTGTGATTGTCTTGGAGTATTCGCTTGCTTGTTCAGCATATGTTAACCTCTCTTTGACTACAGAACTGGATGATTCCTTGCATTATTTGGCTCATATTGATAGGAGGAAATTCAAGAGGGGATCAATCTCCACATCTCCACATACTTCATTTCTTTGTTAGAACTTCATAACCCAATCAACCATGGAGATGGCTACAGAAACGCAGACCAACTGCAGAATTACGAAAATTCTGTAGCTAATGCAAAATTTTAATCTAATAATAAGGAAAATTACAGAATATGAAATATAGGTCAATTAAATACCTTTTGTTGTGAAACCAGCTCCAAAAATATAAGAAAAGAGATATCAACGCCTTAGAAATAAGCCACTTCGAGGGGGCAACCTCCAATACATTACATAAATGAACAATTCTTGGATGATTCAAATTACAAAACCTCCTTTCTATATATAGGAGTCCATGGGGCCACAATCTAATCCTAGTGGGGCCACAATCTAATCCTAGCCGACCTAACAATAATAATTTAAGGGCACAATAATAAAAATATGGGGGTTATAGGGGTACAATAATAACAATAAGGGGGTTACACAAACAAAAATAAGGGACTATACTAGTAATATAGGGACCTAACATGCCCCTCTCCTTCAAAAAAGTGTTGTCCTCAATGCTTGAGTAGCTCTGGGTGCTTCTGTATAAAATTCTCATTCTCCTATGTAGAATCTTTAGTGGGTAAGTTCTTCCACTTGATGAGATACTCTAAAATTGATCGATTCTATAGCTGTCGAGTTCTTGTTTCTGTGACCACTTCAGGTTCCAATATGATTTTTCCTTCCTCATCAAGTTCTGGCAATGTTGTTTGAACTGAAATATTTTCACCTATAACCTTGTTTAAGCATGAAACATGGAAAACTGGATGCACTCGTGAAGAAGCAAGAAGCTCCAATTTGTATGTCATAGTACCAATATTTTGGAACAAATTGTAAGGACCATAGTACTTTAGTGATAATTTATTATCCTTCTTAGCTTGTGTGAGGGAAATTTGTTTGTATGGTTGTAACCGTAAAAATACCCAGCCTCCTACATCAAAACTTCTCTCACTGCGACGTTGATCTGCATGTTGTTTCATTCGATTTTGTGCCAAATTCAGGTTATCCTTTAAGATTTGGAGAACTTCTTGTTGATGCTTGATGTGATCTTCCACTGCTTGAAACTTTGAATTTTCTCTTAAAGATGATGTGATGGATGGTGGATGATATCCATAAAGTGCCATAAATGGCGTCATTTTTGATGCAGTATGAAAGGAAGTGTTATACCACCATTCTGTGAGAGATAACCACTTGACCCATTGTGTTTTTTTAGCAGATACAAAAAAACGAAGATATCCTTCCAAACATTTATTTACTATCTCATTTTGACCATCGGATTGAGGATGATAAGATGAGCTATGAGCTAATTGAGTACCCAAACAAGAAAATAACTCCGTCCAAAAATTTCCAGTAAAAATGGGATCTCTGTCACTCATAATAACCCTTGGGTTTCCATGTAGCTTTTGAATTGTGTCCATAAATGTAGTAGCAACTGTACTTTCTTTAAATGGATGAGATAATGCACAAAAGTGTGCATACTTGGTAAGTCTATCAACTACCACCATGATGACACTCTTTCCTTCGGACTTAGGTAAACCTGTGATAAAATCCATTGAAATCTCCTCCCAACGTTGACTTCGAATGGATAAAGGTTGTAGAAGTCCCGAGGTCTTAATTGTCTCAACTTTATTCTGCTGGCAAACCAAACATTCTGCCACAAAATTTTGAATATCAGATTTAAGGCCATCCCAAAAAAATTCTTTCTTCACCCTGTGGTAAGTTTTTAAAAATCCTGAGTGTCCTCCTAAAGGAGATGTGTGCAATTCCAAAAGAATATTTTGTTTTAGTTGGGAATTCTTACAAAGATATAAGCGATCTTTGTACCATAAGGAATCATTTTTCCAACTAAATGTATCAGATGTACTAGGATCTTGCTGCAACTTTTGAATGAGTGTCTATACATCTTTGTCCTTCTTCCATTCATCTCTTGCTTCGGTTATCCAATCTGGTTGGATAATAGAAATGGCACAAAGCAATGCTTCCACCTTTTCATTCTTTCTTGAGAGTGCATCTGCAACAACATTAAGCTTTCCTTTTTTGTAGATTATTTCAAAGTCATAACCCAACATCTTTGTGACCCATTTTTGCTGCTCTTTTGAAGATAGTCTTTGTTCCAAAAAGTGTTTAAGACTATCATGATCAATTTTTACCTTGAAGTGTCTTACCATTAGGTAATTTCACCATTTCTTTAGTGCATGTAGTATTGCTAACATTTGCTTCTCATAAATAGGTTTATGTAAATACTTTCCTTTAATTGGATGACTTTCAAAAGCAATGGGTCTTCCTTTTTGCATTAAAACAACACCAATTCCATTCCCTGAGGCATCACATTCCAAAATAAAGGTTTTTTGTGAAGTCTGGCGTAACTAATACTGTTACTTGGAAAATTGCCTCTTTAAGATGTTCAAAGGCCTTAGTTTCTTCAGAAGTCCATGAAAATGCATCTTTCTTTAATAATGTTGTTAGAGGTGTTGCTATTCTCCCATAATTCTTTAAAAAATTGCGATAATACCCTGTTAACCCAAGAAATCCTTGCAACTGCTTTATGGTTGTGGGGACATTCCATTCCTTAATGGCTTAATTTTGTTAGGGTCTACCTTAACACCCTTGTGAGATACAATATGACCCAGATATTCCACCTCTTATACTCCAAAGAAACATTTGGATGTTTTTGCATATAATTGTTTCTCCTGCAATAGTTTGAGCACCCAATCAACATGTTGAACACGATCCTTCCAAGACCTATTGTAGATTATTATATCATAAAAAAATACTAGCACAAATTTTCTAAGGAAGGGTTTGAAAATGGAATTCATCAACCCTTGAAATGTAGAAGGTGCATTGGTAAGGCAAAAAGGCATCACCAAAAATTCATAATGACCCTCATGAGTTTGAAATGTTGTTTTGGGAATATCTTCAGTCTTCATTCTAATTTGATGATATCCTGAATGAAGATCCAACTTGATAAAATAAATTGCTCCATGTAATTCATCCAATAATTCATCAATCACAGGAATGGGAAATTTATCTTTAATGGTGAGCTTATTGAGCTCCCTATAATCTGGACACTTGTGCCATGATCCATCCTTCTTGTGTACCAATACTACACAAGTAGAGAAAGAACTTTGACTAGGTTGAATTATACCCGCTTCTAATATTTATGCAATCATACGTTCAATTTCGCTCTTTTGGACATAAGGATATCTATAAGGCCTGATGTTTGGAGGAACACTTCCTGGAATAAAATGAATAGCATGATCATGATCACGAATAGGTTGGAGTCCTTTGGGAGTTTCAAACACCTTGAATTATTTTCCAAGACTTTTTGGAGATCTGCAGAAATAGATGATTTTGATGTTGTAACTTCTAGTGAGCATAATTGTGCAATTACGCCTCGTTTTTATTTCTTTAGAAGCTTTGTCGTGACATTAGAGCTTATTATCTTTCTCAGCTTCCCTGCAATACCCTGTAATTCGACTTCCTTTCCTTTTGAAAAAAAATTCAAGAATAGTTCTTGAAAGTTAAAAGCTATCATCCCCAAAGATTGTAACCATTATACTCCTAGTACAACAAAAGCACCTCCCATAGGAATGGAAATAATTTGACTATTCAATACATATTCCCCCATGGTTAGCTTGATATTATGGCATTTTTTAGAGTAATTTATAGTTCCTCCATTTTCAACCATCACTTGACATTCTGGTGTTGGGTATAGGAAAAATTCAATTCCTTGGCTACCTTACAATGAATAAAATTATGGGTACTACCTGAATCAATCAACACTATTACCTTTTTCTTCTTGATATGTCCTTCTATCTTGAGAGTTTGAGGAGTGGGAATTCCTGCCAATGCATTACACGATATGGTCAGACTCATTTCTTCCTCTTCTAGGGTTGGTTCCTGGTGTATATCCTCTTCTTGTTAATTTTCTTCTTCCTCTTCACAATATATGTAAAATAATTTATTCTCAGCACACTTATGACCTTTAGTGTATTTGCTATCACAACTGTAGCAAAGCCCTTTTGCTCTTTTTTCTTCCAATTTTTGTGGTGTCAACCTTGTAGGTTGTGGAAATCTAGTCGTAGCAACACTTTCTTCTTTATAGAATTGAGTGGTAGGCTTCCTTGTCGCCATAATTTTACATTCAACTTTTCTTGCCAACCTGAATGCCTTCTCCAATGAATCAAGTTCCAAAATGCGAACTTCATGTTGGATGTTATCCTTTAAAGTGCCTATGAAGAGATCAATCCTGTGTTCCTCTGGAATATCAGTTACCCTTATATTCAAGTTTTGGAAGTCCTCAATGTGCTCCCCCACTAAACCCTTTTGTTTGAGATTTATCAATTGGCTAAAGAAGGTGTTGCTCTTTGTATCCTCATAATGTGCTATCATTTCTTCCGTAAAAATCGACCAAGTGACAATTTTTTTACGGGAGCAAAGCCATCGATACCATACAAATGTATTTTGTTCTAAATGTAAAGTTGCAATGCGTACCTTTTGTGTGTTTTCCACATTATGGAGATCAAAATATTGCTCCATCTGTAGTATCCATGTTACAGGATCCTTTCCATCAAACTTCCTCATATCCATTTTTGAAATATGGTGGTTCTTCCCTCCAACAGTAGAGTTTATGAAGTCACGATTAACATTTATTTTGTTCTCATCATGAGTTTCCTCTACTATCTTTTCACCATTAGGAAACATTTCTTGTATCAACTTTGTTAAACCTTCCATGTCTGCTTTTAGATCATTCTTCATGTTTTCCATGTTGTCTTTCATTTTTTCATCGATCTTAGCTTCCATGTCATCCATCTTAGATTCCATGCCATCTATCTTAGATTCCACACCTTTATTCAAACCATCCATCTTTGCTTCCACGCCTTTCTTCAAAACATCCATTTCATTTTTTGTTGCTCTTTGCGAGAGCGAAATTTGGTGCACTTGCTCTTGTAATTTTGATAGATCATGTTGCAATTCTTCATCTTCATGAGTCATAGTAGAGCCTTCTGAAGGCTTAATGGGTGTTGAATTATTTTTACGGAGCATTTTTTTTAACCCAATACTGATATATATTCTACAATATGCCCTTGGAATCAATTCAAATTGATTCTTCAAACAAGACTTATGCAATTCGTAAAAAACATACACACCTTTTTCTTGCTTTTGAGGAGCTCGATATTGAAATTGGATTATCTTTGTGATTGCAGATCTTCAATATCTGAAATTGGGCATTGAGGTATCCTTCTGAATTATCTTTCAAATGCCATAGGTCTTACTTGATTTGAATTTTTCAAGGCAAAGCTATGTCCAATGTCCCACAATGACCTAATTATGGACTGGTTCAGTAGATTGAACTCGTACGACTTGCCACGTGTCACTGTTTACTCCTTTGACTCTGAAATTTATAGACAGGAAACTAAATTCCATGTACTTCGAGCCACCTTTTACAAAATTCCAATCCAATGCTAAGAGAGAGAGTTATTAAGATTTTCCCACGATAACCTCTTTGAGATGAAATTAGGGAGCCTGAAAAAGACTTAACTTCCATAGATCATATCTCTGAAAATATTGTGAACCAAGCTCTGAAATGTTGCAATGAAATTTCTCAGGATCTCGGCTTCATGCTCTAAAAATTTCAGCTTTTGAACCTTCGTAGAAAAAAAATTATAGAAAAAATGTCGGGATGACTTGTTTAAGTCAAATTCAGGAGCCTACAAAAAGCCATGCCTTCCACAGATCATATAGTCAAAAATATTGTGAACGAAGCTCTGAAGTTTTGCGACGTTGTTTCTTAGGATTTCGGCTTCGTACCCTAAACATTTTACCTTCTGAACATACGTAGAAAAAACATTATAGAAAAAATTCCACGATGACCTGTTTGGAGCAGCGAAACCCTAGAATCCAAAGTTCTGATACCAAATGTTGTGAAACCAGCTCTAAAAATAGAAGAAAAGAGATATCAATGCCTTAGAAATAAGCCACTTTGAGGGGGAAACCTCCAATACATTACATAAATGAATAATTCTTGGATGATTCAAATTACAAAACCTCCTTTCTATATATAGGAGTCCATGGGACCACAATGTAATCCTAGCCGACCTAACAATAATAATTTAAGGACACAATAATAACAATATGGGGGTTACAGGGGTACAATAATGACAGTAAGGGGGTTACACTAACAACAATAAGGGACTATACTAGTAATATAGGGACCTAACACCTTTCCATGTCAAAAAATTGCATTTTAATGTTCATTTAAGCTAATGATTATGACAAAATGGAAGAAAAGTAGGAGAAATAAAATGTCAAAATGAAGCAGTCATGAAGCTCTATAATGGAAAATCTTACACATCCCCTAATACTGGCTCGTAGCTCAATTAATTGATGTGTTTTATAATGGAATTTTGTACTCTGCTCAAAATTTCATTTAATTCATGTCCTTTAGCCTACAAAAACAATTTGCAATGTGCAATACAAATCTACTTGGTTGATTTACTTGTGTACCACAATTAAAAGTATTGTCAGTTTAATAACTACACTGGTTGGGATTGATTTTTCCAAAACTTCCCCTTTATCAAAACTATCACCATTGAAAATTCCCAAACAATATCTAAGATAAACAAAATTTTCATGGGCTAATGGCTTTGTGAAGATGTCAGCAAACTCATCTTGCAACTTGCATTGTTGCAACACAATTTCACCATTGTTAATTAATTATGTCACAAGATTATATATAGTGTCAATGTTATTTCTTCTCTAAAAAAGTTTGGACATGAAGAAACTTTATCCCTCTCGGATCATGTTAGATTTGTACTTAAGATGGATCTATGTTGGTTGATAAATTAAATGTAAAAACATTTTGCATAAGTACAGGATAATGATACTAAGATAGTGAGATTTGATTAAGTTTGGACATCCTTTGGGACATAAGATTTGATTAAGTTTGGACATCCTTTGCGACATATTATATCTCTCACAGGTGTCTCTCACCTTAATCCTTATCCATGACATTTTAACTTGAGACGTGATAAATATTCAACCTCACATAAATCCACACTTATAATTAATATAGTTTCATTTTCTTAAAATTATAGCAAATTCCTTTCCATGGAAACTCAATTGGTTATGTTTGCTCATGGGCTCACCTAGAGGCAGTGGTTTGAACAAACCTTCTCTAGGAAAGTATGAGCTTTAACAAAAAACATAAAATAAATAAACAATTCCAAAAATTAAATTTTATGATATTATTATTTTCAAGTTAACGTTATTAAATAAATAAAAATATGATTTGAAAAAGTACAAATATAACTATTGATACTCTCTATAGATGTAAGATGTTATTACAATAGCTAATTGATGAAAACTCTAAATTAACAACATTTGAGTATGAAGGTTCATTTTTTATCGATAAAATACCATGGATATTCCACTAGATAGTTCATCACAATAAATCTATGGAAATAAAATGAAAAGTATACTATGAAGGGTTTGTTCCTTTAGATTCTAGTTTTGCTATTACTCATTGTTGTTGTTTATGCAGCAAATATATAAAATGTAGAAAAAAAATTATACTGAAACAAAAACACATATGAGTCATAATAAACACTAAGATATAATCTGGGAAACTCTTTTAAGAGAAAATCAACCAGAAGGCGAGGCTTCTCTGCTCCCTTTTGTCTAGTATCAAAATGATGAAGTATATAGGAAATACATTCTATGTGGATTTGTTTTAGACCTACAGCATGTGCACTACTATATAACACAAAATTCCTCTATCCCTCTCCCTCTATATCCACTCCCGGCACATTTTTTCTACTATGGAACAAAGTGCAATTGAATAGAATGGAACCCTTTTCCCTCCAAGTGGCCTAGTTATAACACAACCTAATAACCGAGTAGCAGTTAAATTCGACCTATTCAACCCTAAATATGAGTTAAAATTTGACCCTTTAAGAGTATTCTTCATACTTCCCACATGGCTAGCCCCTTTGCATGGATAATGGAGTCACTCCAATTGTGGTGGCCAAACACGATAACTCCAATTCTAGGAGTCATATGATTTTCATCCAAACATCAATTGATTTTATTCTTGCATTTTTTGTAAGGACTTCAAGTATCAAATATTGTAATTGAATTTCGCACTTACAATTGAAATTTTTACACCAAAAATGATCATTTTACGCCCCTAATTGACTCCAATTTTTTTTTGACTCTAACTATCCAAACTATGTCCCACCTAAAAAACTTCTCCTATAAGTTGACTTATGTATGCTTTCCACCCCAAAATCATCAAGATGGATGGAAACCAACATAATGATCAAATACAAATTATATCTTCCAATTTTTGGATGTTCTTGGTCCCCAAAATATTTACTAAATGACGTAAGGAAATCCTTCCTCTATATTCTCCCTAGAGTATGATTTAACCTTTTGTAGAAGCTACCATTTCAATCAAACTGACCAAAGTTCATGTTGTCCCCGTATTATAGTTCTTAACATGATATGGAAAAATATGTCATATTTTAACTCTATTAGAGAATTTGGAGATAACTCCTCTGTGGAAGGTAGGACCTATTTTTCTTCCTAACCTTTCATTGGTGGCTTAGTTTTATCTTTTCCACATTTACCACTAAGTAAATGCACATGTATAGGTGTAGGTTGAGTATGTAGGCATTCTCTCCCACCTTTTCTATTATATTGAAAGGACCATATCATGAAGTATTAATTTTATTACCAGGACCATGTAGGCTCTCCCTGTCTAATTATAACACTACTCTCTCTCCCACTCGGAATAAATTCTCTATTTTTCTTTAATTATGTTAGGTCCCTATAATACTAGTGTAGCCTATTATTTTTATTGTTAGTGTAGCCCCATTATTGTTATTTTTATGCCCATGTAGTCCCCATATTGTTATTATTGTGGCCCATAGAAGCCCAATATTGTTATTTTTGTTCCCTTACATTATTATTATTATGTAGGCTCTGATAATATTTTCACCCCTTAGAGTCTTACATATAGAAAGTAGGTTTTTCCATTTGTTTGATCCAAGAATTTTTATTTATGTAATTTAAAGGAGGTTTCCCCCTCTATGAATATTTTTTCTATGTCATTTATCTATATTTTCTTCTATTTTGTGAGCTGGTTGCATAATATTTGGTATGAGAGCTTTGGATTCTAGGATTTCACTTATTCAAGCATGTCATCTTGGAATTTTTGCTATAACTCTTTTTATACAAAGATTCAGAAGCTCAAATTGAAACCACTTGGAGTCTATATACTAGTGAACCTCATGTACGAATATCATATCTTGGTTCACTATAATTTTGGAGATATGGTCTAAGGAAGTTAGGTTTTTTGCATTCTCCAGAATTTCATCTCAAACAGGTTACTGAGGTAAAATCATCATAAATTTTGTTTCAGGCATCAAATTTTAATTATGTAAATAATGATCTAAATTTCAAGGACTATAGTTTCTTTTGTATCAATTTCATGGCCAAAGGTCGAAAACATTACACGTGGCACCCTGTACAAGTTCGCTCTACTGAACCAACCCATAAATATGTCATTGTGGGAGTTTGGGCATGACCTTATCTCGAAGAATCCAAATCAAGTATGACCTGTGCCATTGAAAATAAGACTTCGAGTGCTAATACAGGAGAATATTCAAATATTGGGGATTCGAAATCACATAGATACATCAAGTTCAATATCGAGCTCCTCACAAGAAAGAAAAATTTTTGTATTTATTTTTAAATTGCACAAATTTTTTTTGAAAAATTATTTTGAAGTGATTCAAAGGGAATAGTGAAACATAAATATCATTAATTGACACCTCGAAGAAATAAAATCAAAACACCTAGTAAGAAACCCGAAAGCTTTACTATGAAACATGAAGAAGAAGAATAAATGTAACATGATATATCAAAATTACGATACAAGTGCAAAAAATGTTTCTCTCACAAAAAGTAATAGAAGCTAAGATGGGTGGTTTGAAGAATGGCATGGAAGCTAAGATTGAGGGTTTGAAGAAATACATGGACAGTTTAAAGAATGGCATGGAAGCAAAGATCAACGGTATAGAATAAAAACTAAATGGAAACATGGAAGATAAGAAGAATGGTCTTAAAGCAGACATGGAAGGTTTGAAAAAGTTGCTACAAGAAATGATTCCTTATGGTGAAAAGGTAGTAGATAAAACTCATTATGAGAAAAAAATAAATGTTACTCATGATTTCATAGACTCTAATTTTGGATTTAAGAACCACCATAGTCCAAATATGGAAATGAGGAAGTTTGATGGAAAGGATCCGATAACATGGATACTACAGATGGAGCAATATTTTCATCTCCATAATGTTAAAAACATACAAAATTATGCATTGCAACTTTATATTTAGAACCCAATCAATTTTTATGGTATCTATGACTTTTTTCTTCTAAACCACTTGTCACTTGGTCAATTTTTACGAAAGAAATGCTAGCACAATATGAGGATACAGAAAGAAAAAACTTATTTAGCCAATTGAAAGATATCAAACAAAAGGGTTCAATGGTGGAACACACTGAGGACTTCCAAAAATTGAATATAAGGTTAAATGATATTCCAAAGGAGCATAGCATTGATGTCTTCATAGGGATTTTAAAGGATAATATCCAACATGAGGTTCACCTTTGGGAACCTGAATCATTGGAGAAGGAACTCACGTTGGAAAGAAAAATTGAAAGAAAAATTATGGAAACATGGAAGCCTACCACTCACAACTATAAATATGGAAGTGTTGTTCCTCGTAGTCTTCCACAACTTACAAGGTTGACACCACAACAATTAGAAGAAAAAATATAAAAATGGATTTGTTATAATTGTGATAGAAAATACACTAAAGGTCATAAGTGTGTAGAGAATAAGTTATTTTACATAGATTATGAAGAGGAGGAAGAAAAGGAACAAGAAACCTAAAAATAAGGGGATATACACTAGGAACCGACATTAGATAAAGAAGAAATGAATCTGACCATATATTCTAATGCATTAGTAGGAATTAAAAATCATTAAACTCTCAAGATAGGAGGACATAACAAGAAGTAAAAGGAAATAGTGTTGATTGATTCAGGTAGTAATCATAGTTTTATTTACTTTAAGATAGACAAGAATTGAATTGATTCCTGTATCAATCACCTAAGTGTCAAGTGATGGTTTCAAAAGGAGGAACTATAAATTTCTCTCTAAAGTTCCATAGTATCAAGCTAACCATGGGGGAATATGTATTGAATAGCCCAATTCTTGAGATAAAAACTCAGAATATCCATAGTCTTCATTTTTAGTCTACGTTTCGAGTCTAAAATAATACTCATCTTCAGGACAAAACTACCAAGAAGAGAAGAAAATTGGGCAAATAAATAAAGGATAGAAAGAAATATGAGAGGTGAAGGAGCCGGCCAAATCAAAATATTTAAAGGATTTTAATTAATTAATTAATCATTTTTACAAAAAATTTAACTTTATTTAGAATTATGCCAAAAATAAAAGGCTGGTGTTGATGCTATAGTAGGAACCCCGGTGTTGATGTTGTACTAGGAGTTCAAAGGCTACAATATTTGGTGGGATAGCTTTTAATTTTCAAGAACATTTCCTAAATATTTTTTGGTAAGGAAAGGAAGTTGAATTAAGGGCTATTGTAGGGAAACCATGAAAGATAATGAGCTATAATGGAATGAAAAATCTTTTAAATAAATAACAACGAGGTGTAATTGCACAATTATGCTCACTAGAGTTTCAAACATTGATATCTTCTATTTCTCCAAATCTCCAAAAAATATTGGAAAATTATTTGAGACTCCCAAATTCCTCCCACCTATTCTTTATCATGATCATGATATTCATTTGATTCCAAGAAATTTTCCTCCAAACATCAGGAATTACATATATCCCTATGCCAAAAATATCAAAATTGAACGTATGATTGCAGAAATGCTAGAGGGCGGTATATTTCAACCTAGTCGAAGTTGTTTCTCTACTCCAAGAGTATTGGTGCACAAGAAGGATGTATCAGGGCACACGTTTCTAGATTATAGAGAGCACAACAAGCTCACTATTAAATATCAATTACCCATTCCTGTCATTAATGAATTATTGGATGAATTACATGGAGCAATTTAGTTCACCAAGTTGGATCTTCGTTCAGGATATCATCAAATGAGAATGAAGACTAAAGACATTCTGAAAATAGCATTTAGAACTCATGAGGGTCATTATGAATTTTTGGTCATGCCTTTTGGCCTTACCAATGCACCCTCTACAATTCAAGGGTTGATGAATTCCATTTTCAAACCCTTCCTTGTAAATTTTGTGTTAGTATTTTTTGATGAACTAATCTACAACAATTCTTAGAGGGATCATGTTCAACATGTTGACAGAGTGCTCAAATTATTGGAGGAGAAACAATTATATGAAAAATCCTCCAAACGTTTCTTTGGAATATAGGAGTTGGAATATCCGGGTCATATTGTATCTCATGAGGGTGTTAGGGTAGGCCCTAACAAAATTAAATCCATTAAGGAGTGGAAAATCCCCACAACCATGAATAATATGCAAGGATTTCTTAGGTTAATAGGGTATTATCACAATTTTGTTAATAATTATGGGAGACTAACATCACCTATAACAACATTACTGAAGAAAGATGCATTTTCTTGGACTCTAGAAGAAACTAAGGCCTTTGAACATATTAAAGAGGAAATGTGCCAAGCATCATTCTTGGCTACGTCGGAGTTCACAAAAACCTTTATTGTGGAATGTGATGCCTAAGGAAATGGAATTGGTGTTTTTTTAATGAAAGAAGGAAGATCCAGTGGTTTTAAATTTTTTCCAATCAAAGGAAAGTATTATAGAAACCTATCTATGAGAAGGAAATGCTAGAAATAATACATGAACTAAAGAAATGGTGACCTTACCTAATGGGAAGAAACTTCAAGGTAAAAACACATCAGGATAGTCTTAAATATTTATTGGAACAAAGACTATCTTTAGAAGATCATAAAAAATGGGTCACAAAAGCGTTGGGTTACGACTTTGAATCATCTGCAAAAAAGGGAAGCTAAATGTTGTTGCATATGCACTCTCAAGAAAGGATGAGGACGTGGAAGCATTTCTTTATGCCATTTCTATTATCCAACCAGATTGGATAATCGAAGAAAGAGAGGAATGGAAGAATGATGGATAAGTGTGGACACTCATTCCAAATTTACAGCAATATCCTAGTACATATGATACATTTATCTAGAAAAATGATTCAATATGGTACAAATATAGCTTATATATTTGTTATAATTCCCAACTAAAATAAAATATTATTTTGGAATTGCACACCTCTCCCTCAGGAGGACACTAGGGATGTTTAAAAACTTACCACAGGGTGAAGATTTTTTTTTTTAAGGATGGCCTTAAATATGATATTAAAAATTTTGTTGCAAAATGTTTGGTCTACCAACAAAATAAAATTGATACAATTAGGACCTAGGTTCTACTACAACCTTTATCCATTCCAAGTCAATGTTGGGAGGAGGTTTCAATGGATTTTATCATAGGTTTACCCAATTCCGAAGGAAATATTTTCATCATGGTGGAATTTGATAGACATACTATGTATGCACACATTTGTGCATTTTTTCATCCATTTAAAGACAATACAGTTGCTATTGCATTTACAGAAACAATTAAAAAGCTACATGGAAACCCAAATATTATTGTAGGTGACATAGTGATCCGAATTTATGCAGGAACACAATAGAATAAACATATAACCATAAATACAAAGATGCAGTTGAAATAACACTTCATTTCATTAATATCAAAGAACTGAAATTTTCTTACAGGTAGAATGGAAATAAACTATCTAAGGCGATGGTAGGTTATCTCTGAGAAGAGATGTGGCAGCTATAAGCACCTAAACTTGTTACAATGAGGCTACAAGGCCTATTTATTACTTATAAACAATGGAAAAACCTAAACATCCAAAACCCTAACCCTAGGAGATGAAGCGCCAAAACTATGGGCCCCATTTGGGTAAATTGGTGTTTCAACTTCCTGGGGATGTAACTTTGGCATACGATCTCTATTTTACACACTCAATACCTCGTTAGAAAGATCTATTAGAGGACTACAACTTTTGATGTGAGAAGCATTAGTCCATAGAGCCATGTTTCTCCCAGCTTTCCCAAAAAATGTCATTTAGGGCCTCAATATGGCTCCTGAAGTTCACAACCCGAAAAGCTACTAAAAATAGTAAGTCATGCCAAAATTGAAAAAATGAAAGAGACAATGGTGGGGCCCCAAACAAAATAGGCGGGTGGCCACCAATATCCACCTAGATCATTCCTCCCCATTGCATTGAGTTCCTCCATGAGATGAGGAAACTTCTGCTGAACTTGGTCCCTGGTGAAGCACTTTCCTTTATCCAGGAGTTGGCCAGCTTTGACATGTTGTAAATATTATCATTGATGGCAAAGGAATTGGAAAATAAGGAGAATCTGAAACAGTAACTAGGCAGTAGCAGAGAAGAACAGAGGAAGAGTGCATTTACAGAGAGTAGTATCAGTCAAGGAGTAGGGACAAGCAGTGAATTGAAGCAGAGTTGTCCAGAGACAGTGTAGGAAGAAAAAGGCCATTGAACAGAAAAAGGTTCTAAATTCTCTGTGAATTATATGTATATTCTTGATAGAATTCAGTAGGAAGGATAGTTGAGTCCCTATGGATAATTATGAATCATTGAGAAAGCATGGTCTATAAACATCATAAGCTCTATGGAAGGAGTAGATTCGTGAATCTGTATAAGGTAATTTTGAGGAGTATTGATTGGACAAATCGTTATCGATTACACGAATTATTGTTCATTGATACTAGTATCTCTCTCCGTGTAATGCATTTCCGAACATTTTATTTCTAAGGTCATGATACAGTGAGCAATGGGGAATGTATAACCTGATGAAGCAGCGCGTTATAGTATGCAGAGGAGTATTACTATGAAACTCCCTACCGCATGATTGGACCAAACTCTATTGAAATAAACCCGAGTTGTGAGCTTGAGTTAAGGGACCAAAAGGACTAGTGTAACCCGACTTAACCATGGGTTGGTCACTGTTCCAAAACCACGAGCAGATTTGTGAGGCCGGATTGCCCATATCACACCGCCTTTCGGTGATAAGCGGTATCTCCTAGTAGGGGAGCGATTCCATAGGGTATGCGACACGTGATGAGGTGGACCCACAGAAAACCGCTATCATAGCGTGCCATCGCACATTATCATTCGACTAGGGAAGACGAGCGATATCGTGGTGAGCCGTTGATTTGGGAAAGGGCCATCGGACGGTGATCAGTTGATAAAGATGGGCGGAAGATAACCATTTAGGGTACAAGCATTTGATTGGGCCGTCAATTATGTATGTGGGGCCGGAACCAAAGGTCTATTTAAAATCCATTTGATAAAAGCGCTGGTTATTAATATAAAGTTCTATTATTTAATTTAATTTCCAAAGGTTGTGGATAATGTTTATTTATCAAATTCCATGAATTTGATAAATAAAATTCCAATAAAAGAAAAGAAAACCATCAGCGGTTGAGTGGTTTTCACTCATGGCACTAATAAAGGCTAAAACTATATAAGGAGAAGAGGATTATTGTACGATGTGTGCATAAAGAGGGGTTGATAACGAATAAATCTCTGTCAGAGATATCTGCATGATTGAAATTTGATAGATCTGAATCTATGATGCACCTATGGATATGATGAAGGTTCAAAATCTCTAGATCTAAAAATGTTGATCTGTAGAAGAAATGATGAAGACCTGACGCAAGTCTGATGAAGAAATTGAAGAAATTTTGTGGATCTGAGGGTTGAAGCCTTCAGTATGAAAGTGGAAGCTTTCTGCCAGTAAAAGTTGGTGTTAAAATCAGGGGGTCGAAGCTCCCTTCCAAGAAAGGTTGATAAATGAGATCAGGGGGTTGGAGCTCCCTTCCAGTAGTGACTAGAGAATGAGAGAAGTTCGTAGCCTTCTAGAGGTGGGTGCCTGCGTGCTGGTATAAGTCTGCACCAGTACAAAATTGTAAGAACTTTCCTTTATAATAAATATTGAAAACAGAGTTGACAACAACGATCGTTTTCTCCCGAATCGGGTTTCCACCTTAAATACTAGTGTTCATGGGTGTTGCTTCTGTGTGATGGTTTATTCTGTTATTACTTCACATGCTTAATAAAATATCTGATGAATGAATGATGCAATTAACAATTAAATGCATAATAAGATATCTAGACATACGCAAGTTTTATTAAAAATATATGCGTGCATATGTGAGTTGAGTTCAGTAAAGTAGCATATAGTTTTAAGAGAAAGAAAAAGCAAAAAGTTTTAAAATACTGATTCACCACCCCTCTTAGTATTTTTCCCAACAATTGGTATCAGATCAGGTCCTTCTGAAAATCTTACCCGCTAGAAGGAAGATCAAACAAGATGAGTAATCAAGATGGAACAACTTCTATCAGGCCTCCGCTCTTCAATGGAAGCAATTTAATCTTCTGGAAAACAAGGATGAGATCCTATCTTCAGTCTCTGGGAGTAGATGTATGGGCTATTGTTGAAAGAGGATATCAATATCCAGCCGCAGTACCATCATATCCAACGGAGAGAAAGAATTATGAAACAAATGCCAAAGCTGTCAATGCTCTTTTCGGAAGTCTAACTGAATCAGAATTTTTCAAAGTCATGCAGCTGGATACAACAAAGGAAATATGGGACAAAATCATTCTAGGTTATGAAGGTGATGCAAAGGTAAAAAGTGCTAAACTCCAAACTCTCACAATTCAATATGAGAATCTAAAAATGCATAATGAGGAGAGCATTGCCAATTTCTTTTTACGTATTGATGATATCGTAAATCATATGAGAAATCTGGGAGAAACAATAACCAAATCGACCTTGGTGGAGAAAGTTTTAATATCACTGACAGCAAAATTTGAGTCCAAAGTTTCTGCTCTTGAAGAAAAGCAGGATCTTCAAAATCTTACTGTGGTACAACTTCATGGCATACTAACTGCATATGAAATGAGAAGAGGAGGACCATCTGAAGTCAAAGAAGCCGTATTTAGAGCTTCTACAAAAGGGAAAGAAGTACAAGAGACAGAAGGATCAGGGTATATCTTAGAAGAAGATGAGGTAAATTTTGTAAAGAAACTCCAACTTGGCACAGGACAGTTCAGAGGTAAGCTTCCTTTCAAATTTTTTGCTTGTGGAAGAGTTGGTCATTATACTGCTAAGTGTCCTCACAAAGAAACACATGAAAATGGAAAGGAAGTAGCAATAAGGAATAAGAATCGATTTAGCACTAGAAAGAATTATTATACTCATGAAGATAGTGATGGGTTATCAGACAGTGAGGAAGAATGTGAACAAGATCTTAGACTTCTCATGGCATTTGAAAAAGAGTCTAGTGAAGAAAAAGATACTATTATGGATTCCTTAAAGAACAATGATTTTCTTGATGAAATCAATCAACTCAAAATATGCTTAGAAGAAAGTAAAATATCCATAGAAACTCTGAAAAATCAGCTTGAAGAAAAGGAGAAACACAATGAAAAATTAGAATGTGAAATAGTAAGTCTAAGAAAAGAAATTGAGAAAGTAAAGACTTTGAATCTTAGATTTGCTAAAGGATCTAAAACCTTAGATGAGATTATCAAGTTATAACGTTCTCCTCTTATAAAGACAGGTCTTGCATATATCGGAGAATCTTCTCAGGCTTCATCACCTAACTATCTTAAAGCAGCTACAGCCAGTATACAACATTTTGCCACTCAGCAAGGGAATAAAGAATCTTTACAGGTAAAGCATGATCATCTCAATTCAAAGAAAACCAACAGGAATACCTTTCAAAGAAACACCAACCAACAGGTAAATTCAAGTAGAATATTTTATGATCGCAGAAATTTCTTCTTCAATGGACAATGTTTCTCATGTCACAATTTTGGTCATAAAGTTGTTCAATGTGTTGCATATAAAACCATCATGACAAGAGAAGAAAGAAAGAAAAGGATTGATATTTGAACAAAGAAGAATACATATAACAAATTTTCTCCTCTTCAAAATGAAGTTGAATGTGCTTATTGCAATAACTTTGGTCATGAAGAATCTAAATGCAGAAGCAAAGTTCACCCAAAAAAGCATTCTCCTTCAAACTCCAAAGTGTGGAAAAAGAAGGAATTACGGGTTGAAAATTGTGGCATAGCTTTATTTGCAAAAGGTGAAGAAAATCAATGGTACATTGATAGTGGATGCTCAAAACACATGACAGGTGAAAAAGACAAACTTCTTGCATATAGTGCTCTAGAAAAAGAAAAGAATGTTACATTTGGAAATGATACTCCTGTTGTCATTAAGGGAAAAGGGTCTGTTTTTATAAAAGAAAATGTGAAAGCTAATAATTTCATGTATGTGGATGGATTAAAGCATAACCTGTTAAGTGTAAGTCAGATGTGTGATCAAGGAACTGAAGTTGTCTTTAGTTCAAAAGAATGTGTGGTACGTGATCTTGATACAGGTAAAACAATTATAGAAGGAAATAGAACTCCAAGCAACCTGTATGTATTGAAAAACTGCAAATAACAATGTTACTTGAGTAAATCTTCATAAAACTGGCTATGGCATAGAAGGTTGGGGCATATGAGCTTCTCTCAAATCAACAAATCAAGCAGACTCAAAGTTGTTCGTGATCTTCCCAATATTACTCTACCTGAAAATATCATATGCAAATCTTGCCAATTTGGTAAGAAAACCAGAGTGCAATTTAATGCCAAGGAAGGATCATCAAGTAAACCTCTTGAACTCATTCATACTGACATATGTGGACCTATGAGGAAAAAGTCACCACGTGGTGAAGAATACTATATCTTAGTTATTGATTATTTCTCTAGAATGTGTTGGATTGGGTTCATTAAACACAAAGATGAAGCATTTGAGAAATTTCAGATCTTCAAAGCACTGGTTTAAAATGAATTAGATCTAAAAATCAAGTGTCTTAGATCTGATCGAGGAGGAGAATATACATCAGATGAATTCCTTGAATTTTGTGAACAACATGGCATAAAAAGACAGTTTTCTGTAGCTGGCACTCCACAACAAAATGGCGTAGCAGAAAGAATGAACAGAACAGTTCAACAAATGGCTAGAGCTATGCTTGATGATTCTGAAACACCTGACACATTTTGGGGAGAAGCATCACATACAGCAGTAAATATTCTTAACAAGGCACATGTTCATGTAAATAGTGATAAATCTCCATATGAACTCTGGTATGGTAATCCTCCCACTGTAAAGAATTTTAGAATTTTTGGAAGCAAATTATTTATCAAAAATAATGATGAAAAACTTGGCAAGTTTGAACCCAGAGCAGATGAAGGAATACTTCTTGGTTACTCCTCCAGGAGTAAATCATATAAATGTTACAATAAAAGACTTCGGAAGATTGTTGAATGTATTGATGTTGTTATTGATGAGTCTCTTGTAGCTCCGAAAGAAGAAAAAAAAACAACAGATGAAGACGATGATGACATATATCCTTCTACATCAAATAGAAATGATATAGACAGTGAACCCAATGAAGAACCCGAAGATGATTTATCTGAAAAAGCTCCATCCAGATATGTTCAAAAGAATCATCTAGAATCTCAAATTTTGGGAGAAAAGGAATCAGGTGTACAAACAAGAAGGAATCTTGTGGGATATTCTAGCTATCTGGAATTTCTATCCACTATTGAACCACAAAATTTCAATCAAGCTAGCAAAGATGAATGTTGGATTCAAGCCATGAATGAAGAGCTTGATCAGATTGAAAAGAATCACACTTGGGAATTAGTACCAAGATGTCATGACAAAAATGTCATTGGAACTAAATGGATATTCAAAAACAAGTTAAATGAGAATGGGGATGTTATAAGAAATAAAGCTAGACTTGTCTGCAAGGGGTATGCTCAACAAGAAGGTATAGATTTTGAAGAAACTTTTGCTCCTGTAGCTAGACTTGAAGCCATAACAATGTTTCTTTCTTTTTCAAGCTTCCAACAAATCAAAGTTTACCAAATGGATGTTAAATCTACTTTTCTCAATGGGGATCTAGAAGAAGAAGTTTATATAGAACAACCAGAAGGATTCATTTTGGGAAATGATGAAAAGCTTTTTTGTAAACTTAAAAAGGCTCAATATGGTCTCAAACAAGCTCCAAGGGCATGGTATTATCGTCTTGACAAATATCTTCATCAACAAGGATTTTCAAAAGGGTCTGTTGATAGCAACCTATACACAAAAACTGAAAATGATAAACTATTGATTGTGGTTGTATATGTTGATGATATCATTTTTGGAAGTAATGAAGAGTCTATGAGTCAAAAAATTTCTTCTGCTATGCAGCAAGAATTTGAAATGTCTTTACTTGGGGAAATAACATTCTTTCCTGGCTTGCAAGTGCAACAAGCAACAGATGGCATATTCTTATCACAAGAAAAATATCTTAAGCAAATTTTGAAGAAGTATGGCATGGAAGAGTGCAAACCTATAAGTACACCAATGATAACTGGATGTAATCTCAGTTCTCATGATGATTCTTCCACGGTGAATCAACCAGAATACAGATCTATGATAGGAAGTCTACTTTATCTCACTGGGACTAGACCAGACATTACGCATGTAGTTGGGATAGTGGGGCGATTCCAAGATAATCCAAAAGAGTCTCACCTTCAGGCTGTCAAAAGAATATTCAAATATCTGCAAGGAACTCAAGACTTTGGACTATGGTATCCAAAGAATGTTGATCTCACTCTTCATGCTTACACTGATGCAGATTGGGCTAGAAATGTTGATGATCGGAAAATTACTAGTGGTGGTGCATTCTATATGGGGCCCCGGTTAGTATCTTGGTTCAGCAAGAAGCAAAGCTCTATTTCCCTATCTACAACAGAAGCAGAATATGTGGCTACCGCATCATGTTGCACTCAACTTCTTTGGATGATGAAAACCTTACAATACAATCAAATCAAATGTAAACTGCCTATCTCCATTATGTGTGATAATACAAGTGCCATCAATATTTCAAAGAATCTTTTTATGCATTCCAAGACCAAGCACATTCCCATCAAGTATCACTTCTTACGTGAACAAGTGCTTGAACAAAAGGTGAAGTTGGAGTATGTTCCCTCCAAAGAACAAGTTGCTGATATATTTACCAAACCGTTACCTAGGGAAGCATTCGAATATCTCAGACAAAAGCTGGGAGTATTCTCTTCCATGAAAAATATCAGATCTACTTAAATACAGAAGATTAAATTGAATATGTGGAGTTCCTGCAGGAAAACCACGTATGGGAATTTGCTGACAAATTTTTTTTGGGGTCAGCATTCTTCAGCACAGTTGCAATGCTGATGGGTATCTCTGGATGCACAGGTTAAGGGGGAGCATTGGTCATGTGGAAAGGATGCATTGTTGGCATTCTAATTATTTGTTGTAGTCTGCTCTCATGCTTGAGAATTTCTGATCTTGATTGTATAAGTCATTTATGTTCTTTCATTAACTATTATGTTTAAAGATGCAACATGATCAAGGGGAGCATGGTATTGTTGGTACAAAGGATATTGATCAACCCTTTGCCATTGATGTCAAAGGGGGAGGAAAAACAAAGAGGGGTTTCTATAAGACAAACAAAGGAAGAGTATTGCCATCAATGCCAAAGGGGGAGATTGTTGGAAATATTTTCATTGATGGCAAAGGAATTGGCAAAGAGGAGCATCTGAAACAGTAACTAGGCAGTAGCAGAGAAGAACAGAGGAAGAGTGCATTTACAGAGAGTAGTATCAGTCAAGGAGCAGGGAAAAGTAGTCAATTGAAGCAGAGTTGTCCAGAGACAGTGTAGGAAGAAAAAGGCCATCGAACAGAAAAAGGTTCTAAATTCTTTGTGAATTATATGCATATTCTTGATAGAATTCAGTAGGAAGGATAGTTGAGTCCATGTGGACAATTATGAATCATTGAGAAAGCATGGTCTGTAAACATCATAAGCTCTATGGAAGGAGTAGATTCATGAATCTGTATAAGGTAATTTTGAGGAGTATTGATTGGACAAATCGTTATCGATTACACGAATTATTGTTCATTGATACTAGTATCTCTCTCCGTGTAATGCATTGCCGAACATTTGATTGCTAAGGTCATGATACAGTGAGCAATGGGGAATGTATAACTTGATGAAGAAGTGCGTTATAGTATGCGGAGGAGTACTACTATGAAACTCCCTACCACATGATTGGATTGAACTCTATTGAAATAAACCCGAGTTGTGAACCTGAGTTAAGGGACCAAAAGGAATAGTGTAACCCGACTTAACCGTGGGTTGGTCACAATTCCAAAACCACGAGCGGATTTGCGAGGCCGGATTGCCCATATCGCACCACCTTTCGGTGATAAGCGGTATCTCCTGGTAGGGGAGCGATTCCATAGGGTATGCGACACGTGGCGAGGTGGACCCACGGAAAACTGCTATCATAGCGCACCATCGCATGTTATCGTTCAACCAGGGAAGCCGAGCGATATCGTGGTGAGCCGTTGATTTTGGAAAGGGCCATCGGATGGTGATCGGTTGATAAAGATGAGCGGAAGATAGCCAGTTTGGGTACGAGCATTTGATTGGGCTGTCGATTATGTATGTGGGGCCGGAACCAAAGCTATATTTAAAATCCATTTGATAAAAGCGCTGGTTATTAATATAAAGTTCTATTATTTAATTTAATTTCCAAAGGTTGTCGATAATGTTTATTTATCAAATTCCATGAATTTGATAAATAAAATTCCAATAAAAGAAAAGAAAACCATCAACGGTTGAGTGGTTTTCACTCATGGTACTAATAAAGGCTAAAACTATATAAGGAGAAGAGGATTATTATATGATGTGTGAAAAAAGAGGGGTTGATAACAAATAAATCTATGTAAGAGATATTTTCATGATTGAACTCTGATAGATCTAAATCTATGATGCACCTGTGGATATGATGAAGTTTCAAGATCTCTAGATCTAAAAATGTTGATCTGCAAAAGAAATGATGAAGACCTGACGCAAGTCTGATGAAGAAATTAAAGAAAGTTGGTGGATCTGAGGGTTGAAGCCTTCGGTATGAAAGTGGAAGCTTTCTGCCAGTAAAAGTTGGTGTTAAATTCAAGGGGTCGAAGCTCCCTTCCAAGAAAGGTTGGTAAACGAGATCAAGGGGTTGGAGCTCCCTTCCAGTAGTGACTGGAGAATGAGAGAAGGTTGTAGCCTTCTACAGGTGGGTGCCTGCGTGCTGGTATAAGTTTGTGCCAGTACAAAATTGTAAGAAGTTTCCTTTATAGTAAATACTGAAAACAGAGTTGACAGCAGCGGTGGTTTTCTCCCGAATCGGGTTTCCACCTTAAATACTGGTGTTCATGGGTGTTGCTTCTGTGTGATGGTTTATTCTGTTATTACTGCACATGCTTACTAAAACATCTGATGAATGAATGATGCAATTAAGAATTAAATGCATAATAAGATCTCTGGATATACGCAAGTTTTATTAAAAATATCTGCGTTCATATGTGAGTTGAGTTCAATAAAGTAGCATATAGTTTTAAGAGAAAGAAAAAGCAAAAAGTTTTAAAATACTGATTCACCCCCCCTCTCAGTATTTTTCCCAACATGACAACCTGATACAGTTGGATATTCTGTTGGAGATTTTTCTTGACTTTCATGTCCATGATACAATCTATGGTGGCCCGTTCCATGCAATCTGGGTTTAACTTTGTTGGTGTGAGTTGTTCTACAATGTTAGAGGTGTCCCGTAGAGGTGGGAAGTAGGGACGAAGGAGGTCCACATTGAATACTTTGTACAAAACAAGGAATGGTGGAACGCTGAGCTCGAAGGCATTGTTTCCTATAGCCTTGGTGATGGTGTAAGGAACATATCGGAGCGAGCAAAGCTTGTAGTGGGGTCCAGTGAGGTGCTCCTTTTGAAAATGTAGCCACACTTTGTCACCCACCTAGAATTTGTGTGCCACTCGATGTTGATCATGTCATTTCTTGTACTTAGCATTGGCTCTGTCCAATATGTCATGAACCTATTGGAGGATGTGCTAAATGAACTCAATGAAGCTATTTGCTTTGTCAGCTTCAAACTGGAAATGAGTCGAATCAGCCTGAGTAGCTACAGATGGCATGGCTATGTTAATGGGACACAGTAGCTAGAATCCCAATCCCACCTAAAAGGGGCTGTGGTTGGTTGAGTTGTGGAGAGCCTGGTTATAAATGTGTTGTACATAGGGTAGGCTCTCATCCCATGTGCGTGGATGCTTTTAATTGTATATGCGTAAAATGTGTACAATCATCATGTTGACAACCTCTGTATGGCCATCAATTTGGGGATGGAAAGCTGTGGACTTGGTGAGCTTCGTGTCTAGCATTAACCATAGGTTGGACCAAAATGTGCTAAGGAACCTATTGTCCCGATATGATATTATAGATTGTGGGATCCCAAAGTTCACCCACACTCGTTCAAAGAAGAGTTTAGCTGTGGCTTCTGCTGTGATATGCTTCTTGCAGGCTGCCATAATTTCCATCTTCGAGAATCTGTCGACGACCACGAAAACATAGTCGTTTCCATGCTTAGTAGAAGGAAGGCCCGACATGTAATCCATGGAGATGGATTCCCAAGGTCAACTAGGGGTAGGTAGCGGAGTATAGATTCTTTTCTTCTTGATGGTCGGTTTGGAAATGGAGCAAGCAGTGCAGGATTTGATGTACTTCCTGACATCCTGTTGAAGGTTCGGCTAATAGAAATTCTTCTGCAACACTGCAAACATTTTCTCTACCCAAAAATGACCAGCAACTTGACTATAGTGTGCTTCCCATATCATCTTGGAATGCTCACTTGAAGGAACACAAAGGTGTCCTAGGTGACATAAAAGTGCATCTCGGAGGTGAAAATTTGGAACTTGTGTACCCCCCAAGAGTGCTTGAAATTTGTATGTGTGGTTGAATTCAAGGTCACTCTGGTAGAGAAGTGGCCAATCAGAAGTCTCATGCCCACAAGAGTTGATAACGGTGGTGAGCATCATGATCGGTGGTCGGTTGAGGCAATCTACAACATTATTGGTGCTACCCTTATTGTACTTGATGTTCAAATGAAACTGTTGTAGATATGTTAACCATTTCTAATGGTGATCGTTCTACAACTTCCCTTGTGTTTGTATGAACTGCAGGGGCTGGTGGTCTATGTGGATGATTGTTTCCTTCCCGAAAATGTAATGCTTCCATTGTCGACAATCTTGCACAATGGAATACATTTATTTTTCATAAGTGGGATACTTGCGAACTGTGTCGGACAATGTCTCACTGTCATATGCCACTAGATGTCCCTGTTGAGAAATAAATACCCCAATAGCATAGTCAGAGGCATCTGTATTGATCTCAAATGGTTGTTGCAAGTTTGGTAATCTGAGCACTGGGGCAGAACAGAGGCAATTTTTCAATTTTGTGAATGCCTTCTATTGAGATTCTGACCAAAATAATTTTTCTCTCGCTCCTCCCTTGGTGACTTGACTCAAGGGCAAGTGATATGAGAGAATCCCAACAGGAACTTGTGGTATAAATTAGCAAGACCTAGAAAGCTATGAAGCTCTATTACTATGGTTGGGGCTGGCCAATCTCGAATGACTTGAATCTTGGTTGGATCCTGATGCACCCCCCTTTCATCAATAATGTATCCCAAATATTGAACTTGGGTCATGCCAAAAGTGCACTTCTCCAAATTGGCACACAACTTGTGTTCCCGCAATGTTTGGAGGACTTGTTAGATGTGGTGGAGTTGCTCTTCCCAAGTCTGGCTGAAGATCATAATGTCATCCAAGTACACCACTACAAATGAGTTGGTGAACGGCTGCAAGATATCGTCCATCAACCTCATGAAGGTTGCGGGAGAATTTTTCAACCCGAAAGGCATGACCAGACATTCGAAAAGGCCCTCCTTTTCTTTGAAGGAAATCTTCCACACATCGGAGAATTCGATTGGTACTTGGTGATACCCAGACTTCAAGTCAATCTTGCTGAAATATTTTTCTGCTTTGAGTTGGCCTAGAAGGTCATCAATTCGTGGGATTAGGTACCTACTCTGGACAATGATCTTGTTCAATGCCCGATAGTCAATATAGAGTCTCCACGTCCCATCCTTCTTTTGTGCCAACACAATCGAGCTCCCACAGGGTGATGAAGTTGGCCAGATGTGACCTTTCTACAGCAACTCCTGAATCTTCCTCTTGATTTCATTGTTCTCCAGAATAGAGTGCTGATAGATCAGTCCATTGGGTAGTGGCGCACCTAGGGTCATATCAATGGGGTGCTTGACCTGACAGTGCATAGGAACCCCTGTGGGCGAGGTGAAGATGTCCCTATACTCCTCCAAAACCTTATCCATTTGTTGTTTTCATGTAGAGAAACCCTTTATGGAGGTCATGGCCATAGTCTTCTTCTTGCCCTGGGGACAGATCGTTAGGAAAACTAATTTCCTAGTTTGGGAAATGAGCTTACTGCATTTTTTTGCAGTAATCAAAGAGATAGCGGCAGGCGGTGGTACCTCTGGTATCCTGTGCAAATTATTTCCCAAAGTAAAAATAATAGCGCAAGGCTGGGACTCATACATATTATGTCACTTACACAAGTATGGCTGGCCTAATAATACATCAGAAACATCAAGAGGAGCAATGCCACATAATACCTCATCCTTAAAGGGCTTGACGCTCTAGGGAAGGTGACACTGATGGCCGATGCGAAGATCCTATCCTTGGTGAAGCCACCCGATGGTGTATGGATGTGGGTGGGTTGTGGTCGGAAACCCCAACAACTTCATAGCGTCTATTGAAATGAGGTCTTTTTGGCTCCCATTGTTGACTATGAACTGTATCGAGGAGCCCTTTACCCACATCTTTGAGTGGAAGAGACGTTCCTCCTGCTCTGGATCTTTCGGTTCCTCCTTCTGGATCTTCATGATGGCAATAGTGGCATTAGGCTCCGCATCAATAATCTCTTTCCCTTTTTCATTCCCCTTGTTAGTTTCTAATTTAGAGTCAGAGAATGCATCTAACTCAGAAGCCCTCATCTCGTCCACCAGCAACTGCTTGGCTCGACATTCACACCACTTTCCCGTGTCCTTCTTTGGCTTTGTGGTGTTGTTCTTTTCTTATGGCTTTGAAAAGTTGTCTTGGGCCGCCATGCATTGGCTTTGTCCTTTGGTCTACAGTTTGGGAGCACCTTTCCCTTGCTTTTGATTCGTAGATCCAAAGTATCACTTCTTCTGTTTGAATTTTTGCTCAATCTTGGCAGCATACTGGTATGCCATACGAAGCGAGGAGATGTCGAGGAGCTCCATTTCCTCCTGAATGTATCCATGCAGAAAACTGCGATAATTTAGCACCCTTAATCTTTGATACCCAACTTTGTGCACAGGGTATGTAACAAATTGATCGGTTCATGCACATTTTAATCCCTTTGTTGTCGCAGCGTGGTCCATTGTATGTAATTTTCCTAATAGCTCCCCACGGGATATTATTTCTCCTTGATGGCATCTCGAAAAGAATTCCAGGCGGGTAAGTCTGAGAACAGAGAGGGTTTTGTCTTTTCCTTTTTCTCAGAGTAGGTTTCCCACCAGTCCTTGACATGGGGGATAGCTTTGAGGAGCGCAAAAATAATATTCTCCTGGTTAGAAAAGTCATGAATCAAGAAATATCCTTCTAATAGATTCAACCATCTATCTACGACATCTGCATCTATTTGACCCTCAAATATGGGAATGTCAAAATTTAGTTGTACCTTAAAGGGAGTTGCGCCTCTAGAGTGGTTGTTGGATGCAGATGCGCCACCGATGGGTAGTCGTTGAAGGATATGGACAACATTATCCATCATCGCGGTCCTTTGTTTTTTGAGGGACTCCTCGAGCAATATTTTGATAGGATCTTCTACTCCCTCACCTTTTTTTCATCCCCCATGGGTGGTCATCGAGGTTTGCGAGGCTGACCTTGCAAAGGTTCCACCAGATCGAGCCTTAATACCTTATACCCCGACCTCATTATGGACATGCAAAGAAGGATAGAGAAAAAACAGACTGCTCTGATACCACTAATCTAGATTTATGCCAGAATGCAATAGAATAAACTTATAACCATAAATACAATATGCAGCGCAAATAACACTTCATTTCATTAATATCAAAGAACTAAAATTTTCTTACAGATATAATGGAAATAAACTAGCTAGGGCGCTGGTAGCTTATCTCTGAGAAGAGATGTAGCAGCTACAGGCCTCTAAACTGTGTTACAATGAGGCTCGAGGGCTTATTTATTATTTAAAAACAATGGAAAACCCTAAACATCCAAAACCCTAACCCTAGGAGATGAAGCGCCAAAACTATGGGCCCCGTTTGGGTAAATTGGTGTTTCAACTTCGGGGACGTAACTTTGGCATACAATATCCGTTTGACATGCTTGATACCTCGTTAGAAATATCTATCCAAGGACTGAAACTTTTGATGTGAGAAACATTGGTCCATGGACCGACTTTGCTCTCGGTTTTCCCAAAAAAACATCATCTAGGGCCTCAAAATGGCTCCAGAAGTTCAGGACCCAAAAAACTGCTAAAAATAGTAAGTCATGCTGGAACTGAAAAACTGAAAGAGATAATGGTGGGGCCCCAAAAGGAATAGGTGGGTGGCCACCATTATCCCCCTCGATCACATAGACTAGATTTTCAGTGGAATTTTTTGGACGAAATTATTTTCTTGTCTCGGTACTCAACTATCTCATAGCTCATCTTATCATCCTCAGTATGATGGGAACACTTAGATAGTGAAAAAATGTTTGGAATGATATCTTCATTTCTTTATATATTATAAATAAAAATAATGGGTCGGGTGGTTACTTCTGGCTGAATGGTTGTATAACACTTCCTTCCACACTGCAGCAAAAATGACCCCATTTATGGAACTTTACGGATATCATCTACCATCCATCACATCATATTAAAGATAAAATTCTAAGTTTAAAGCAGTCGAATATCATATTGAGATTCAACAACAAGTTCTCCAACTCTTTAAGGATAACCTAACTTTGCACAGAATCAAATGAAACAACATGAAGATCAACATCACAATGAGAGAAGTTTTTATGTAGGCAACTGGGTATTTTTACGTTGACAACCATAGCAACAAATTTCCCTCAAGAAAGGTAAGAAGGATAATCCAAAGTGCTATTATACTTAGAAGGTGTTGAAAAATATTGGTACTATGGCATACAAATTGGAGCTTCCTTCATCTTCCCGAGTTTACCCAATTTTCCATGTTTCATGCTTAAACAAGGTTATAGGTGAAACATTCCCAGTTCAAACAATATTCCTAAAACTTAAAAAGTAAGGAAAAATCGTATTGGAACCTAAAGAAGTCACGGAAAAAAGAACTCGACAACTACGAAATCGATCCATTTTAGAGTATCTCATCAAGTGGAAGAATTTACCCATTGGATATCCCACATGGGAGGATGAGAATTTTATAACAATGTTACTGATGAAATAGGTAACCGCACTGTTACCTACTTTTTTTTGATAGCATAAAAAGCACCCAATTTTGAAAAGTGGTGATGCAGAATCACCTTCTTTTTTTCTGGAGCACATTTTCGACACTCTAATATTTGTATTTATGAAGTATGAATATTTGTTTTAAAATGTTAGTAATTTTCATGCTAATTTTGAAACGTATTGAGGCAACATAGACTTTTTTTTTTTTAGAGCGGTGATTTTCATGCTAATTTTGAAATGTATTGATGCAGCATCAACCTTTTTTTTTAGAGTGGTGATTTTCATGTTGGTAATAAAACACAAAACTTAGATAAAAATATATATATAAAAACAATAAAAAAAACCAATAAAAATGTAAAAAAAAAAAAACAAAATTAACTCGTAAAAATAAAAAATTTAAACAAAAATAAATTAAAAAAAAAAAACAAAACAAAACAAAAATATTCGAAAATTATATGAAAAGAAATGACAAAATTTGAAAAAAAAACACATAATTTAAAGAAAAAAAAAATTAACCAAAAAAATTCAAAAAAAAAACATCAAAAACATTTTTTTCTAAGTTATTAAAAAAAACCATATTAAAAAAATAATAATAAATTAAAAAATTAAAAAATTTAAATAATTTAAATTAAAAAATTAAAATTTAGATACAAAAAATAAAATACGAAAAAGGAAAAAATAAATTTAAAAATTAAAATTAAAATAATAATAATAAGAAGAAGAAAAAATACAAATTAAAAAAAAAAAAAACAAAAACAAAAAAACAAAAACAAAAACAAAATTTCGAAACGCGTCGACAAAAATTTCTCAATTGTGATTTTTACCGAAAGATTTGATACTTAATTTATGGATCACAGAAGTCAAATTCCTAATAAAAAAAACTATCATTAAAAAACAAAAAAAATGAAAAAAACCACATCCAAATAATTAAAAAACAAATATCCATAAATATACTGTTTTTTTTTTTAATGAAACAATTTATAAATTTTAAAAATGAAAAATTAAATAAACTAAAAGATTAAAAAAAAAAAAAATCAAATTAAATTAAAATTTAATAAACAAATTTTAAATTTTAAAAATAATTAATCTAAAATATTAAATTTAAAAACAAAATTTAAAAAAAAATAAAACAAAAAAAATGAAAACAATTTAAATTTTAAATAAAAAATTTGAATTAAAAAAAAATAATTTTGAATTTTTTGAATTTAAAAAAAAAAAAAATCAAATTATAAAAAATATTAAAAATTAAAAAAAAGAAAAAAATTTGATCGTGGTGGCACCGCTAATCGGCCTCCCGCCCAGGTGGCGGCAGACGCCGGCCGCTGGGCGGGAGGCCGATTCTGAGAATCGCCCTCCCGCGGCGGGAGGCCGATTCCGGGAATCACCCTGCCGCGACGCGGGAGGCCAATTCTGGGAATCGCCCTGTCGCAGCTCGGGAGGCTGATTCCGGGAATCGCCCTTCCCAGGGCAGGAGGCTGATTCCGGGAATCACCCTTCCGCCGCAGGAGGCCAATTCCAGGTATCGCCCTAAGGCCGCGGGAGGGCGATTCCCGGAATCGGCCTCCCGTCGCGGGGGGGCGATTCCCAGAATCGGCCTTAGGGTGATTCCTGGAATCGACCTCCCGCCGCGGGAGGGCGATTCCCAGAATCGGCCTCCCACCATGGGAGGGCAATTTTCGAAATCAGCCTCCCATCCAAAAGCTGGCGGGACGCTGATTGGTGGCACCACCACGATAAAAAAATTCTTTTTTTTTTTTTTAAATTTTAATTTTTTAATTTTTTAATTTTTTTATATTTTTAATTTGATTTTTATTTTTTTTTCTTTTTAAATTCAAAAAATTTAATTTTTTCTTTTTTTAATTTAATTTTATATTTGAAATTTAATTTGTTTTCATTTTTTTTGGTTTTTTAAATTTTTTTTTTTATTTTATTCATTTTTTTTTCTAAATTTTCTTAAAAAAATTTATTAAATTTTGTTTTTTTTTTTATTTAATTGATTTTTTTTTTATAATTTTTTCATATATTTTTTTTATTATTAAATTTTATTTTTAGTTTTTTCATTTAATTTGTTAAAATTTAGCAAATTTTGTATTTTTTTTTAAATTTATTTGAATTTAATACTTTTTTCAAATTTTTTATTTTTTAATTATTATTTTTTTAATTACATAAAATTTTTATATTTTTTTATTTCAATTAAAAAATTTTATTTAAAATTATATATATATATATATTTTATTTATAATTAAATTTAATATTTTCAAATTAATTTGTTTTTATTTTAGCTTTTATTTAATATATTTTTTTTAATTTTTTTTTTTTCAATTTTTCAATTTTAATTGATTTTTAAAGTTTTTTAACTTTTTATTTTAACAATGTTTTTTTTTTCTTTATATTTAAAATTTATTTTTTATTTCAAAATTTATTTGTTTACTCATTTATTTATTAAAATTTAATATTTTTTTTTAAATTTAATAAAATCTAATATATATTTTTAATTTAAGTTGATATATATATATATATATATATATATATATATATATATATATATATATATATATATAATTTAAATTTAATTTATTTTTTAAAATCTATTTTTTCTTTAATATATATTTTTGTAAATTTAATATTTTTATTGTATTTTATTTTTCATTAATTTTTCTTTTTTTACTTTTAATTTCAATAATTTTTTTTTTTAATTTATTAAAATTTAATATATTTCTTTAAATTTAATTTTTTATTTTAAAATTTAATTTTTTTTTTTTTCTAATTTAATAAACATTTTCTTTTTCTTTTTTAAATTTAATTTCTATATTTTATTTTTTATAATTTCTTTCCTTTTTGAACTTGTTTTTTTTTTAAATTTAATACCTTTTTCTTTGTTTTTTCTTTTTTTCTTTTTTTCTATATATTTTGAAATTTTAATCTTTAAATTTTTTTAATTTTTTATTTTTTTCTTAAATTTTAGGTTTTTTTTAATGCTTGAATTAAAATTTTTATTTTGTTTTTATTTTTATTTTTTTATTCCTATATATTTTTAAATTTTAAACTTTAAAATGTTTTTATTTTTTAAATTTATTTTTTTTCTTAAATTTTAGGTTTTTTTTAATGTTTGAATTTTAAAAATTAAAAAATGTTATTTCTATTTTTAAAATTGTCAAAAATATGACACAATTTTTTTTTTGTTATTCCAACATCAACTGGTTTTGTTTTGAGGGTGTTTTTTCAATCCTTTTTTCAAGAAACAATTTTGTTTTTAGCATAATTTTATAAAATTTTGAAATTTGACCTTCAAAAAAAACCAAGTGCGTTCTGGAATACACTTTTTTTGTTTTTGGGGTGTTTTTTCATGTTTTTTGAGTCTTTTTGCGTTAGAGTTCCCATTTTGAGGTCCGGTTACCTATTTCATTGGTAACAGTGTTTTATACAAAAGCATCCAAAACTACTCAAGAATTGAGGACAACACTTTTTTGAAGTATAAAGGCATGTTACGTCCATATAATATTACTGTAGCTCCTTATTTTTATTGTTAGTGTATCCCTCTTGTTGTTATTGTTGTGCCCATGTAGTCCCCATATTGTTATTATTGTTCCCCATAGAATCCCACTATTGTTATTGATGTGTCATTATATTATTATTCTTATGTAGGCTCTAATTATATTTGGCCCCTTAGACTTCTATTTGTAGAAAGTAGGTTTTGTCATTTGTATCATTCAATAATTGTTAATTTATGTAAGGTTTGCCCTTCAAAGAGGCTAGTTTCTAAGTTGTTGATCTATCTTTTCTTCTATTTTATGTGCTGGTTGCATAACATATAATGTCTACACATTTTTTTCTCTTCTGCCTTCTTTGGCATCTCCCTTTCTTATACATGGATCTACCTAATATTCTAAAAATTATTCTCTACCTTTAAATTATCCCATTTGAGATCCTTCCTTACTCCTTCCTCTACACATGCAATATCTAAAGGTGAAGGTGGAAAATATCCAAAACATGTTTCAAATGGGAAACTACCAATAGAAATGTAAACTTATCTATTATAAGAATGTGGTATGTATACCAAATTTTCATCCCAAGTCTTCGGATTCTTAAAATTGTCTTCCCTAAAAAGTTTCACCAAAGTACTATTCACTAATTCTATCTTCCCATCTCTCTATCAATGGAAATATATATATCTCTACAACTATTTGTTCATCTTGTCATATAATGTAGTCCAAACTACACTGATAAATCCAGTGTCCTTATAAAAAAGTATGCTACTTGGTGTCTCAATGTGCACCTATACCTTTCAAAAGAAAAAATTTATTGTGTCTTATTCACTAATTGTCCTTTTATAGGGCATGGGAATGCATGTATTTCTAAACTTGTCAACTACCATGAACACGTAGTCATGTCCATTCCTAGTTGTTGGTAAACCTCCCAAAACTCCATGGAAATATTTTCACAAGGATAAGTGGCTACAAGTAAAAGGTAGTAGAGATCCTATTTCCTATTACTAGCCTTATTATTACAATAAAGAGTATACCCTGTCATGAACCTAGATATATATTATCTCATTCTTGGCTCATATGCATACCTCTATAGGATTTCAATTTCTTCCCTACATGAAAATGCTCTGCAACCTTCGAGGTGTGAGACTCTCCCTTATTTCAAGCACTCACCTTTAGTAAAATATAACCTATCCAACATTTATATTAACCCATTATCGATATGATATTCAATTGTGTTGTCTACGATTTTGCCATGAATCTCTATTTACGTATTTTCAAACACCTCCTTCAAGTCATCATATTTTTCATATCCCTATTTGTATGCATCATGGGTGAATAGATACATGTGCATTATAAATTCCAAACCTATAATATTTTATATATATGGGCTTGGAAACATGTCATACAAATTACTTGTGCTACCCTTCTTTTACTTGATCACTAAATGAAATTATTGTACAAACCTCATCCTCTTGTAATACTTGTTCTATTGTAACTTACATTGGGACTAGAGGTATTGAAGCAGTTGTTGATGTGTGTGGATCATTGTATTCTTTCTTATCAAATAGTGTTTCTTGTTTTTTAAATATCATATCACAACATAAAGCTCCTTACCATGAGAAAGGAAGTTGAAAACCACATCATCAAACACTTCAAAATGGTATCATATATCCCTTCCTCTTTACATCAAGACTATTCCCATCACATAGATAATTGCATCTCTCTCCACTTTCAAGTTGCATTGTTCCATGTTTGGTAATTTAAGAACATGTGCTTTATTTATTTTCTTTCTCAATTCCTCAAAGGCATTCTATTGAGCCTTCCCCCACTAGAAACTCTTGCCACTCACCATTATTGCATGGAGTGGTGTGCCTACTACCAAAAATGAGGCTATGAATTTTACAAAAAAAATTCTACTACAGGAAAACTCCTAACCTAAGAAACATTCATGGATATTGACCACTTCATGATTCTCTCCATCTTGGTCAAGTCTATCTTTAGATCCCCTCCTCAAATAACATGGGCTACACTAAACACTAATATACAAATTCGCGCTTCTTATGATTTTCTATCAGCTAGTGCTTCTTTAATGTCCTTGATCAAGGTGGATATTCGTGAAAACCCACCTCTTCCAATGTCTCAATGGTTTTGTATATTCTTTTTGGTATTTCTATTATTTTTGGTTGCCAAACTTCTGGGGCTCTTTCGAGGCCCTTAAAAATTCCTTTTTGAAATTATGGGGGCCAAGGGTTGCAATGGAATGTGATATCCCTAGTAATAAGTTATATTTCTCTGATTTTTCTTTTCAGAATGGTATCATGCATCTAAAATGGTTTTTGTATGCAAAAAATTTTCCCGCGAGAATTTGATGTACCATCTAATCACCTCATGACCTGCAAACCTTTTAGTGTCTCATATTCTAGGGTTAGTTTTTTTAAACTTAGGGTTCTCTATTTATGTCAAAAAACCATTATTGCTTCCTCTTGTATATGTTTTGTGCCTCCATCTCTCTCTATTTAGAGAAAGTTACCACCATTCTAGATAGTTTTTGTTCTACAATGCTATGCTATTTCATTTATTAATAGAAGTTGTGTTTCCACCATGTTATTGTAATTTGTGATATATTTTTTATGTGTGTTACGTTTACTTTCTTTAATTTCATTTTATTCCTTTTGCAACTTGGATCACGTTCTATCAGTTGTATCAAATGTGACATTTCTTCCTTGTAAGAAACATTTTATACTAGTATATCATCTAAATAATTAATAATAAATCAATATAAATATGAGCACAATATATCATTCATTAATATCATGAATCATTGCATGGAAGAAATGGCATGAATAACCACACACACAAACCTTTCCTAGTTTTAACGGAAATCTTCCTTGTATCTCCTAGTTTGACTCAAACATGGCGATACCGTGATTTTAAATATACCTTGGTAAAATATTTTTCCTACTGTAATTGGTTGAATATGTCATTAAACCTAGAAAGGGGTTACTTTTTCTTCAACGTAATTTTTTATTGACCTGTAATCAATGCACATTTTCCAAGTCCCCTAATTCATGGACAAAATTATGATGGGTGACCCACGTGGTGAGGTACCTAGTAAAATAACACCCTACTCTGGGATTTGTTATAAATACTTCTTGAATTTAATTGCTTACAATAAAAAATGTATATATACCCCAATTATTAGGAATGAGGAGTTCACCACAAAATTTATATCATGCTCCACTTCCATCTTCAGTGGTAGTCCTTTAGGATCCTAGGGCACTCCACTGAATGCTTGTAGCATCTCTTAAAATTGTTTTCTCTGTTCCTTAATACACCCCTCCAAGTATGCCTTTACTCTCATTGAATCCTTTGTATATTTATTTTCTCTTAAAAATAGTAAAACATACTTATTTCTAGAAATCGTTAGCTCCTTGTCTTGGTTGGCACTTACCAATGAAAATTTAGGATTCCACTTGCAAGCATTAATGATGAATGATTTTCCATTGTTGATGAAGATATTTTGGTAGGATCTCCACATGAATATTTCATCTCACATGTATGTATAGGGACTCCCAAAAAAATATTCCACATACATCAAGTGGAACTACATCCTTTTCTTCTTTATCAATAAAATAAATACTGATAGAAAAATCTATTTACATTGTTTTTTAACCTTTATTTTTGCATTCTTATTCATGCATCCCAAATGGATATTGTATAGTATTATCTCAAACACATAATCCCATTTTATTGATAAAATATACTACAATGATATTTTCCTACGATCTTGAGTTGAATACAGCATCAAATTTTTTCTTCTTGACCTGTATCTTTAATAAAAGAGGTTGGTAATATCCCTCTCCTCCTATTATTGAAGGATACTCAAATTCACCCCATTTTGAACTAATTTATAGAAATTTGTCTCATCCATGTCTAATATTATTTCCACCTAGTTTCTTGAATCTATGGATATGATATTTTTCTTCTTCCAGTCATTTTTCCAATATTCCAAGATGAGTTTTGGATGTAATTTATAACACTTATAATGTGCATGATCATCAATTTCATAGTGTTTAAAATTATTGTTAGAATATTTACATTGGTTTTTTGTAACTCTCTTTATATTTTGTTTCGTCTTATATAATTTTTCTTCCCTTCTTTGGAAGCTTCCTAATGTTCTCTCTACTTTGATTCACTCGATTTCCCTTTCTTTGGCCTATGTTTTCCAAGTATTGTTCCTACACACAAGCCTCATCCACTTTTCTTTGTTTAAACAATCTCTTGATTTTGTAAAAGGTTTTGTTGACCCATTAGATATTGGATGAATTCCTTTTGGTTATTCATATATACACCAAAAATTATTTCCATCTACCTTAATTCTATGATGTACTCCTACACACTTTGTTCCCATATCTGCTTAAAAAAAAATCGATAGATCCAAAATTTGATCGATCCATTATTCCTTTACATATATTAAAGGGTACAATTTCTACTGAGGAATACTTTTAAAATAGACACATTTAGTTACTAAGGGATCTTCCATTAGCCTTAGGTTCCATGTGGCTTTCCAATTAGGTAAAGGCAAACACATCTAATTTCAAATAAGCAGATTAAATTTTTAGCTCCAAGTATATGTGGTGAACAATAAAGTAAAAGAAGGTCAACTCACCCTAGTTCTTTTGAATTTCCACATTTGATATATATATATATATATATATATATATATCAAATTTTAGTTGGATTCAATCAATTCAATTATATTTCGATTGTTCCATTGTACAAAGCTTTAGAATACTTAAGATTTCCTAGAGCATTTATTTTTAGAAAACCTATTTTTTTCTTTAAGGTTTTTTATAGAAGAGTATAAGTCGATTTCAATATCTCTCCTCTAGAAACTAAATTATGAATTATTGAGACCTATAGCTCCATGTGTTATTCCTTTTGTTTGTGTGTTTGATCACCAATAGTTGTTAGTTTTTGTCTCCTATATCTATCAAAATGTTATCAAAGAATGGGATTTTAGAGGATATTGTTGCTATTTGATAAATGAGTAGGGTTTTATATTATTTTCTAAGAACAATTATCATTCGCCATTTACTATTTTCAAACATTTGCTCTCAAGGAAGATGTCCACTATGAGCCAACACCATCATACATTGTAATCTTTTATCCATGTATGTCATAAGTCATTGTCATTGTACACTATAACCACCATTTCTACATATTGTGACCTAAACTTGCTTTATGTTGTTGAGCATGATTTTTAAGATGAATTCACTTCTATCATGAGCCAAATATATCTGATTTTGTTTCTTCCATAGGTCATGGCCACAACTTTTGTTCCTCAAATAAAAATCATATTTTTATTATAAAATGTGAAAATTTTATTTTCCATATGCACTATAAGGCACTGAAAAATAGCTCACTGAAAAAAGAAAAAAAGCATCCATAATAAATAATACCAAAAAGGTTAGGCCCTAAATCCTTCTTAGTTCTACATATGAATATAATCAATACTCATAAATATCACCATAAAAGGCATCAAATAGATAACCTTATTTGATAGAGGGAAGATAGGAAATATAAACATGGCATAAATATCATGATAAGAAAAAAGTTTTTATCTTGCAATTGGTCCATATGAATGCCTTATATGAAAGTCATGTGGTAAAAATATAAGTGTGTGTCTCCATTTAATTTTTTAATATTCCATGTACCACGGGCTTGTTGTTCCCAAGTTTTGAAAAGGTCAGCTACTATAGAGTTCCTTTCCTTGTAAATATTAGAACAATAGATTTGCTCAAAATTTTCTTTCAACTGAGAAACTTCCTCCAATATGGGAACAAATGTGTTCTTGTGACATCTAAAAAAAATCATTGAACCAACAAATAACAATGAGGGAATCACCAAAGCATTTGATTTGTATGCATTATTTTTCAATAATAATTAATAAAGAAATATTTAGACTGTATAGTTTAGAGAAAACATTTGAGTCATGTCCAAATCCGTTTTCAAGTGTCATGGCCACAACTACCATGATTTTCATGATGTTTCAAATATAGCCGCAATTTTTGTCAAGTAAGACATTTTTTTCCTATATATGGGGTTCACGCCCTTAGCTTGGGAAATTTACTCTTGAACAAGGCGAGTTTTTAACTCCTCATAGTGCCAAGAGAATCCCACCACTCTTTGGTGCATATGGGATTGCCTCCTCATAGCTTTATCTTGACAATATGCATCCCCTATCCTAACTTGTGCCCAATGATGTGGAATTACACTACACAATTTTTAATTCTCCAACGCCAATTGATCTAGTGATTGATAACCATTGGCTCTACAAGGGCCATAGAGTACTTTCCACACCAAAAAATCCTCCACGTGAGGGCCTTTCCCAATGAGTAAACACCCAATGTGTAATACCACTAGGCGCCCATTACAACAGGTGTAGTATATCACAAATCCATAGGGTATTTTATCCATCCCAATGACCCCCACCTAAGCACAGTAGCAGCCACTGACATCACCACCCTAATTATACATGAAATCATGATAGAGACAATACACCATAAACTAGTCCTGAAAAAATACTAAGGGGGACAATGACGTGGAGTAAAATACCACATTCATAGCTAGAGGACCCCTTCCTTGAATTACCCCCACATTACTCAAGTAAATGACCCCAAAATAGTTGTCTTCACTGCTTATATTAAAATAAAAAAGGATGTTGAAACTATAAACAATATACCATCTTTAATTAAAAACATAATCTATCCTAACTAGGGTCAAGACATCACGAGTCCAACACCCCACCCAATTAAGCTTCCAAGAAATCCCATAGTTATATTTACACATAAAATTCACCTAGACTAACAAATGGAATTCCTGGAGTTACAAATTCCCCCGAAAAAGGAAAAAAAAAAATGAAAAAAGGGAAAAAGATAAAACCTTGCCAACATGAAGTGAAATCCACAATTCCAATGTAGCTAAGATGAAGTTTACCATGCCTTGTTACACTACTCCATTTCAATCTAACAAACTCACCTTAATTTCTGTGGTTGATGATAAGCGTGCAAGAGGGGAAATCCTAGGACTTCCTACTAACGAAGCTCACCTACAAAGTCCCATCCACTTCTAAGATGATCGAAATCCATCCACGAGACAAAAAAAACAAAAATGTGACCAAAGGAAGGGGTAAAATATTGCAGGCTCAATCCGAAAGCCATATAGACAATGGAGAGGATTCTCATCTTACAACACCGTGCCATTATACTTTATGCCACTCGCAAAACATTCCCTGTGTTCTATAACTCATAACAAGCTTGCACGAGGGAGAAGAAAATATTCTAAATCCATAGAATAGTAATGAATTAGTATGATCGTTTACTTGGTTTTTTCTTTGGCGAATAAATATAGAACGTCGAAATATGACAACATGATTTCCCCCTTATCCTTCCATCGATTTAACGCAGTGATTTCCATTATTTTAAAATTTGATCATGCATAATCGCACTCACTCAAAAATCCTTCTGGTTTACTAACTCAACTCCACCATATTTTTCATTAATACGCACACAAAAATCATTGAGATCATGTACCTCCAACATTAATCTTCATTTTGGGTGAGTGCCACGTCCCCATCGTGTTTTCCAGTTGGGGCAATGGTGTCCCATCTTGTCCCGTAGCGCAACCCCCTCTCCATCTTGTTCATCAACCCATCCTCCTAGATATCCACTTATATAATTTAAATTGAGTTTAATAATATTTTAAGATATTAAATAATATTTTAATATTTATATAAATATTTAAATTTATATTACTTAAAGTTAATTTGTATATCTATATAATTAATATATATGTTTTTCTTCCTTATCAAATATTGATGCAACAAGGTTTAAAGTTAATATAAAAATTATTCATTATAGGTTATAGGAAAATAATATTCTTTCCAACAACCAAAACTAAAACTTTTTTTTGAGAAAATATCAAGGCATACTCATTCGAAGGGATCACTTCTTGCCAACTTATTATTTGAACCTAACCTCAAGGGTACTGAGAAGAATTGATCTTGTGACCACCCATTACTAAGGTTCTTTTAGCGACTGGAACTCTACCAATTGACCTAACCATTAGAAATAAAACTAAATATAATTACTAATAACCTAGCTTTACTTATTTAAGTATATTAGTATTTAAAATTATATTAATTATATTTTAGTCATTAATGAACTATTAAGACAATAAAACTCAAAGATATTTTAAAAAATTGGAGGAAAATAACATTTTTCTTGATTATACAAACTGAATCCATAACAATAAAAAAATATTTTTATAAATATTATAATTATTCAAATTATATTAATTCATATTTCAATATTTAAAGACATATATTTGGTTTTCTTTTTCTTTTTCAAAGAGTAAGAAAATTAAAATAAAGTAATTTTATAACTCTGAAATAAATAAATAATTTATTTTAATATTATTTGATTTGTTTGTTTGTTAAGAAATATGAGCTTTATGGTGAAGTTTAAGTAATCGTGATTTGTCGGTACCCAAGTCTTCAAAATCACTAAGAATAGGCCACAACAACCCTTAGCCTAGCAAAAAAATTTCACATGCGTTTTGAATAGATAACATTTTTAACACTCAATTCCTTAACAAAACAACATAGTATATTTTGTACTTCAATATTATTAGATTTATCTATATTTAAAAAATAAATTAAAAAGAATAAGAGTAAGATATAAAATTAAAGTCATATTTTTCCATTAAAAACTCTTTAACCTATCAAGAAGGGCACAAAATTAAATTATTTCGTATTAGTCATTTTTATATGTGCCACTATAATTGAAAAACAAGAATATTAATTGTTTTTCTCTTTTCATGATAGTTTTATAGTTTTCCTACAATAAATCCTTACTTTAACGGAGATAATGGATAGGTGTATTATCTGTTTATTTATTTCTTTAAATTACATTTTCGAAATTACATTTTAGTGGGAAATGTGGTGAATATTCTTGCTTCCCACAACAAAGAAATAATTTAAATTCAAATTAATGCCACATATGTTTTGATAATTGTGTTTACGAACACTACCTTCCAATCCTATGTGGATCCACCTATACATCTTATTTCTACCTAGCATATCTTATTTCTACCTAGCATTTATTGCCTATTCTAGTGGTTGCATTTATTGTTTTCTCATATTACTTGGATTTATGAATAATATCTATTTGTCCCTTTTTTGTTTGTTTAATATGAGGAGATAATATTGGATATTAAGGATCAAAATTAGTTTAATATAAGTTTGATTATTTATTATTATCAATTTTAAAAAAAGTTATATTTTGATTGTTTAAAAAAAATCATTATAGTTATTTGAACCATGGGCCCAATTTTTTTATTAAAAAAATCATTATAATTATTTAAATAATTAGAAAATTTACATAAAAAAACAAATTAATTTTTCTATTAAAAAAATCATTATAATTATTTAAATAAATAGAAAGTTGACATTAAAAAAAAAAAACAAATTTGTTTTTTACAAGTTAGATGAAATCCAAACAATTAAAGTATAAAGTGCCATTGAATTACATCCATAAAAGTTCTATAAAGACTATAATACTAGAGAACACATGCCTACTATTTGTATTTGTTTAAGTATGCTTGGTATTTTTATGGTAAAAGGTATGTATGGAATTTTTATTTTTATTTATGTTTTTATTTTTATTTTTTTATGAAAATAACAGGTTGTTATAAATTGTCAATATTGAAAAGTTAAATTAAAATTATTTTTTAAAATTAAAATATAATCATTTTTTTCAGTTATTATTTTTTTTGGTAAATGAGAAAAAAAATACATTAACGTCATAATATTAATAACAAAATAGAAATTTAATGTAAACAAAATAAATATGACAACAAGATTTGTTGGTGATACATTCATCAATTGGCCTCATGGTCGTGACTTGCTGGAGTCTTCCCTTTTTCATATTAACAATCAATCTCAGTCCATCAAGTATACAATGGTCTTCCCTTCCTAGATGTTCTTATCTTTATGAAAGTATATAGATCATTTTCTCACCAAGTTATTCGTAAAAAAAATCACATTTAGCAATACCTTCATATGAGTTCTCATCGTTATCCTTCTCAAACATTTGGTATCCTCAACACTCTTACAATGGGAGATCTAAGGATTTCGAATTAAAGTCACTTTGAAAGTGAAAAATCCCATCTCCTCAAAGTTTTTGAAAATAATGGCTACATTAAATGCCTAGGTTTAGGAGCTTTTCAAAAAGCTACTAGAGGATCCAAACCTAAAAATGATCCCCTTGATTTTTCTAACTATGTGTATATTCCCTTCATTCTCTGTACCACTCACAAGATGGATCACATTCTTGGTAAGAATAAGGTGCATGCCAGCTTTAATCCTCCCAACACTATCTGAAGCTCCCTGAGATCAGTTAAATACCCCATTGACCCTAAGAATATGAAAGGTGTTTACTTAGTCCCTTGCTCATGTGGAATACCCTATATTGGACTGGTTGTTCTATTAAGCAAAGAACTCAAGAGCACATGACAGACATTAAACATAATAGGGCGAGCCTGCTCTTATGCCTTAGAAAAGCATACTTATAACACTAAACACCACATAAGTATCACTTCCATCATAGGAAGTTCAGGGAAACTATAGAAAATGAGAAACATGTTAACAATCTAAATAGGAATGAGGGTTGGAAAAATAGTAGCAACTACATCCCAACTTTTAGTTAGTAGATTTTATTTTCATTATTTTAATTATTATTATTCTTTATTTATTTATTTATTAACCAATTTTCATTATAATGTGAAATTCATTTGATTAATTTTTTATTTAATACATATTATATAGTAGTATTTTATTAATCTCTATATATATTATGCATAAAAAAAAAAAATTAGGATATAGATATATCCATAATAATAATAATAATAATAATAAAATGAATGTTTGATTATTTTATAATAATAATAATAATAATAATAATAAATGAATGTTTGATTATATATATATATATATATATATATATATATATATATATATATATATATATATTTTCTTTAGGATATAGATAAATCTATAATAATAATTAATGGATAAAGATTTTTTTTAGGATATAGATATATCTATAATAATAATAAAATGAATATATATATATATATATATATATATATATATATATATATATATATATATATATATATATATATAATTGTTGTTGTTGTTGTTGTTGTTGTTGTTGTTGTTGTTGTTGTTGTTGTTGTTTCTTCAAGTAATTCTAATTATTTATTATCTACTTATTATTTATTTATTTTAATTTCATTTTTATTTATTGTTTATATTTTTTAACATGGAAATAAATTAAGGATGAATTAATTATCAATTTTTTATTTTTTGACTTTCTAACTTATCATTTTCGTTATTTATTTTCTGATCTTTTGGTTTAATTTGACTTTTAAATTTTTTATTTTGGATATTTATTTTTTTTATTTTTTGTTAAATTTGATTTTCTAAAGTATCAATTTGATTTTTTTTAATTTTCTAAAGCATCTCCACACTATATTTTTTTTTTTAATTTTTGATTTTTTGTTAAATTTGATTTTCTAACGTGTCAATTTGATTTCATTTAAGCATCTTCATACTATATGTTTTTTTTTTAGATCACGTACTCTAACTATGTCCTAATTGTAACATCTAAACACCCTAAACATTACATACTTCAAAAAAAAAAATTCTCATATTTTACCTCTAGCAATACCCTCTTCTTGAACTATAGAAATAATTGCAATATTACAAAGTATACATTCAAGAATTAACTTAACGAAATGGTTATACGAATACCAATGTAAAAAAAGGTTTAACATAATGTTTAATTACCAATGCATACAAAGTCTTACTTACATCTCATCTATATCATTCTTACATCATCATTCTGGTTGGGCTTTGACATGTCGCACCTATAGGGTTGACATAGTATTATTGTTGAAATTACATGTAATAAAAAGTATATATTCCACACAAATAATTTAATTAAATATTGGATTCGGGACTATTGTCAATCTGTGTTAATTAATGTCTATCACATGCATCTGTAAGGGTTGGTTATGATGAAACGTGGTCGTGATCTGTCTTAGCTCCATCTAAGTCATCCATATCTTATCCTTGGAATCGACGGTGTGGGTGTGAGGTGGGATGGTTAGAGTAACCACCCACCCCACTCATCAGTTCATTCCCTCATTCGTTCCGCCGCTTGGAAATCCCTTCGGGCTCTGCAAGTCTCCTTTCTCAATCTGTGACGATGCTCACAAGTTCTGCTCTGGATTGATATGCTGATAATGAAATCCTTCTAGACATTCTTCCCGTCGCCGACATTAGTTTTATGCTAACCCTTTTCATAGAAACAACTTGATTCATCTTACATGTTCAATCTTTAGGCATAGATTTTGATTCGTTTTCTCTGTGCTCAATCTACATTTTTTTTTGAAATAGTTTTGTAGTTTTTCGGCTTCCGCAACATGAATTCCTTTGCACCATGCAGGTCACACCTTCAACCTTGTGGGAATGCTCTTTCCATGAGAACAAAGACTACAGTACTTACTCTTCACTACACCTCGGATTCTCATCTTCAGGTATTGGTTAAAACCCCTCTGTGCATATTTTATTTTTACAGTTCTGTGTGTTAATGTTGAATGTATGTATCATGGCCAATGACTCATTTTCTTTGGTTGAATTTTCAATAGGTTGGTGGCCTGGCCCTAGCCGATAGCCCGAGCTACCTGGAGTTACACCTCTCACACTTCGCCTTCACGATATGTACAAATTTCACTCTAGGAAAAGGGTTTATGGTTTAATCTCTTACATTGTCATTGAATTCGACCTACTCTTTATCTCTGCAGGTTAATGTCTAGTGAGAGATTTACTCTCTATCTTGCTGTGATTCTGTTCTTTTTGTTTGTGGTTGAGGGTTTGAGCGAAGCTCGCCCCCTAATCTTCTGTTCCATCTGAAACATCCTATGCATGTTACCCAGAATGATTTGTTACAGTATCAGTCTGCAGTTAATTTTCCTTATTAAATTATGTAATGGAATGTTGAGCCTCGAGCTTGGCTCTTGGTAATGTTTATCATAGTACTATTTATTGGTTATGGTCAATGCCATATGTAACTATTTCCTCTGCTACAGTTGAGCTGTCTGGACTAATTTAAATTCTCTGTCGCTTTTCTAAATTATCAATATTGTATTCTTCTCCTTTTTGTTCGTCTAAGAACTTTTTAATTATTTCCTTCTTATTGCATATGTTACATAGTTACATTTCGCTATTACGTTCTTAGTAATCGTTTTTCTGTATAATTTTCAGGGGTTAACCACATTCATGGGTATTCCGTGTTTTCTCCTTCATTATTTTGGTTTTCCAACCCTTTGGGACAAGAACCCTAACCCTTAGTCCATGGTTTGGATTCTTAAACCCTCAGGCCTATCCCTTGAGCTTTGTTAATATAATAATTTTATACCCAGGGGTGGTGTTATACGATTTGATGCATATTTGAGTTCTGTGAAACTACATGCGTAGAAAGAAATGTATTTATTATATTCTTAACTGTGGTGGAAATACTTCCTAATTTCTATTCTACACAGTTTTTAGACTGTAAATGAAATTTCTCATTATGTTATAAATCAAAGTTTTGGGTCTCTTCCTACTTACAGTAACCATGCTGTAATTATTTCCTGATAATTTATGTGCATACTTATTTTCTTCAGAAATACATATAAATTCAATCTTAAGAAGTTTTCACATAGTTTATCCTGTTAACTTCTTCCAGCATGAGATTTCAAATTCAAATATACTTATGTTGTAATAAATAACAGTAGCTATAAATATTTCCTACTTTGAAAAAAAGAAACCTAAACCACAACTCTAAGATACAATAGTACCTAATTATAGGTGAATTTCTTCTGAAGTCTGATGGTCCTCCCAACCGTGAGCGAGGCGATTACGTCCTCACCTCCCCCCTTTCTCCTGACCAGGGCCTAGGTGTATCAATGAGACAAGAAGTTAGACGTCAAGAATAAATCCATTATTTTCCTTCTTCTCTGTATTAATTGAGCTCCATTGGTCACTCTACCAGCTCTAGATTACTCATGGCAACCTTTCGTTGCTTCACCCTTCATCCTTTCTGCAAAGAACCCAATTCCTTCATAGGATTTTCCCATAAATCCTTTCTTTGGAATGGTAACTATTAGAATTGTCTCCACCTTTTTACCCTGGTATCTTGGAATCATTTTACCAATCAGTTACTTCTTTATTTTACTCAAGATAAATTATTCATTAACTTTCTTTGAAAATACCAAAGGTAATTTATTGAATACTCTTAACAAATAATATTATTCGTTACTCTTTCAAAACATATCATGAAAAGAATTTAAGTTCAGAATTAGATTAAATATCGTGTTAAAACTTCCCCTGCTAAAGCAAACACTGTCTTCCATGTTATTTAATCAAGATGAATAGCTCTGGATAAGCTTGTTGAATAATATTTTCGTCCTCCCAAGTAGCCATCTCCGGGACAAAGTGCTTCCACTACACTTTAACTTAGGGGATGACTTGCCTCTGGAGCGTTATTTCTCTCCCATATAGAATATGTTTCAGTTCTATCAGGAACTCACCATCTGGTTCTACCTGCATATTACAATTGTTATCATTAGTTAAAGTCATAAATTTTATTTTTGTCACAATTGCAATACATTGTTAACTTACATGTATACCCTGCCACTGTATCACATGTTTGGGGTCATGCACATAACGTTTCAGTAATGATACATGAAACACGTTATGTACCAATATATGGCTTGGTAGAGCCAGTTTTTAGGCCACTAGTCCTATCCTTTCCAAAACTTCAAATGGCCCACAATATCTAGGGGCCAACTTAGCACAAGTGTTCCATTGTAGTGTGATTTTCTTCGATTTTATTCTCACATACATGTGATATCCTACCATGAATTCCCAAAAAGTTATTTTCTTATCAGCATACACTTTTTTCTAGTCTTGAGCAGCCTTCAAGTTTTTACTGATTTTCTTCACCTCTTGCTCCATCTCTTCTAGCATGTCTGACCTAGCATTATTTTATTTTTCGGACTACTCCAGTTCATAGGAGTCTAGTATTATCTTCCATAAAATGCCTCAAAGGGGCCATCTTGAGAGATTCCTGATGTCCACTGTTGTAAGCAAACTAGACCAAATGAAGATACTCCTCCCACTTCGTTGGATATTGCATTACATACATGCACAACATGTCTTCCAAAATATGATTCACCCTTTCCATTTTCCCATCCGTTTGCAAATGATAAGCAATAATAAATTGTATACGTGTCCCCATTACACAAATAGATTGTTCCAAAATGCCGAAGTGAATTTCACATCACGATCTGAAATCACAATGTGGGGAATGCCATGCAACCTAAAAATTTCTCTCATAAAGATATCAAAAATTTGTATTGTCTTATAAGTGGACTGGACAAGAATAAAATGTGCCACCTTACTGATTCTATCAAATAACACCATAATCGAATTGTTATTCTTTCTATTCTTTGGTAGCCCATTGATGAAGTCAAGGGAGAGGACCTCCCACTTCCATTCTGGTACGGGAATAGGTTGAAGCAATCCTGTGGGATGCTGATGTTAAACCTTAATTTGCTGACATTATAAACACTTAGTCAAATACTCTGTAATGTACTTCGACATTCTAGGCCAGAAATAATCCTTTCTAATTGCAGTTATCATTTTCTGGCATCCTGGATGTCCGGCATACAAACTCCGATGATATTCATCCAAAACAATTCTTTTCAAATTGTTTTGATCTGGAATATATATTCTTTCCTGGTAAACCAAAAACTTATTATCATTGAGTTCAAATTCAAACTACTTCCCTTGCTCTTTGTTTGCTTTTGCATGCTGCCATAGAAACTGGTATTCAGGGTCCTTGCTAGCTGCTTCTAATATCTGCTCTTGGAACTTGAATTCAATATTATTAAAGTAGAGTTCGTAGATTCCTTGGAGTTTCTTGCTTAGTGCATCCACCACTTGGTTCTCTTTACCCTTCACATGTTGAATGTCAAAATCAAACTCACTTAGGAAAGCATTCCACCTAACTTGGTGCACATTCAGATCAGATTGTGTAAAATATCTAGTTTGATTGTTGTGGTTAGTTCTCAGCATGAACCTTTTTCCCAATAGGTAATGTCTCCATATCTGTAATGCATGAACCACCGCAGTTAGTTCCAGATCATAGGTTGAATACCTCTGATCATGATCCTTCACATTCCTAGATTCATATGCTATGACTCTCCCTTCTTGAGTTAAAACTGCTCCTACACCCTCCTTACAAGCATTGGTATAGACCTCAAACTCTTTACTTGTGTCTGCTACCCCCAGAATAGGAGCAGTAGTTAACAATTCCTTCAATAATTCAAAACTGTTCTGACATTCCTCAGTCCATTTAAAGACTCATCCCTTTCGCTGCAAGAAGGTGATAGGAAAGGCTATTTTAGAGAATCCATTATTAAATCATCGATAATAACTAGCCAAACCCATAAATAAACATATGTATGCTACCCTCCATTCCATGATGGTCTTTATATTTTCCAAGCCTACCACAATCCCTTCAGTAGAAATCACCTGTCCCAAATATTGAATAGTTCTTTAAAGAAGTCACAGTTACTAAACTTATCACAGAGATGATGTTCCCTTAACATTTTCAGCACAATGCGCAGATGATGCTTTTCCTCTTCCATATTCTTGAAGTAGATTAATATTTCATCAATAAAAATCAGGATGAATTTATCCAAGTATGGGTGAAAAATTCCATCCATTAAACTCATAAAGGTGACTAGTGCGTTCATTAACCCAAAGGGTAACACCACGAATCCTATGGCCATACTATGTATGGAATGTTGCTTTTCTTATATCTTCATCTCTAATCTGGATCTAGTGGTAACTTGACCGTAAGTCAATCTTGGAAAACATTGTAACTCCCTTGACTTGGTCAAACAAGTCATAAATGAACAGTAATGGGTATTTATTTTTAACAGTCAACTTATTCAGCTGTCGGTAATCCATACACATGCGCATAGAGCCATCTTTCTTTCTCACGAATAGCACTAGTGCTCCCCATGGGGATACACTTGGCCGAATGTAGCCTTTATCCATCAATTCATGTAGCTGTGTTTTTAACTCTGTTAGTTCTGGTACACTTATTTTTTAAGGAGTTTAGGACACAGGTGTTGCTCCAGGTATCAGCTCTATGGTAAAGTCTATGTCCCTTTTTGGTGGAAGCCCCGGGATTTCCTTAGGAAATACATCATGGAATTCTTGCACAATAGGGATGTTTCCGAGCATAAGGGTCTTATCCTTGGAGTTGGTGAATCCCACTTGAATGGAATAAATTTTCCATCCTTTTCTTATGCATTTACTTAATTGAGATGTTGTAATGGGTCGAAACTGCAACAATTTCCTAATGCCTTGCAATTCTTTTTTTTTTTTTCCATCATCTGATTTGAAATACATAACTTTATCCTTACAGTCCACCCGCGAGAAATGTCTCTCCAGCCAATCCATCCCCAATAATATATCGTAAGATCCTAGGGGTAGAATGTTGAGTTCCACAGTAATGTGCTGATTCCCAACACTCAACTCACAATCTGGTACTTTGGCGTTGACCCACCTTCTCGCCCCTAGAGTCAGCTGAACTAACAAAGGGTTCTTAAATTTATGGTTATGTAATTTACAACTTTCAACTATACGAGGGTGTATATATCTCAAACTAGCTCCAGGATCAACTAAAATAGAAACATATTGGGTTTGTTTCTTACCTTCTAACTCTATCATGGTTGGCTGCAAGTCTACTTGCCGATCTTCTGGAGATGCATTGATTCTGGGTATGTTTCGAGCTACATCCCCCACAATTGATGCCTCTTGCAGGTTTGATGTCACCTCATTTCTTCCTCGATGAGGACAGTTTTTGAAGTAATGTGCCTCCCCACAACCCTAGCATTGCAACATGGTTCTTTGAGACTTCCCAATGTGAGGTCTGTTAGAGGCTTTGATACGTCGATACTCACCAGCCCACTTGGTATTTTATTGACCTTTTCCATTTTTTTACTCAACGGGTTCCTTGTAGCATTCCTATACTTTCGAGATATGTTATTTTTGTTATTGGTGAAACTCTTTTTCTCTTTTCGGGGTGGCCAACTTTTCTTAGCTTCTCCCTTAACTTTGGATTGTTGATAGCACATCTGTGCTTTCCTTATCGCCTCATACATATTTTTGGGTTGACGAACTCAATCTTCTCTTTCATATGCAATGGAAAAATGCTCAGGAATCGATGCACTTTCACCTTCTCATCATGCAAATACGGTATAGATTGTAATAATGAAGTAAATTTCATGACAAAATCATCCATAGACATTTGCCCGAGTTTCAGATCATGGAAATCTTCGTACTTTTCATCATAGAAATGTTTAGTCAGATACTTATCCTTGAAGTATTGTTGGAACTCATCCCAAGTTACATTTTGGTCTTCTATTCCACGCACATTCTTAACCTCCTCCCACCATAATGTGGCTTTATCCCGCAGTTGATAAATGGCTAAACAAGAATTCAGTTTTTTTTTATATTCATACACTTGGAAGTACTTGTTCATGTTTATGATCCAAGCTTCTACCATTTCTTCAGCCTCTTTTTCCAAGGTGGGAGGCTTAATCTTCTGGAATTCATTCTATAATTCAACTTTTTTCTTCCTCAACTCATTTTGTTCTAAAACATTTCCATATTCAACCTCATTGTAAGTTTGACTCTTATTACTTCGTGGTGTTCTACTTCCTTCTGGATTATTATGTAGGGCTTGCTATTATTCTCCTTCCTCTTGAGTGTTCCTCTCGTGACTGGGTTTTGAATTGGGATGAATTTTTCAGTCTGAAAGACTTTTTAATATCCTTTCTTGTTCCCTCATCAATCTTTCATTGTCACCCCGAACTTTGATCATCTCTGCTTGGAGTTGTTGCATAGTTTCCAGCAACCTATTTGTCTTTTGTTGCTAGTTGGCCAACATTATGCTTGTTTTTTGGTGCTGGTTTATTCTTAACTACACCCACATTTCGAGATTGACCTCAGGGTTCGTCGTAGGGTGGGTTTCTCCCATGTTTCTGGGTGTCTGGTGTCTAGATCCCCTCAATGTAGTTTAGCACAAATATGTTCGTGTATTTTGCACAATTCCAACATTTAAAATTTTATGAATGAAAAACAAAATCAAAATGATGACCTATCATGTTTTTTCTTTGGCCCAACTGGACCTGGAATGTAACCACTCTTTGATACCACTTGTAACATCTAAACACCCTAAACCTTACATACTTAAAAAATATATATTACTCATCTTTTACCTCTAGCAATACCCTCTTCTTGAACTATAGAAATAGTCACAATATTATAAAATATACATTCAATATTTTACTTAACGAAATGGTTATACGAATACTAATGCAAACAAAGGTTTAACATAGTATTTACTTACCAATGCATAAATTTTTTTACTTACATCTCATTTGTCTCATGCTTAAATCATCATTCTGTTTGGGCTTTGCCCTGTCACGTCTATAGGGTTGATATAGTATTATTGTTGCAATTACATGTAATCAACATTAGATCTTCCACACAAATCATTTAATTAAATCTTGGTTTCGGTACTGTTGTCAATATGTGTTAATTAATAGCTATCACATGCATTCGTAAGGGTTGGTTATGATGACACATGGTTGTGATCCATCTTAGCTCCATTTGAGTCGTCCATATCTTATCCTTGGAATTGACGGTGTGGGTGTGAGGTGGGATGGTTAGGTTAACCGCCCACCCCACCCGTCAGTTTAGTCCCTCATTCATTCCACCTCTTGGAAATGCCTTCAGGCTCTTCAACTCTCCTTTTTCAATCTGCTATGGTGCTCAAAAGTTCTTCTCCAGATCGATATGCTAATAATGAAACCCTTACAGAAATTCTTCCCATCGCTAAGGTTAGATTTCGGCTAACCCTTTTCATAGCAAATGCTCGGTTCGTCTTACAGGTTCAATCTTTATGCAAAGATTTTTATTTTTTTTCTCTCTGCTCAATCTACGTTTTCATTTGAAATATTTTTGGGGTTTTTTGTCTTCCGCAGCATGATTTCCTCTGCACCATGCAGGTCACACCTTCAACCTTGAGGGAATTCTCCGTCCGTGAGCATAAATACTCTGGAACTTACCTCTGGCTATGCCTCAGATTCTCGTCTTCAGGTATTGGTTAAAACCCCTCTTTGCATATTTTATTTTATAGTTCTATGCGTTAATTTTGAATGTCTGTATCGTGGCCATTGACTCACTTTCTTTAGTTGAATTGTCGACAGGTTGGTTCGCCGGCCCTAGCCGATAGCCCGAGATACTTGGAGTTCCACCTCTCGCACTTTACTCTTGATTGATTATGGGTTAAGCTTGTTGGGTATGTGTTATATTCTTTCCATGACTAATCGGGGTCCGGGGCAGTGCCCCAGTGATTTTGGTCCTTAATTTCCGGTGGGCAGTCCGCACCCATGGTTTTGTGCATGGTTTTGCACATGGTTTTGGGGTACAATGGTTTTCGGCCCCTGGTATTTTTGTAGATCCGGTCAACGAATCTACGGTTATGTTCTAATCCAGGGTTAATGGATTAGGTTTTATTTATGCTTCAACATGTATATATATATATGTGTGTGTTGTAACACTAAAAGGGATATAATGAAAAATCAAGCTGGTCATCCCGATTTGGGATCCAGGGGAAAATATATGTGTTTATCTGTTTTATGTTTTATGCTCTCGCTATCGTTTATTTTCTGTTATAAGATTCGTGTGTAGATAATTTATGTTCAGGGTTAAAACCTACATTTGGTATCAGAGCTATTTCGGCTTCAAGGGGATTCCTTTGCTGCTGAGGGTTTTTTTTGCTCGGGCTTGAGGTAGACCCTGTTCAGTGGGAGATCTGTGGGATCGATTCTTGTGGTGAAATAAGATGGCGAGCGGCAGAAATATAGAGATCGAGAAATTTAATGGTCAGAGTTTTGAGTTGTGGAAGCTCAAGATGGAGGATCTGCTGGTGGATAAAGATCAGTGGATTGTGGTAGATCCAGGTACTAAACCAACTACAATGTCAGATGAAGACTGGAAGAAACTGGATTAGAAGGCTAAGAGCACAATACAGTTGTGTGTCTCAGATTCAATATTGTTGAATGTATCTCGGGAAGCTACAACAAAGAATTTGTGGGAAAAACTTGGGACTTTGTACCAATCTAAGTCTCTGGTGAATAAGTTGTTCCTGTGGAAAAAATTGTATAACTTGAGGATGAAGGATGGAGACTCGGTGACAGAGCATCTGAATGCCTTCAATACTATGGTAAGTCAGTTGTCATCTATTGATATTAAAATCTCAGATGAAGATAAGTGCATGAGTTTGTTGTGTTCTCTACCAGAATTGTGGGATAGTTTGGTTATTGCGATAGGTAGCAATACAACTACCTTGAATTTTGATGACATTTTCTCAACCTTGTTGTCGAAGAAAATGAGACGAAGAAATATGGAGGGCCAAAATGGAGATGCCTTATCTATACGAGGAAGGTACCAAAACAGAAACAAGAATAAGGTTTCAAGTGGGAGATCCAAATCTAGAGGGAGATCTGAATATCCTGGAAAGTTTATAAAGGTATGCTGGAAATGCAGAAAGGAAGGGCACTACAAAAGGGAGTGCAAATCTAAAGCTCCTGAGAAAGGAAAGGGATCTGATGATGCTCCTTCTGCAGAGGAAAAAACCACCTCGGATGAAGGTGGGGATGTGTATTTGGCTTCTTCTTCAAATACAAATGTATATCATGAGTCATGGTTGATTGACTCAGGTGCATCCTTTCACTTCACTCCCCATAGGGAGTGGTTCTGTGAGTATGAGAAATATGATAGTGTTGATGTCTTCCTAGGGGATGATAGGAAGGCCAGAATCGTCAGACGTGGAAAGGTCAAGCTGAAGCTGCAAGGTGGAAGGATTAGAGCACTTCCTGGTGTTCTGCATATTCCTACATTGGCCAGAAATCTGATTTTTGTAAGCAAGATAGATGATGTAGGTGTAAAAATAGTGTTTGAGAAAGATACCTGCAAGATGGTTCGGGGAGCACTGGTATTAATGCGAGAAGTTCAGACTAGAACTCTGTACAAGCTACAAGGTAGCACTGTTATTGATGGGTGTAACATTTCTATAGTTCCTGAAAGTGGAGCAGAAAGCCTAGTTGTCTCTGGAGAAAAGACCAAGCTATGGCATCAAAGGCTTGGACATATTGGAGACAAGGGCCTTCAGATACTACATAGAAATGTTATGGTAGAAGGTATGTCTAATTTCTCTTTGGATTTTGATTTTTTTGAACATTGTGTATATGGGAAGCAGAATCAGGTGAGTTTTCCTTCTGGTGTTAAGAGGGAGAAAAAGATATTAGAACCTGTGTACAGTGATGTTTTTGGACCTGTGTCAATTCCATCACTGGGAAAGTATGTGTACTATGTTTCATTCATAGATGACTTCTCAAGGAATACATGGATATATTTCTTGAGGAATAAATCTGAAGTCTTTGACAGATTTAAAGAATTTAAGGCTCTGGTGGAAAACCAGACAGAGAAGAAGATAAAGGCGTTGAGGACAGATAATGGTGGAGAGTTCTGCAAAAAGGAATTTGAAGAGTTCTGTAAGAAGTGTGGTATAGCACGGCAGAAGACTACTCCATACACACCTCAGCAAAATGGAGTTGTAGAAAGAATGAATAGAACATTGATGGAAAAGGCAAGAAGCATGCTCAGTGGTATTGGGTTAGGACAAGAATTCTAGGCAGAGGCAGTGGAGACTGCATGCTATCTGGTTAACAGATCACTTTCATCAGTGTTGGAGGATAAGACTCCACATGAGGTATGGATTGGTAAGAAACCCTCTCTTTCACATCTAAGGGTATTTGGATGTGATGCATATGTACATGTTCCAAAGCATAAAAGAACCAAGTTGGATAATAAATATCAAATGTGCATCTTTATTGGGTATAAGGATGGTTAAGAAGGTTACAAGCTTTTTAACCCGGAAACAAGGAAGGTTGTGTACAGCCAAGATGTGGTGTTTAGAGAGGTGAAAGATGTTGTTAAACATGAAATCATACCAAAGCAACCTAAGAAGATAGAGTTTGACCTAAAGGAGTATGAATCAGACTCTACAGCAGAAGAAGATTCAAAAGAGGAAGAGCCACAAACTCCAGCTATGAGAAGATCAATTCGGGAAAGAAGGAAACCAGAGAGGTATAGCCCATCTGCTTTCTGTTCAGGTTTTGCCTTAACTATAATTGATGATGATCCTAGAACTGTCAGGAAGGCAGTAGATTCAGAGGATGGAAAACTCTGGAAGGAGGCCATGGTTGATGAAATGGCATCCTTGCACAAAAATGAGGCATGGGATCTGGTGGAGTTGCCGGCTGGAAGGAAGCCCATTGAGAGAAAATGGGTGTTTAAGAAGAAGATGAATTTAGAAGGCAAGGTGGAGAAATAAAAATCTTGGTTGGTAGCAAAAAGTTATTCCTAGGTGCCAGGAATTGATTTTGGTGATATTTTTTCTCCTGTTGCCAAAGTCACTTCTATTAGATTACTTTTACTTGTTGCTGGTGCATTTGATTTTTAGATAGAACAGATGGATGTGAAGACAACATTTCTTCATGGGGATCTAGAAGAGGAGATCTACATGAAGCAACCTAAAGGCTTCATGGTGAATGGTAAGAAAGAACTGGTATGCAGGTTGAAGAAGTCTCTGTATGGGTTAAAACAGTCACCAAGGATGTGGTATCAGAAATTTGATACCTATATATGGGGACTTGGCTTCACTAGAAGCAAGAAGGATCACTGTGTTTATTTTAAATTAATTGGTGACCGTGTTATTTATTTGGTCTTGTATGTGGATGATATGTTGTTGATTGGAAATGACAAAGAAATTATCCAAGATTTGAAGACCCAATTGTTCTCCAAATTCGACATGAAGGATCTTGGCACTGCAAACTATATTTTAGGCATGGAAATTAGGAGAGATCGCGTAAAGAGGAAGCTTTGGTTAAACCAGAGGAAGTATGTCAAGACTATATTGCAGAGGTTCAATATGTAGGATAGTAAACCGATGAATGTTCCTATTCCTATAGGTGTAAATTTGTCTGTTGAAAAGTGTCCCAAGACACAAGAAGAAGAGGAGGATATGTCCTATGTTCCATATGCAAGTGTAGTGGGTAACCTGATGTATGCAATGGTCTGTACTAGATGAGACATTGCACATGCAGTGGGAGTATTGAGCAGGTTTATGTCAAACCCAGGGAAGGATCATTAGACAGTAGTGAAGCAGGTTTTTAGATATTTATGTGGCACTAGTGATTATGGCTTGTGCTACCAGGGAAGACCAGGATTGGAAAGAATGTTGGAAATTCGTGGTTTTTTTGATGCAGACTAGGCTGGAGATCTGGACCAAAGAAGATCTACAAGTGGGTATGTGTTTAGCCTATTTTAGGCAGAGTCAGTTGGATGAGTAAAAGACAGTTTGTAGTGGCTCTTTTAACTACAGAGGCAGAACACATGGCAGCCACTCATGCAAGCAAGGAAGCAGTTTGGTTGCAGAGATTGCGTTCAAGTATGAAGTTGGTACGGCAAGCTATAAGGATAGACTGTGATAGCCAAAGTGCAATTTTCTTGGCTAAGAACCTTGCTTATCATTCAAATATAAAGCACATTGATGTTCAATATCACTTTGTTAGAGATATGGTTGAGGCTAAAAGGGTGTTGCTGGTAAAGGTTGACACTTTGAAGAATGTTGCAGATGCATTGACGAAGATTGTGAGCACTCAGAAGTTCTCTTGGTGTAGAGAAACAATGGGTATTGAAGAATTGGGCCAATGACTAAGCTCTCCTATGGCCCCCTGCAGAAAGAAAACAACAAGTGGGAGAATGTTGGGTATGTGTTATATTCTTTCCACGACTAATCACGCGTGGGGGGGTAAGAGGGCAGTCCACACCCATGGTTTTGTGCATGGTTTTGCACATGGTTTTGGGGTACGATGGTTTTCAGCCCCTGGTATTTTTTTAGATCCGTTCAAGGGAACTACGATTATGTTATAATCCAGGGTTAATGGATTAGGGTTTATGTATGCTTCGACATGTATATATTTGTGTTGTAATACTAAAAGGGATATAATGAAAAATCAAGTTGGTCGTCCTGATTTGGGATCCACGGGAAAATCTCTGTGTTTATCTGTTTTATGTTTTATGCTCTCGCTATTGTTTATTTTCTATTATAAGATTTGTGTGTAGATAATTTATGTTCAGGATTAAGGCCTACAAAGCTCCTGCATTGTCATTGAATTTGGCCTACTCTTTATCTTTGCAGGTTAATTTCTAGCGAGAGATTTACTCTTCGTCCTACTATGATTCTGTTATTTATGTTTGTGGTTGATGGCTTGAGCAAAGCTCACCCCTTAATCTTGTGTTCCGTTTGGAACATCCTTCACATGTTACCCAGAATGATTTGTTACAGTCTCAGTCTGCAGTTAATCTACCTTATTAAATTATGTAATGGAATGTTGAGCCCGGAGCTTGGCTCTTGGCAATGTTGATCGTAATACTATTTATTGGTTCTAGTCAATACCATATGTAACTATTTCCTCCACTATAGTTGAGCTATCTCGACTAATTTAAATTCTTTGTTAGTTTTCCAAATTATCGATATTGTATTATGCTCCTTTTTTTTTCATCTAAGAATAGTTTAATTATTTCCTTCTTACTAAATATGTTACAAAGCTACATTTCCCTATTACATTCTTGGTAATCGTTTTTCTATATAATTTTCAGGGGTTACCTGCTTGCATGGGTATTTCGTCTCTGTTCCTTCATTATTTGGGTTTTCCACCCTTTGGGACGAGAACACTAGCCGTTACTTTGGGGTTTGGATTCTTAAACACTCAGGCGTAGACATTGAGCTTGCTTATATAATAAATTTATAATAAATTTAGGGTTGAACAAGTTATATTTAATATCTAATATTTAAATATAATTAAAATAAATTATATTACATTTTTTAATATTTTTATAAATTTTATTAATAATAGCAATTATAATTTTATAATTTTATATAATATATAAAGTAATTAAATATTTATTAAAAATATTAATTAAAATAAATAAATAATTATAATAACCTAAAAACTAATATATTACACACCAAAACGTATTTAAAATAAAATATCGTATTTAAAATAAAATATCATATAAAGAAATTAATAGAAATTAAAACATTTAGAAGTAAAAACATATAATATAGGCATACTTTGCATTTTTTAAATAAATTAAATGGAAAAAATTGTATATAGAAGTTTTTATCTTACAATTTTTTATTAGAGCCCATAAATCTTAAAGTGTTTGTGAAGTAAAAAGATATTATTATTATTTAATTGTAAGGTCATAATCAAGTTAGAATTGAGATTGATATAAGATTTCTTTGTTTGTGAGACAAAAAACCACTTAAGTGTAGTTATTTCACTATTAAGTCTAGCAAGGCATACAATTTTGAACCTATAACCTTTTAAGAAAAAACACATGCTCTTAATCATTTGACCCACTCAAACCATGCCATTAACCATGCCATTAGAATGTTCAAAATATTGACCATTACTTCCATCTCCTCTCATAAACTATGCTAATTTTAAGGTGATTTGCAACAATGTAGTACCATCGAAACCTAACATTCAAAACCGAATTTAAACGAAGGTATGGCTACCTCGAAACATTCAAAACCTAATTTAAACGAAGGTATGGCTATCTCGAAGCATTCGTTCTTTCATCAAAATTGAAAATTCAATGATGTCTCTCATATATCAGAGTCTCGGTGAAAACATATTCAAGAATTTTGGACTTACCGATTGCCGAGAAGACGATGCATCCGGATTATAAGCTCCTCTTCTTCGGGTGAAATTTTTCCACGCTTGATGTCAGGACGAAGATAATTCACCCACCGTAATCTACAGCTTTTCCCAGAGCGCTCCAAACCTGCAATTAAATTCTTCACTCTAAATTCAAATGCCCTACTCTGGGGGTACGGTACATATGCATTGAGGACAATTTGTATACCAACCATCATGTATCCGTGATTACCATAGATTCATCTTTAACATAAAATATATATAGAAAGAAAACTCTCCACGCTCAAGTTATTTAGGGCAATTTTAGGTTTCGTCAATGTGTAGAACATGTCGCTTGTCTAAACACTATAATGCATTGAATTTAACAAAGGCTCCATTGAACATGAATATTATGTATGGTAACGAGAAACTTGGATTTGTACGTCACAACCGTAGCCGACTTTTAAAAATATTGCAACGATATGCATAAGCATTCGACATGAAAAATACATAGGTGTATAAGTCACTGTTAACCTAATAATATTTCATACTGCTACATCAATTCATTTATGAACCCAAAATTAAGAAGTAGAAAATCAATTGATTAGGGATTTGATCACCTGCTCTCTCGGGAAGAGATGCCCATTGACCTGCACCATGGGCGTTGATATAGTTGATTAAAACACAATCCTCCTCCCTTCTCCAAGCGTCACGGTGAAAGCATTCCCTATAACTTCCAGGAGCCCTTCCCATCTCGTCTCAGCTCAGCTTCCTATACAAATCATATAGTTGGTTTAGGTCTGGTTTCTTCAGGACAAATATCGCTATTCTCGCGTCAGACGGTACCGTGGGTTTCGGCGAATCTTGGTTGCTGAGGTTACTTCCTCCACCCATATTTCTCGTTAATTAAAAAGAATTGTCACGCCCTTGACAATGGGAGTTTGGGGAATAATTCTTTATTCGATTTACTGCTATCAAAAGACCTCCAATGTTGGTCCAGAGCAGTAACAATTTACATCTGACCGTAGGTAAGGGACACTTATCAATGCCGTTTGATAAGTGGCCATTTATCTCGTTTCTCATGCCCACTGCATTTCTGCCAGGAACTTGAAAGAAATATGGAAAATTTATAATTTTAAAGTAAAATAAAATTTAAATGGATTTAATATATATTAATATATATATAGGAGGTGATTAATTTCTCTATTATTAATCAGAATTTTTCTTTTTTATTGGTGCTAATAAGAAAATGAACATTACAAAGATAAGAACTAATTTTAATGAGTTTGGGAGTGAAACAAGGTATTGTTCTATTCCCAGAGAAAAGAATTTATCCTATTTGCAATACTAATATAGTTGAAAATAAAAAATATTTTCTCCACTTCTTTTCAAAACATCTGTCACACTACCAGCCTTCTCCAAAAACTTCTCTCCCTTCTTTTTTATCATAGAAATCAACAATTAAATACCTAACTTAATCATTTTCTTTTTTTAAAGTCTCATTAATATTATTAATCTTTGTAGAAGTTAATCACCATATAAGTTGAAATCATATATATATATATATATATATATATATATATATATATATATATAAGAGTTGAAGTCTTATATATATATATAAGTTGAAGTCATATATATACATATATATATATATATATGGATCTAGAGTATGTCTCAATAAATTTTCATGGTTAAGAATTGGTTTTTTCGGTATGTAAAGAAACATGTTAATGGTACAAGACTTAAGATCATCTGTTAAAATTCAAACTTACTCTTTACATAGATCATCAACTAGTAATTATAAGTGAATTAGTTTTACAAGAATAACAATGATGTGTCAATCGAAATTAATAAATAATAGCAAATAATAATGGCCTAACTACTAATTTAACAACTTTCTTCAGTACTCTATATAATTTCAAAATAAACTACCGAACCGAGTCAATTAAGAGTTTTAATTTTCATTGAAGGCCTTCTCCAATTTTGTGTCAATGCAAATATTTTAATAAGCATAAATGGAATCCATCGCAAGGTTTACGTTAATACTAATTTTTGCATAAATCCTCCACTGGTCACACTGATATGGATTCCATTCATGGCATGGCTTCTATATTATTATTATTTTCATCAACCGTCCACTGGTCACATCAATAATGGATTGTTATCGAATTGTCTAGACTGAAATTGAGAAATGAAGTGTGTTTCAAGCAATGACAATAATAAAAAAGTAGGACGTCAAATCTCCAAGCGCCTAAAGAACATAATGAGAAATAACAGAAGTGCACCAAATCGAATGAGAGAGAATATAAGTGCACAAAATCCAAAACGTCATTGTTTAAAGCAGATTAATATAAACGAAACATTAATTTTATATCTATTACGAAACTTAATATAATATATTAAAAATTAACAATTAATTATATAACTTGACCTATATATAACCTAGATGTACACGAAGAGCCCGAAAGAGTTGATCAGATGGAAAAGGATGCAAACAGGGCACGAATGCAAAATATAATTAATAAAAAAGACATGGAGGACGAAATCCGCCTAGCATCTCTAACTTTAATTATAAGCCCGGATCTTCAGCCAGATGCCAAAGGAGGTGATTGCCTTGAGAGACGAGCAAAACAAATTTATAATATTGATAACCAAATTTGTAACATCATAAATAAGAGGATATCTAAGTTCTTATAAACCTCACTAGATTCTTAAATTTGATCCGTCGTTATATCAGATTGTTTACCAAATTTATGTTGTAAGTTTGTTTTGACATCAAAATCTTAAATTGGATCCTTCATTATTTCAAATGGGTTATCCAATTTTTATTGCAATTTCTATATTGACACTTTTACAGTGGTTCGTCTACATTGCACATAAATCGAAAGCCCCCATACTGTTCGTGTACACTGGACATAAATCAAAAGCACCACAAATTGAAAATGGTTTCCTCACTAAAGAGTCTTCCAGCTACCTTAATACAAAATTTTTGAGTGCTGGTTGTGGGAGTCAACGAGACAGACTTTCAAAACTTATTCTTTTGGGCCATTTGTTTAATTGTAACAGTTTAAGGGGTCATGTGTCATTTTATAATGGAATTTACCTGTTGTTATTTTTAAAATAAAATTAAAATATATTTTAAATAAAAAATATGTAAATATAAATTAATATATATTTTTTCCTTACTTTTAATTAAAAACATTAAAAACATTAATAATTTTTTCTATTGTAATCACTCTATTATTTCTTATTATAATCACTCTATTATTTGTTTAAATTGTATGAAAGAAATGCCTCAAAAATATTTGACTTTTATTCCCAAAGAATTAATAAAATAAAATAAAATAAAAAATCTTATATTTATTTTACAAAAATGGAATATAAAACACAATAAACTTACCCACTAATATATTTCAAAATATTTTAAGAAAAAGTAATTACAAGTAAAGAAATTCACTTATTTTGTTAGGAAAAAAGAGATTAATATATTTAGTTGTTAATATAAAATTTACATTTAGTATTAATTTTTTTATTAATAATTAAAATATTCAAGTTTATTCATAATTAAAATAATTCACTATCCAAGATTGATTAATATTGATGTGTATCTAAAAATATATTAATAACATAAAAACATAAACACTATATCTCATTGTCCATATTAAGTAAAACATTTCAATGTCATTTATATATTATATAATGAAATTTCTTATATATATATATGGTTAAGACATCTCAAGTAGTTTCATTATTTTACATTTTGGTCATTTATAAGTTTTCAATTTTGGCTAAACTTTAATATAGGAATAGCAAATATAAGAAATTTATAAAGGCATCTTATCCATTTATGTATTCAAAACTCAATTTAAACAATGAAAAACTACACACAACCATATATAAAACTAATATAGATTCACCTCAACTATAGATTTATCAAAAGTGGAGAGGAATTAAATAATTTTTCAAATTTTACAATAAAAATTTATTTCATATTAAAATAATGATAAATTTATCAAAAGCATAAAAAAAATCAAAAAAAAAAATGTGTTGATCACAAATGATTTTTAAATTTTACACTTTAAAACAAATTTTTCATATATTAAAATATTTTACCCACTTAAAAAGGATTTGTGCTCTTCTCCAACAAAACAAGATTTTGAAAAAATAAACTTGGATTCTTTCTGCTCTTTTAAATTTGGATAACCTACATTTAACCACCATCATTATTATCCATATTTATCAAATTTAATTTAGAAAAGTGAAACGCCGTGGTAAGGAAGTTCGTTCTTCGATTCCATTGGCTCGTTTTTTTATTCCATTAGTTACTTCGTTTCTTTATAGATGTAACTTTTATTTTTAAAGTTAGTTGAAAATAATATTATTATGTTATGAGCCATCTTGTGTCAAATAACCTTATGAAGGTGTGTATTGAATAGGACTAATAAATTTTGTTAGGACTACATCTTTATATCTTTATCAATGTGTTGAGATACATCATTCCGATCGAGGAAGGGAATTGAACCTGTGATGAGTGCCATAACAGCCTGCCTCATCACCGAATTTTAATTGAGTAGTTTTTAGTGCAATTTTTTGAAGGTTTTTATAGTGGTGTTTTCCTGTTTAATTCTTCTAAAATCTCGTATTAATTCATTGAATATAGAAGTTTGATGGGTAACCTTGCACAATCTAAGTGCCCTAGGGGTTTTTTAAGGTGCTCAATCCATATATACAGTCAAAAAACTAGTTTAAATAACAGAAATCAAGATTTTACTTCAATTTGTTTCACCTGATTAGACACATGAAACTCCAAAAAGTCGCACTAAAGACAACTCCATTTTTAATTTTTAAAGTTAGTTAAAAATAATATTATTGTGTGGTGATTTAATACAATAATGAAAATGTGATATATGCATGGATTTAATTTGTAAGACGTGGTTGTTTCATTTAATTTTTTTTTTTTAAACTCAATTTTTCAATAGATTTTTATATTTTTTTACTTGTTTTTTGGTATCACTGGTTTCTTTTTAGTAGTGGGTATTTCTTAGTCACTTATTGTTATCTAACCCTCTTTTATCAGCATGCCCCATTTCTTTCTTAGTTATTTTCTTGTGGTGTCAATGAGTCTATTGTCATGGTACGATAATGAACTCATGCCCACAAAGGTGGCATCAATACTTGATGGATGTAAATTTCCAAGGCTCAACGAAGCCTCAACATGGATTTGTGCTAAGTAGGCCCATAACATCGTGCGGAAGGAGCCTAGTGAGCTCGAGGAAAAAGTGAAAAACGACCGAGCTTGTACTTTAGACTCCATTTTATTAATGAATATCATAGATCAAGTTCACAATACTCGGGGAATATAGAACCAATATCACTTGACCATAGATTTCAATTCGAAAATCAAATTGTTACAAGGAAAAGTCATTATGAATAGGCACGAGGCAAATGAAGAAATTCTTCAGATGTGGGAAAAGGTTGTCCTAGGACAAAAGGAATTGACGCTCCATCCAAATCATTAAAGCGGATGCATAATGTTTTCCATAATTTCATGCTTTTAGATTTTCAATGTCAAACCTTTTTCTATTAAGCTAGTCCTGGTACATTCAAAGTTTCTAAATGCGTATTAGGCCTCATTTAGATATGATATGGTTAGCTAGTTTTTCAAACTGTGTTAATGCATGGTTGAAGGCTTATCGCTTAAGTCATGGTTTGTAATTAATTTCATGTTGTTTTGTGAAATGGCAGTTTCCCTAATGGTAGGCCTTTGATAGGCAAGGTTTTAAATTTCAAATTGTCTAGCATGCTTACTAGGTCTCATCTAAATATGGTAAGTTAATTTTTCAAACTATGTGTTAATGTATGGTAGGTCTCATTTAGATATGGTAAGTTAGTTTTTTAATTTATATGTTAATGCATGGTTGATGGCTTATTTCTTAAGTCATAGTTTGTAATTGATTATATGTTGTTTTATGAATGGTTGAGTTTTCTTAATAGTATTTCATTGATAGGAAATGATTAAAATTTATATTTTCAATGATATACTAGAAAGTAAGTGTTTTGATATATATATATATATATATATATATATATATATATATATATATATATATATATCTATATATATATATATATATATATATATAATTTTTTCATTCGAATCTCATAATACAATTTCAAGATTGAATGTGATTTTTTCTTATAGAAATTACATTTTTGAATGCATAAATAGATTTACCACCCTAAAAAACTTCAAAAAAATTCTAATTATAAATATTAAACAACTTATAACTAAAAACCAAAAAATATACTTAAAAAATTAAGTTAAAATATACCTGTATATAGGAAAATATATTATAAAAAAACATATTTACTAATTTAAATGTGATTAATTTGTAATATTAATTAAATCTAATATAAATATGATTAATTTGTAATATTAATTAAATCTAAATTATAAATATATTATCATAAATTATTATTATTTTAATATATTTATTATAATTTAATATATAAATATATTATATTTTCTTCTTATTATTTAATTTTATTTATAAATATATTTTTTTTAAATCTAACTCACCGTTTTTTTCCAATTATATTTTTTATTTTGTTTACATGAATTAACCATTCAAATATTTATGAACACGGTTTAAAATATAGAATCTATGTATCCAGATTTGAAAAAAATACTTTTAATATTTTTTTTCATTAATAAAATAATATGAATAAAAGTTTAGATAGTGATTTGAAAATTTTAATTTAAATATTAATAATTATTAAATGTATTTTAAAGATGTAATCTTTATAAAATATTCTAAAATATTTTAATAGTAAACACAAATTAAAAACTAAAAGTTATTTCCAAATTAGTTATGGATTTTTTGTTATCTTATTTAAACTCATCTAATAAAAAAATCTTAAATTGAGGTTTATCTTCTTAAATAATCTTTATGATAGAATAAAGTTGAATATTTATGATTAAAAAAAAATTTATATGTCTTTTCAAAGTGTATATATATTGAAGCTATAAATTAATTATTTTTATCATCAATAATAATAATAATAATAATGTTAAATAAAGTTATAATTTAGTTAATTTAATGCCAACACATAATTTTTTAATTTTACTAACTTCAAATGTATAATAAATCAAGTTTTTTGATATTTTTTTTACAGATTGATACCTATACCAATTTACCTATAATATTTCATAAAAATAAAAATAAAAATAAATGCAACATACATAATATTTAATGAGTTAAAAAAATTACATTAATTAAAAAAATTGTGATATATAAATTTTAATATATTATAATTCTTACCTTTATATGTCAGAGTGATGCTTTCTGGTAACATAACAATTAAAATGTTTTCCTTTCGCAACTAAATGAAATAATCAAATAACAAATATATAAATATTAGTAATAAATCTATTTATTATAGAACATTTTTCCTTTTTTCCAACAAACCATTTGTATTTCCTTTAACAAAGTATTAAGGTTAAAAATCATAACGTTAGTTAATTTAATTTTAATTTGCATGTAAACGGAAAAATATTTACATATATTGGTAAGATAAAAGAGATAATTATATAAATTCTAATAAAGCTCTTTAGAGGAATTTCCTCTTTAAATCCATTAAAATATTATAATATTATAACTTGTTGTTTAGTACCTATCTAGTTCATAATTTTAAATAATAATAGTAATTTTAGTTGAAAATAATTAATATTATTTTATATTAATGGAGAAATGGTTACACAAGTTGTAACGTATCTCCTTAGTTTAGGTTTAGTTCCTACAATTTAGGAGTTTGTTTGCAACTTCCTAATTCCTAGTGATGTACTTAATGATGTAATGCCTCATTCATGAATGTAGAGTAAACTCAGAGTGTTCTCTCTATTTGAGTGCAGTCTCCATGTGCAGTACTCACCTTTGAGCTGCAACTCCTTCTTTGTTCAATTCAGTGTCATTTTTATCTTGGTATCAGAGCACAGAGTAGGGACAGCCTTAATTTTTTTTTAGGATGCATCATTGATTACAAAACCGTAGTGGCGGAGGAGCTTACAGAAGTTTTTCGTAGATTCAGGTGGACTGCAATAACACCTAAAGCACAGGTCTTAGATGACTGATCATCTCTAAGCGGAAGAAAGGGTTGGCGCGGTTTATTAAGGAACAGTCGCGCCATTTGGCACGGATTTGAGGGAGATAAGCGCGCCAACGCGCCAAAAAACCCCATTGGCGTGGAAGTACACGCGATAGTCGTGCCAATTTCGTGCCTTACATGCATTCTGTTTTGGGCGTGGATTTTTCGCTGTCAAGGAGTGCCAGCCTCTTTCTCTTTGGGAGATCTGCAATTTTTTTACAGATCGGCCTTGCCCGGTGGTGGCACATTGAAGTCCCGAATTCGCCCAGTGGTGGCAAATCGGACTTGCCCGGTGGTGCCGCATTGAAGTTCCTAATTTGCTCGATGGCAACAGATCGGACTTGCCCAGTGGTGGCGCATTGAAGTTCCTGATTTTCTCGGTGGCAGCAGATCGAACTTGCCCGGTGGTGGCGCATTGAAGTTCCTGATTTGCTCGGTGGAAGTAGATCGGACTTGCCCGTTGGTGGCGCATTGAAGCTCCTGATTTTCTTGGTGGCAGCAGATCGGACTTGCCCGGTGGTGGCATATTGAAGGTACAAATTTTTTTTTGGAAAACAATGGTCAGGATCTGGTATGTGGTGATTTTTTTTTTAGTGTGTCCTGCAATTATTCAGTTGGGTAGAATTATTCATCAAAGGATCAGAAATTTTATCAGTCCAATATGAATAACAGTATAGAATCGTATCTCCACGAGTCTGGAAAACTCGATGGATCGAATTTCTCCAACTAGAAATTCAAGATACAGATTTTACTTGAAAGCGCAAATGCGTGGTCGATCGTTACAGGAAGTGAGCTGAGACCAGGATCAGCGGCACAAGAACAAGACTGGGATAAAAGGGAGACAAAAGCAAAGGTCATATTGAAGATGTCCGTCAAGGACAATATTATCCTGCATATTAGAGACTGTAAATCGGCCACTGAAATTTGGACGATGATTAAAAACCTATACCAGACGCAGAATACAAACCATGTCTTGTCACTCAAAGGCAAGCTGTTTGCGATGAATATGGAGGAGAATAAGTCCGCTGCTAGATTCATTGCGAGAGTCAAAGATCTGAAGGACAGATTGGGAGATATCGGAGAGAAAGTTTCCGATTCGGATCTGGTCACGATCACGTTGAACGGAATGACAGATGAATACCAGATGTTTATCACAGGGCTGGCAGCAAGGGAGAAAGTCCCTGTATTTGAAGAGCTGACAGGGATTCTGCTACAGGAAGAAGAGCGACAACAAAATTTGAAATTGCAAAGCAATGACCTTGCTCTGATGGCGAAAAGGAGACAGTATAGAGGGAAGCAGCCACAGCAACAATAGCAACCACAGCAGCAGCAGAAAGGATCCAACACAATGCAAAAGAGACCGTTTAAAGGTATGTCTGCTAATAATAATTTTCCCAGCAATAAATGTTTTTACTGTGGAAAACCTGGTCATCAGATTAAAGAATGTTATAAGAGGCAGGCAGACGAAGCAAGAAATAAACAAAGAAAGCACAAAAGTTACTTCATTGAGGAAGATGAGGATCATAGCCACGAACTTCGACTATTTACAACCGATTGTGCTCTTTCAACTTCAAAGGGAGATGAGGACGACATATGGTATGTCGACTCTGGTGCTTCCTCACATATGACAGGTAAGAAGGACTGGTTTGAATGTCTTGAAGAAACTTCATGTGGGTCGAAAATTTATTTAGGGGATGATAGTGGATATGAGATCAAAGGATATGGTGACATTCCAGTAAAATTACCTAGCGGTAACATTAGACACCTTAAAAATGTATTGTATGTCCCCGGAATTAAGAAAAATTTGGTCTCTGTATCGATGATCACTGATTAGGACATGCAAGTTCAATTCTTTAAGACTAACTGTGTCATAAAGGATAGCCAGATGGAAACAGTTGCAACAGGAGTGCGCGTGGGGAGCTTGTACAGATTTGACGTGAAAAGTATGCCACAGCAAGCCATGGTCACAACTGGATCGACAGCAGAAAATCTCTGGCATCAGAGATTTGGCCATCTTAATCTGCAAGACCTCATCTTACTTCAAAGAAAAGGTATGGTTGATGGACTCCCTGTTTTCCATAATGTTAAGTTGGACTGTGATGGATATGCATTAGGGAAAATGCATAGAGAAGAGCTCCCTTTGCATGTTAATGGAAAAGAAAGAGATATCTTAGAACTGGTGCATACAGATATATGCGGACCTATGCAGACTAGGTCATTAGGAGGTGCATATTATTTTCTCTTATTTACAGATGATTGCACTAGGTTCTCATGGATATACTTTATGAGTAAAAAGAGTCAAGCCTTTCAGTATTTTAAAGAGTTTAAATCTATGGTAGAAAACCAGACAGGAAAAAGGATAAAAATTCTCCGCTCAGATCAAGGGGGAGAATATAGGTTGGCAGAATTCATAAATTTCTGCAAGCAGCATGGGATTATTCAACAGTTCACAGTGCCCCACACTCCTCAACAGAATGGAGTGGCAGAGTGAAAGAACAGAACTCTTGTGGAGTGCGCAAGGAGCATGCTTCAAGGTAAGGGTCTTTCAAATGGTTTTTGGGCAGAAGCTATTAGCACTGCTGTCTATTTAAAGAATAGGAGTCCTACTAAATGTCTAGGCTTCAAAACCCCTTTTGAAGCATTGTTTGGATTCAAACCAGCAGTGAGTCATTTAAGAATATTTGGGTCAAAAGCTTATGCTCATATACCCAAGGCAGATAGGAAGAAGTTAGATCCAAAAGCCTTGAAATGTATCTTTGTTGGATATGGCACTGAGTTCAAAGCATATAAGTTATTTAATCCTGTGACTCATAAGGTTTTTGCAAGCAGAGATGTCATATTTCATGAACAGGTTGAAGAAGGAAAGGATGACTCTAACAGTGATTGCCACATTCCATTGCTAATAGAAGAAAATAGTGAGGATGATGAAGTGCAGGAGCAGAAACAAGAAGAAGAAGTAACAGGTAATATAATCAATGATGCAAGCCCGGAGAAGGCTGAAATAGACAGATTTGAGGTAAGTCCCCTACCAAGGAGATCAAGTAGGAAGACTCAATTACCATCCAGATTGAAATACTATGCATTAAGGACAAACATTTTAAACATTGTAGAACCTGCAAATTATGAAGAAGCAAGTAAATCTGATGCATGGAGGGCTGCAATGCATGAGGAAATTGAATCAATTAATAAAAACCATACTTGGGATTTGGTTGAATTTCCTGAAGGTAAAACCCCCATAGGATGCAAATGGATGTACAAACCTAAAATAAATGCAGATGGGAGTATAGAAAAACTTAAAGCTAGACTGGTAGCAAAGGGTTACTCACAGCAAGAGGGAATAGATTTCGATGACACCTTTGCTCCTGTAGCCAAGTTAAACACCATTAGAATGCTAATTTCCTTAGCAACAAAACATAAATGGCAGCTACACCAGCTAGATGTTAAGTCTGCATTTCTGAATGGTGACTTGAAAGAAGAAATTTATTTAGTTCAACCTGAAGGTTTTGTGAAAAAGGGGCAGGAACATCTTGTTTGTAAATTGAAAAAGGCACTTTATGGTTTAAAACAAGCACCCAGGTCGTGGTATGAGAAGATTGACTCATTTTTTGTACAACATGGCTTTCATAGGAGCTTGAATGATCCAAATTTGTATACCAAGTTTAATAAACAGAGGAAAATTATTTTGATTTCTTTGTATGTAGATGATATGATCATAACAGGGGATGCTAACAATTTGATCAAAGAAATCAAACGGCAGATGTCACAAGTGTTTGAGATGAAAGACCTCAGAAATCTCCATTACTGTTTGGGATTGGAAGTATGGAGAGATTCTGGACAAACTTTTCTTACTCAAGGGAAGTATGCCAGAAGCTTACTGGAAAAGTTCAGAATGGAGCAATGTAGATCAGCAACAACACCATTGCAGCAGAACTTAAAGTTGAGCAGTGATGATGGTACTAAAGAGGTGGATGCCACTATGTATAGACAGCTAGTTGGCAGTTTGATATATCTCACTACAACTAGACCAGATTTGTCATACTCTGTTAGTGCATTGAGCCAGTTCATGTCAAAACCACTCGAAAGTCATTGGATCATAGCAAAAAGTGTGTTGAGGTATCTTAGTGGTACTAGTAATTATGGTATTTTGTACACTGATACTTCTGATGTTACTCTAGCAGGTTTTTCAGATTCAGATTGGGCAGGTAACTTGGATGATCGAAGGTCTATCTCGGGTTACGCTTTCAGCATTGGATCCGGGGTCATAGCATGGAGCAGCAAAAAGCAAAGTACTGTAGCCTTATCTTCATGTGAAGCTGAGTACCAAGCATTGTGTGCAGCTACATGTGAAGCTATCTGGTTGAGAAGACTTCTCAACGATGCAGGAGAAGAACAGAAAGAATCAACTATCATCAAAACTAACAACCAGAGTACCATCAAGCTTGCATACAATCCAGTTTTTCATAAAAATACCAAGCACATCGATACTCAGTTCCATTTTGTTCGAGAGAAATTACAGTCAAAAGAGATATTTGTTGAATATTGTAAAACTTCTGACAATATGGCTGATATATTTACTAAGCCTCTTGGGCGTGTAAATTTTGAATTATTTAGAAGGATGCTAGGAGTTCATGATAATCCCTTCTCCATTAAGGGGGGGAGTTGAAAATAATTAATATTATTTTATATTAATGGAGAAATGGTTACACAAGTTGTAACGTATCTCCTTAGTTTAGGATTAGTTCCTACAATTTAGGAGTTTGTTTGCAACTTCCTAATTCCTAGTGATGTACTTAATGATGTAATGCCTCTTTCATGAATGTAGAGTAAACTCAGAGTGTTCTCTCTGTTTGAGTGCAGTCTCCAGGTGCAGTACTCACCTGTGAGCTGCAACTCCTTCTTTGTTCAATTCAGTGTCATTTTTATCTATTTTATGTATAATTATATAATATAAAAAAATTAACATAAATGTTTGATAAAATTTATATTATATTTGTTTATACTTGAAGATTTGAATTTTTTTATCTTTTGTTTTATAATATAATTTTTATATCTTACAATTTAACTTAAACTTTATATCTTATCATTCAACTTAAACCCACACAAAATTAGTCATCTAATAATTAAACAATTACATTTTAATTTATTTTTTTAATTTTCAAAATATTTAATTTAATATATATTTTCTCTACATAAAATTTGTTTAAAAAATTCAAAACTAAATGAAAATCAAAACCTTTTTTACCAAAATAAAAAACAATATAACCTATTTACTTTTTATTTCTTTTTATTTAGACATCTAAAAATAAATAGGTAACCTTGGCAAGCTATGTTTGTATGAGGAATGCAAAAGAAAAACGATGATGCATTTTTTTTCTTCTAATTTTCCTCTATTTTTATCCTATTATACTAAATCATATATATAATGAGAAAAATTAATATTTTTAATATAAAAATTAAAAAAAAATTCAAGTTTTTAATGAGATTTTTTTTTTCTAAATAACATCATCAATTACTCAAACAAAAACAAAAATAAAATTATATTTACTAGTACACCATACATGTACTTTGTGATATTTTTCAGTTTTGAAGTTCCCCCAAGTATATATATAAAAGGGTGCTCACACTGCTATAATTAATCAAAATTACATATAACTTTACAATCCTCTATAAGATCAAAATTAAACTACTCTTAATAACTCTGATTGCACAAATCAATCGTGTCTTTGTTCACATTATATCGTGCCCATAAGAATTGATATTACATTAATTTCATATTGGTATTGGTTCAAAGTCATAGGCCAAAACACACACCCAAGTTGCACATTTACTTATAATATCCACAACTTATGTGCTTCAATTAAATTTCCGAACATTTTTTTTTTGTATAGTTGTCTTCCATTTGTGAAGAAATTCATTGCCATAGTCTAATTAGACTGCCTTATTGCCCTGAAAATCATGAAAATTTCAGTAAGATTTTAAGAAAATCCGGCGGGGATTTTTGTAAATCCATGTTATAGCTATTAAACTTTAATATTTTGGGTGTTCTAGAGGTTTTTGATGGTGTTGAATCCATTTCCACTATCAAAATCATGATTCAAACACTTTTATTATAATATTTCTTAAAAAAATTTGGCTTGGATTCCGACCAATTTTGGCCATGCGGGCAATTCCTTCGTCTCGTTAGAAAACTCCAAATTCATTGGGATTAACGTAATGCGACGGCTTATTATTTCAGTGCTTTCCACCATGGAAGGCTCTCGAACACGCTTGGAGACAAACATTTCGCTTCTGCAGTCCTACCCTTCTCATCAATTGCCCTTCGGACAAAAGTAACTTGGTATCCTTACTGTTGCAAAAATTTTCTTTTCTTTTACAATGGTAGGGTTTATATATATATATATATATATATATATATATATATATATATATATATATATATATATATATATATATATATATATATATATATATATATATATAATGATTTTTTACGTGGGCGAGTTATTGAAAGTGCTTTAATGGATCGTTTGGTTTTTTTTTTTTTCTTTTCCAGCATCATACCAAGAGCCTTGCATTGTGACGGCTCCCATTCAATTTTAGTGTCGTGTACATGTATTTTCTCTTTTTTCAATAAAATATTTTGTTAAAATATAAGGGAGAGTTTTTAATTTGTGAAAGTTAATTCTCAGAACCTTAGGATAGGAATTAATTTCTATCTCTTAGGGTATGGTTCTAACTTCTCTACATCTTTGTGTGCTATATATTGATTGATTTGTATTGAGAATGTAGAGTGTTCTGTGCTCAGTCTCTTGATTCTAGAGTTGGCTAGTTTTTTATTAATGAATTCAATCCATCATATTTTATCATGTGGTATTAGAGATCTAGGATTGAATAATAGCTAGAGTGTTGTGATCCATGTGAGTATCCAGGTGGTAGAAGAGAAAACCCTAATGAATAAGTGATTTTTTTTTGGGAATTGATCAAATTAGTGTGTTTTTTCAGAGGAGGAATCACGCCGATCAGCGTGAACCTGTAGAGGTTATCTGGGCTGATAAGTGTGGATCTGTACTAGAAAAATGCACTGATAGGACAATCCCTTATACAGTTTCATTCCCAACGCGATCAACGCAGAAATTAGTTCAGAAAGCGCGTCGATGCCGGAAAAGGAGATCTCGAAAATAGATATGTGCTAGTTTTCGCCCACTGATGAAGGCAAGGGATCTGAGACAAATCTACTGCCAGTGAAATTTTGTCGATGAAGGAAGAGATCTCACATAGATATACTATCGGTGAGGGTTTGTCGATGAAGAAAGAGATATGAAAGCAGATCTTGTCGATGAAGGAAGATATCTAAAGTAGATCTATTAGATTTTTTGCCATTGTAAGCCTGATGTAGAGGAGCTAAAGAGCCCGTAGTGAAGAAAGTGTCATGGTGGAGCGAAAGAGCTTGTCCTGAGAAACATAAGAGGTCCTGGCAGAGGGGCCAAGAGCCTGTGGTGTAGTGTTCAGATCAACCTGCTGGATTGATCACAGATCAGGTAGATCTGTATCATGATAGCTGCTTTCTGTAAGGATTTGGGGTAGATCCATTTTTTTTCCTGTCAATTACTCCAAGTTTTTTTTAGAATCGTCAAGATGAAAAATCCAATAATCGAAGCATACTTGAACAAGAACAACAAGCTCGATGGTTTCAATTACTCTAATTTTAAGTTCAAGATGCAGACTGTGATGGAAGCAAAGAGTGCCTAGATGATTGCAAATGGGGATGAGCCAAATCCAGCAGTAGGAGTCAGTGCAGGCACAATTATTTAAGACTGGGATAATAGAGAGAGAGCAAGGCAAAGATGATGTTGAAGATGTCAGTGAAATACTACATCATACCTCATATCAGAGAATGAAAATCTACAAATGACATGGACGGTGTTGAAGGATCTGTATGAGATCAGGAATACAAATAATCTCTTGTTCTTGAAGAACAAGATTCTCTCCATAAACATGAATGAGAATGAAACAATTGTTTCTTTCATATCATGTATTAAGGACCTTAAGAACAAATTGGCAAATATCAGTGAGACAGTTGTAGACACAGATTTTTTCACGATTACCATGAATGGTATGACTGACTATTACCAAATGTTTATCACTAGGATAAATGCAAGGGAGAAAGCCCAAAATTTTGAAGATTTGTCATGAATATTAATGCAATAAGAAGAAAGAAGAATGACTCTAAAACCCTAGAGTGGAGATCTTGCATTAATGGCAAAGAAGAAATCCTTCTAAGCAAAAGGAAATTCATCACATCAAAACGGAGGAAACCCATAGAAAAGACCGAAACAATATCAAGGTATGTATCCGAATAGGAACGGTTAAGTATTAAAATGTTTCTATTGCAGTAAAATCAGTCATATGGCTAAGCATTGTAGAAAGAATAAATTTTATGAAGGACAACAGAGACATAAAAGACATGCATGTCATTTCGCTGATGATGACCATGTTCAGAATTTTGAGATTTTTCATGGTTGACTCTGATGAAATTTCAAAGCAAACATCTGGTATGTGGATACAGGAGCATCCACACACATGATAGGGAACATACAATGGTTTTAATATTTCAAAGAAACCAACAACGGAGCAAAAATCTACCTTGGTGATGATAGATGTTATCAAATCAAAGGGTACGAGAACATTTCTGTTATTTTTCCTTATGGTAATATCGTACACATTCAAAACGTAATGTATGTACCCAGAGTTACAAAGAATATGATTTTTTTATCCATGATTACAGATCAGAACCTCAAGATAGAATTCTTTAAATATCATTGTTATATTAAATATTTTTGGATGGCATGAAGATTATTTCTTCAAGAATTCGAACAGGAGGTCTGTACAAATTAAATGTGATGACAACACCACATCGAGCTTTGACATCATCGATTTTAACTACAAAAGAGCTATGGCACCAGAGACTTGGTCACATCAACTTCAACAATCTGTTGTTACTTCAGAAAAAGGAAATGGTAAGAGGTCTTCCTGCTTTAAAAAAAGTGCATAATTATTATGAAGCTTGTGCATTAGGAAAAATACATAGATAAGAATTCCCTGTTCGAGTAGAAAATAAAAGGAGAGAGATACTTGAATTAGTGCATAATGACTTACGTGGACCTATGCAAAAAAGGTCATTAGGAGGTGCACTGTATTTTCTATTGTTTGTTGATGACTGCACAAAGTTTTCTTGGGTATATTTTCTTAGTAAGAAAACCCATATATTTGAATATTTTAAGCAGTTCAGAACTATGATTGAAAAGCAAACATGGAAGTATATAAAGATTCTCCACTCTAATCAAGGGGGAGAATACAGGAAGGCTGAATTCACCAAGTATTATAAAGACCATGGAATATTGCCTCAATTTAGAGTACCCCATACTCCTCAGCAGAACAAAGTAGATGAAAGGAAGAACAGAACATTGGTGGAGTGTGCTCGAAACATGATGAAAGGTAAGTATTTTTCAAATGATTTTTGGGCTGAAGCATTAAATACTGTAGTTTATTTGAAAAATAGAAGTCCTAAAAAAATTCTAGAGTTTAAAACTCCTTTTGAAGCATTGTATGGATTCAAACCTGCACTAAAACATTTGAGAGTATTTGTCTCTAAAGCCTTTTCTCTTGTTCCAAAGGAATACCAAAGAAAATTAGATTCAAAAGCCATCAGATGTACCTTTGTAGGGTATTTTTCAGAATACAAAGCCTATAGATTTTTTAATTCCTCTACTCAAAAAATTTTTGTCAGTAGAGATGTCATGTTCCATGAGCAGGTTTATGATAAATATGATAAAAGAAATTAAGAATGGGATATTCATTTGTTGGTGGAAGCAATTGAAGAAGCAGGTGACAACTATGAGATGCATAAAAAGTCAGAACTATAAATTTTAGATACAACAATCGAGCCGAGTCCCTCAAAGGAAATTCAAAACAGGTTGGAAGCCACACCAATTCTCAGAAGATTAGGTAGGTAGACTCAATTTCCTGCTAGATATAGCAAAAATTCCTTTACAACTAGTATGATGAATGTTGTAGAGCCTTCTATTTATAGACAAGCCAATCAATGTAGTCAATGGAAAGAAACTTTGGAATAGGAATAAGAATCAATTCTCAAAAGTAACACGTGGGAGCTAGTTGGACTACTCGAAGGGAAACAAACCATAGGTTGTAAATAGTTGTATAAACATAGGTTTAATGCAGACATAAATATAGATAAACCAAAAACTAGATTGGTAGCAAAGGGGTATTCACAAAAATAAGGTATTGATTATGAGGAAACCTTCACCCCCGTAGCTAAACTAAATAATATTATATGATGATTTTCTTAGCTACTAGGAATCAATGGATGATTTACCAACTAGATGTAAAGTCTATGTTTTAAATGGAGAGTTGAAAAAGGAGATTTACTTAGAGAAAATTGAGGGGTTTGTCCAAAAAGGGAAAGAACATTTAGTCTAGAGATTAAAGAAAGATTTATATGCGCTTAAACAAGCACCTAGGTTATGGTATGAAAAGATAGATTCATTTTTTATGCAACACAATTACAATAGAAATAAAAATGACGCTAATCTGTATACTGTGAATTATGAAAATGGGTGTATAGTGTTTATTTCATTGTATGTAGATGATCTAATTATTACAGGAGATTTTGTTGATCTAATCAAAGAAATAAAGGAGAAAATGTCACAAATGTTTGAAATGAAAGAACTTGGTGAACTACGATATTGTTTGGGCCTTGAGATCTGGACATGTTCAGGACAAACTTCTCTATCCCAGGGTAAGTATGTCACGGTTCTACTTGAAATATTAAGGATGGATCAGTGTAAGGCTGCAACAGTACCATTACAACAGAACATATATTAATAATTTTATATAATATATAAAGTTATTAAATATTTCTTAAAAATATTAATTAAAATAAATAAATAATTATAATAAAATAAAATAAAAACTAATATATTGCACACCAAAATGTATTTAAAATAAAATATCATACAAAGAATATAATAGAAATTAAAACTTTTAGAACTAAAAACCTCGCAAAATATAAGCATACCTTGCATTTTTTAAAGAAATTAAATAGAAAAAATTGCGTATATAAGTTTTTATTTTACAATTTTTCATTTGAGCTTATAAATCTTAAAGTCTTTGTAAAGTAAAAAGATATTATTACTATCCAATTTTAAGGTTATAGTTTAACTATTTAGAGTTTTGAACCTGTAACCTCCCAAGAGGAAACATATGTTCTTAACCATTTGGCCCACTCAAACCATGCCATTGGAGTGTTCGAAATGTTGACCATTAGTTCCATATCATCTCATAAGCTATGATAATTTTACAGTGATTTGCAACAATGTAGTACCATCGAAATCTAACATTCAAAACCGAATTTAAACGAAGGTATGGCTATCTCGAAACATTCAAAACCTAATTTAAAGGAAGGTATGCCTATCCCGAAGCATTAGTTCTTTCATCAAAATTGAAAATTCAATGATGTCTCTCATATATCAAAGTCTTGGTGAAAAGACAATGCATCCGGATGATAAGCTCCTCTTCTTCCGGTGTGAAAATTTTCCACGCTTGATATCGGGACGAAGAAAATTCACCTATCGTAATCTATAGCTTTTCCCAGAGCGCTCTAAACTTGCAATTAAATTCTTCACTATAAATTCAAATGTCCTACTCTAGGGGTATGGTACATATGCATTGAGGACAATCTATAAACCAACCATCATGTATTCGTGATTACCATAGATTCATCTTTAACCTAAAATATATATTGATAGAAAACTCTCCACGCTCAGGTTATTTAGGGAAATTTTAGGTTTTGTCAATGTGTAGAACACGTCGCTTGTCTAAGCACTATAATGCATTGAATTTAACAAAGGCTCCATTGAACATGAATATTATGTATGGTAACGAGAAACTTGGATTTGTACGTCATAACCCTAGCCGACTTTTAAAAATATTGCAACGATATGCATAAGCATTCAACATGAAAAATACGTAGGTGTATAAGTCACTGTTAACCTAATAATATTTCATATTGCGACATCAATTCATTTATGAACCCAAAATTAAGAAGTAGAAAATCAATTGATTATGGATTTGATCACCTGCTCTCTCGGGAAGAGATGCCCATTGACCTGCACCATGGGCGTTGATATAGTTTATTAAAACACAATCCTCCTCTATTGTCCAAGCCTCACGGTGAAGGCATTCCCTATAACTTCCAGGAGCCCGTCCCATCTCGTCTCAGCTCAGCTTCTTATAAAAATCCTATAGTTGGTTTAGGTCTAGTTTCTTAAGGGAATTTATGTTTTGACACAAATATCGCTATTCTCGCGTCAGACAGTGCCGTAGGTTTCGACGAATCTTGGTTGCTGAGGTTACTTCCTCCACCCATATTTCTCGTTAATTAAAAAGAATTGTCACGCCCTTCACAATGGGAGTTTGGGGAATAATTCTTTATGTAATTTATTCTATCAAATGACATTTGTTGGAATTTTTGAGCAATTTCGAACACAGAGAGGTAATAAAATTTCTCTTCCACAACACATAGATTAAAAAACAAGTTGGAGATAGAGAGATGGATTATAACACTATTTCATTAAACAATCTATAAGTTGTTACAAAATGAAATTCTTCAGAATTTTTGTGTTCTGGATTTACATAATAAAACTTCAGGTGCTACAGACGCAACGTTTCAACAAAAAACTTCTCCTCTCTGTCTCTTTGGTTCTATTCACTGCTACTCACACAGTGCTCTTTGTCTTTTTCATCCTTCGAGAAAATTACACAATGAAATAGACAGTCTTCACAATGCACACGGCATATATATAAAACATTACAATATGTATAAATATTATAAATATTTCATATATATATATATAACCAAAGTTAAAACGAAATGTACTGTGGTAAATAAAATTAACCCAACGTTAAAATTCTAAAACATAATGTGGAAAATAAAAATAAAAAACTACGTCAAAACATTTCACAAACATTTCATGGGGTTGTAATACTTTTCCAAATGTCTTTTCCTTATCCCACCAGAACTGCGCTCATTGGTCAAGCGGAGGGTGATGTCACCCCCTCCGGCATTTTATCGCTCCTCTTTGCTGCCCATACTTGTTACCCCGGGAATGGAGCTATTGTGTGATAAATGTGGTTGTGTGATAAGTGATACATGGTTGTGTGAAGATCCAAACTGGAGATTGCCACCGCCATTGTTGTCCTTTCCCAAATTCACATCAGACTTAAATTTGTTGTTGTTTTCCATCTTTCGATCCCATCAAATAAATTCTCGCCATCCTGCTGCTATGTGCGGGAAGTTGAAATTAAATTCCAACACTCCCCCTTAATTACAATTGTTGCTTTCTTACATACCCAGGCATTTCCTGAGATAATTAAAACTTTTTTGTGTTAATGGTTTTGTGAGAATATCAGCAAACTAATCCTCTGTTCTGTAGTGTTGCAAAACAGTCACACCATTATTAACCAGTTCTCGTATAAAATAAAATTTTGCATCAATATGCCTTTTTATCTTATGGAAGACATAATTCTTTGATAAATATATCACCGAGCTATTATCACTGTAAATTGATGTTCCTTTGTCCTGTTCATGACATAAATCTCTGAGCATTCTTCTCATCCATACTGCTTGGCATGCTACTGCTGTTGCTGCCACATATTCTGCCTCTGCTGTTGATAAAGAAACTATTGGTTGCTTCTTGGAAGCCCATGAAACGGCTCTCGATCCTAAATGAAACACATATCTAGATGTGCTCTTCCTGTCATCTACACTTCCAATCCAATCACTGTCAGTGTAACCAATCAATTTAAAATTTTCAGATGAAGAGTATAAAATACCATACCCCTTCGTTCCATTCACATACCTTAAAATCCTCTTGGCTACCTACCAATGCGTTTCTTTCGGCCTTTCCATAAATATAGAAATTAAACTTACAACATACACTATATTTGGCCTAGTTGCAGTCAAATACATAAGGCTGCCAACTATGATCTTATACAACCTTGGATCAAAATCCTTGCTACTATCTTCTTTGCTCAATTTTAACCCCATTACAGTTGGAGTTACAGCTGCCTTGTTGTTCTGCATGTTTAATCTTTTCAACACTTCTTCAACATATTTTGCTTGGGAATTAAAAATCCCATTTTCATTGTGCTCTATCCAAGAAAATATCTCAAAAAACCCAAATCTGTCATTTCAAATTCACTCTTCATGACTACTTTAAAATTAGCAATGAGAGAAACTTCATTGCTAGTAAAAATTAAATCATCTACATATAAAACAACAATAACAATATTACCATCATTTTCTTTTATGTAGAGTGTGGGTTCTCCATCACATTTCTCAAATCCATTTTCAATCATGTAAGCATCTAGCCTGCTGCACCATGCTCTTGGTGCTTGTTTCAGCCCATAAAGAGATTTCTTCAATTTGCATAATTTGTGCTCTTAGCTTTCAATCTCATAGCCTATAGGTTGTTCCACACATACCTCTTCTTTCAACACTCCATTCAAGAATGCAGATTTCACATCCATTTGTGTTGTGTTGCTATGGACAGCAATGTTCTCACTATTTCCATTCTTGCAACTGGTGCAAAATTTTCTTCATAATCTCTTCCTTGTTGCTGCTTGTAGCCTTTGACAAAAAGTCTTGCTTTATGCCTTTCAATCTTGCCTCTAGCATTTCTTTTGGTCTTGTAGACCCATTTTACTCCAATGACATCTTTACCTTTAGGAAGGTCCACTAACTCCCATGTATTACTCTTTTCTATTTGCACCAATCTCTTTATTCATTCCTTCAATCCATTTTTCTTCTTTTACATCATCTTCAAAATGAATTGGGTCATCAACATGACAATACAAAGCAAATAAAGAGTTCAAACCAGCATTATCATTTACCTCTCCTTGTTTATAAATCTCACTCAGATTTCTGAATCTCGGTCGTCTTAGTGTACTTGGAGTTCCACTTGAACTTGACGGATTTTCAGTTCCCTGTGGTGTGCTTGGAGAAGCACTTCCTTGATTTCTCAAGGTTGTTCTATTTCCAGCTTGTGGTGTCTTTTGTTGTGCTTGCGCTGGTGGAAGAGGAACAATGAAGGAGGGATTATTTGTTGTTGTCCCTTCCTCTTCTTCTTCGTGAGACACACATGTATTCACATTCACTTTTTTCTCTAAGCTTCCATCCCAAGCTTCTTCTTCAATAAATTGCACATCTTTGCTCATTATAAATTTCTTGGTGGATGGATTATAGAGTTTGTATGCCTTGGACTCATCACTGTATCCAACAAAGATACACTTCTCCCACTTACTATGCAATTTCTTCCTTAGTTGTTCCAGAATATGTGCATAAGCCACACAACCGAATACTCTCATGTGGGTGACATGTTGCTTTATGCAACTCCACGCTTCTTCCAGAACTCTGTTCATGAGAGCTTTGTTTGGACATCTATTCAAGATGTACGCTGAACAATTTATAGCTTCAACCCAATACTCATTTGGCAAATGTTTTGCCTTCAACATACTTCTGACCATGTTTATGATGGTCCTGTTCTTCCTTTCTGCAACACTATTTTTTTGAGGTGTGTACCGTTTGGTAAATTGCTTGTGTATTCCATTATCCCTACAGAAACGCAGGAAATATTTGAAGATGTATTCTCCACCTCTGTCAGTTCTTAGCACTTTGATGTAGTGCCCACTCTTCTTCTCAACATGAGCTTTGAAGTGGTAGAACTATTCAAACACTTCACTCTTCTGTTTCAAGAAATGCACCCATACCTTTTTGGTGTAATCATATATGAATGTCAAAACATATTTGTTGCCAGCTAAAGATGGTGTTTGCATTGGTCCACACAAATCAGAATGGACAATTTCTAAGGGTGTCTTTTCCCTTATTCTCTTTCCTGCTGGAAATATTTCTCTATGTTGTTTGCCCAAGATGCAGCCGTCACAAAGGATGTACAATTTCTCAATCAGTGGTAATCCTTTTACCATTCCCTTTCTATGCAACAAGTTCAGGCCTCCGAAATTGAGATGTCCAAATCTCAAGTGCCATAACCAGTTTTCATCTTTCACTTCCTCTTGAAAGACCTATTATGTTACAGGTACTACATTTCTTCTTTCCTTTAAATCTTCTCTGAGCTTGAGAGAAAACATCCCATTACTTGTCATCTACACCTATGCAATGAATTTATTGCTTGGAGGTATGTCCATGATTGTGCACACATCATCTTTAAAAAATACATTGTAACCCTTGTTTATGAGATGTCCAATGCTCAAAAGATTACATTTCAAGCCAGGCACATAATATACATCTGGCACAAGCTTCTGTTCTCCTTTTCTTGTCAGGATACTTACTCTGCCTTTTCTCTTGACAGATATCTTACTATCAGTTCCTGTTGTTACTTCAGATTTAAAATTTTCATCAAGATTGGCAAACATTGTTATGTTTCTAGTCACGTGGTTACTACAACCTGGGTCTAAGAACCCTACAACATCTTGTCTATCTTGTTCTACATTACATGTTAACAACACATTCTTCTGGTTCTTTTCTTCTTTTGTAAAATTAGCATTCTACCTATTATTCATGTCATTTTTCTTTTTCCTACATGCACTGGCACAATGGCCATATTGTTTTCAATAATGACATTGAACTTGGGATTTATCATACCTTTGTCCATGAGCTTGATCTTGGCATGAGCCTTCATTCTGGTTCTGATTGCTGTCCCTTCAACTCGAACTTGCAGGCCTGTTTCTTCCTCTATTTTGGCTTCTGCCTCTTTCTCAGTTGTTTTCTCTGCCTTGACCTCTGCTTCAGCCAAAAGACATTTGAGTCTTGAAAGCTTGTTCCAATGAGGAATATGTTCCTCTGTTCAGTATGTGTTCATGAGACATCAGGGATGCACTAAGCTCATCCACTGTAAGTAGTGAGAGATCCTTTGTCTCTTCTATTGCCACTACTATGGCATCAAATATTGAGAGTAGACTTCTCAATATTTTCTCCACTATTCTTCTTTCTTCAAGTGTCTCTCCATGAGACCTTATCTAGGTAACCAACCCAATAAAATGAGTGAATAATGAGTCTATAGTTTCAGACTCTTTCATACAGAGAGTTTCAAAATCTCTCTTCAAAATTTGCAGCTTTGTTGTCTTCACCTTTTCCATGCCTTGATAGGTTGTTTTGAGAATATCTCATGCCTCCTTAGACTTTGTTGCTACTGCAATCCTTGGGAAAATACTCTCGTGCACTGATTGAAAGATATAGAAGAGGTTTTTGGATTCCTTCTTCCTATTATCTCTTAACAAGTCTCTTTCTTCTATTGTCGAAGGAGACATCGCTGTTGCATTTGTTGGTTCTAGGTAGTCATTCTCAACTATCTCCCATATGTACTGTAAAGCAAACAGAGCTTTTATCGTGATTGCCCAATATTCATCGTTCTTCACGTTAAACTGTGGAAGTTGTGGATTCGTCAAACTAGTGCCTGCTACTTCCATTGTAACTGTGCAAACCAGACATTTTTGTTGACTGTGTTAAAAAAAAAAAATCAAACTCTTTTGATTATGTAAACAAATAGAAGCCTTCTCTCTGCTGGAGAAATCCACTTCAACAAACTTCTTACAGCTTCTGCAGTATAGAGCGATCTCTGCTTCATTCACTAAGCACCCAGACTAGCTCTGATACCATGTTGAAATTTTAGAACAATTTTGAACACACAGAAGAAATAAAATTCCTCTTCCACAACATAGAGATTAAAAAAAAATTGTGAACAGAGAGATGGATTATAACACTATTTCATTAAACAAACTGTAAGCTGTTACAAAATGAAATTCTTCAGAACTCTTATGTTTTGGATTCATAGAATAAAACTTCAGTTGCTACAAACACAGTGTTTTAAAAGAAAAATTCTCCTCTCTGTCTCTCTAGTTCTATTCACTGCTACTCACACAGTGCCCTCTGTCGTTTTTAGCCTTCAGGAAAATTACACAATGCAATAGACAGTCTTCAAAATGCGCATGACATATATATAAAACATTACAATATGTATATATATTATAAATGTTTCATATTTATAATATATATATATATATATATATATATATATATATATCAAAATATATAACCAAACTTTAAATGAAATGTACCGCGGTAAATAAAATTAACCCAACTTTAAAACTCTAAAACATAATGCGGCAAATAAAAATAAACTAATTCAAGACATTTCACAAACATTCCATGGGGTTGTAATACTTTTCGAAAGGTCTTTTCCTTATCCCCCAGGAACTACTCTCATTGGTCAAGCGAAGGGTGATGTCACCGCCACCGGTGAGTCATCGCTCCTCTTTGCTGCCCATACTTGCTACCCCATGGAATGGAGCAGCTGTGTGATAAATGTGGTTGGCGGAGAATGAAGGCTGGTAGGTGTTGTTGATAAGTGATACGTGGTTGCATGAAGATATGAACTAGAGATTTCCACCGCCATTGTTGTCCTTTCCCAAATTCACATCAAACTTAAATTTGTTGTTGTTTTGTGTCTTTCGATCCCATCAAATAAATTCTCGCTGTCCTGCTGCTCTGTGCGGGCAATTGGAATTAAATTCCAACAACCTCCAATGTTGGTCCAGAGCAGTAAGAATTTACATCTCACCATAGGTAACAGACACTTATCAATGTCGTCTGATAAGTGGCCATTTATCTCGTTTCTCATGCCCACTACATTTCTGCCAGGAACTTGAAAGAAATATGTGAAAATTTATAATTTTAAAGTAAAATAAAATCCAAATTGATTTAATATATATACATATAGAAGGTCATCAATCTCTCTATTTTTAATCAGAATTATCTTCTTTATCAATGCTAATAAGAAAATGAACATTACAAAGATAAGAACTAATTTTAATGAGTTTGGGAGTGAAACGAGGTATTGTTCTATTCCCAAAACACCTTGAAAGAAAATAATTTATCCTATTTGCAATACTAAGATAGTTGAAGATGAAAAAAAATTTCTCCACTCCTTTTCAAAACATTTGTCACACTACCAACCTTCTCCAAAAACTTCTCTCCCTTCTTTTTTATCATAGAAATCAACTATTAAAAACCTTACTTAATCATTTTGTTTCTTAAAGTCTCATAGACATTATTAATCTTTGTGGAAGTTAATCAACATATAAGTTGAAGTCATATATATATATATATAAGTTGAAGTCATATATATATATATATATATATATGGACATCGAATATGTCTCAATAATTTTTCATGGTTAAGAATTGGTTTTCTTGGGATGTAAGGAATCATGTTAATGGTACAAGACTCAAGGTCATCTTTTAAAACTGAAACTTACTCTTTACATAGATCATCAACTAGTAATCATAGGTGATTTAGTTATCGGTTAAGACTGAAACTTACCCTTTACATAGATCATCAACTAGTAATTATAAGTAAATTAGTTTTACAAGATTAACAATGAGATGTCAACCAACATTAATAAATAATAGAAAATAATAATTGCCTCACTGCTAATTTGACAACTGGATTTTCTGACGACTAGTTTTTCTGACGTACTCTATATAATTTCAAAATAAATCACCGAACCAAGTCAATTAGGAGTTTTAATTTTCATTGAAGGCCTTCTGCAAGTTTGTATCAAAGCAAATATTTTAATGAGCATAAATGGAATCCATCTCAAGGTTTACGTTAATACTATTTTTTGCATAAATCCTCGACTGGTCACACTCACATGGATTCCATTCATGGCATGGCTTCTATATTATTATTATTTTCATCAACCGTACACTGGTCACATCAATAATGGATTGTTATTATTGTCAAGCAATGACAATAATAAAAAAGTAGGACGTCAAATCTCCAAGCGCCTAAAGAACATAATGAGAAATAACGTGCACCAAATCGAATATGAGAGAATATAAGTACACAAAATCCAAAACGTCATTGTTTAAAGCAGATTAATATAAACGAAACATTAATTTTATATCTATTACGAAACTTAATATAATATATTAAAAATTAACAATTAATTATATAACTTGACCTATATATAACCTAGATGTACACGAAGAGCCCGAAAGAGTTGATCAGATGGAAAAGGATGCAAACAGGGCACGAATGCAAAATATAATTAATAAAAAAAACATGGAGGACGAAATCCGCGTAGCATCTCTAACTTTGACTTATGGCTACAAACACGGACTTTAATTACAAGCCCAGCTCTTCAGCCAGATGCCAAGGGAGGTGGTTGCCTTGAGAGACAAGCAAAACAAATTTATAATATTGATAACCAAATTTGTAACTTCACAAATAAAAGGATATCTAAGTTCTTATAAACCTCACTAGATTCTTAAATTTGATCCGTCGTTATATCAGATTGTTTACTAAATTTATGTTGTAAGTTTATTTTGATATCAAATCTTAAATTGGATCCTTCATTATTTCAAATGGGTTATCCAATTTTTATTGCAAGTTCTATATTTACACTTTTACAGTGGTTCGTCTACATTGCACATAAATCAAAAGCCCCCATACTGTTCGTGTACACTGGACATAAATCAAAAGCACCACAAATTGAAAATGATTTCCTCACTAAAGAGTCTTCCAGCTACCTTACACATAATTTTTGAGTGCTGGTTGTGGAAGTCAACGAGACAGACTTTCAAAACTTAATCTTTTGGGCCATTTGTTTAATTGTAACAGTTTAAGGGGTCATGTGTCATTTTATAATGGAATTTACCAATTGTTATTTTTAAAATAAAAATAAAATATATTTTAAATAAAAAATATGTAAATATAAATTAATATATATTTTTCTTTTAATTTTAATAAAAGAATTATAACATTAATAATCTTTTCTATTGTAATCACTCTATTATTTATTAAAATTACAATTTAGTATGAAAAAATGTGGCAAAAATATTTGACTTTTATTTCCAAAACATTAATAAAATAAAATAAAATAAAAAATATTATATTTATTTTACAAAAATTGAATATAAAACTCAATAAACTTACCAACTAATATATTTCAAAATATTTTAAGAAGAAGTAATTACAAGTAAAGCAATTCACTAATTTTTTTAGGAAGGAAGTGATTAATATATTTAGTTGTTAATATAAAATTGATATTTAGCACTAATTTTTTTATTAATAATTAAAATATCCAAGGTTAGTCATAATTAAAATATTTCACTATCCAAGATTGGTTAATATTGATGTGTATCTAAAATATATTAATAACATAAAAACATAAACACTATATCTCATTGTCCATATTAAGTAAAATATTTCAATGTCATTTATATATTGTATATTTTAAAATTCAAATATATATATATATATATATATATATATATATATATATATATATATATATATATATATATATATATATATATATATATATATATATATATATATATATATATATATATATGGTTAAGAAATCTTAAGTAGTTTCATTATTTTACCTTTTGGTCATTTATAATTTTTCAATTTTGGCTAAACTTTAATTAGAAATAGCAAATATAAGAAATTTCTCAAGGCATCTTATCCATTTATGTATTCAAAATTCAATTTAAACAATGAAAAACTGTTAGAATAATCTAGAATAATGTAGAAATAGGAGTGGTTATGGTTTGTTGAACGAGAGTTTTATAATTAGAGTTTAGTTCCACCAGTTCAGGATTTTTGCCTCAAACTTAGGTAGATTAGGTGAGTGCCTATGCTATAAATATGTAATGTTGTGGTTGAGCTAAAAACAATTTGTGTAAGCTTTGTCTCACGTTTTGTATTGCATTTTTTTTGTTTAATTAATTCGTTTTATTTAATATGGTATCAAAGCATTGTTATTGCACATTGTTATTGAATAAACTAGATTGGCAGAGGATCTCCATGTTAATTCCATGTTTACACCACCATTGAAAACACTACAATGTAATCGGTGTTAGACACCAAGGAAACTGGAATCATAAGTGCACAAATTAGTCGTTATTTTTATTCAATCTTGATCATTGCAGTGAATTAATTTCTTGCAATTGAATCTGGTCATTGTTGTTGAAAACAATGGCTAATCCTCTTGCCGATTCATATTTAAATGAATCCACCAAACTTGATGGCGAAAACTACATCAATTAGAAGTTTAAGCTGGTTACCATTCTCGAGGCATACAACCTCTAGACGATTATCAATGGTGACGAGCCCAAGCCTACTACTACCGCCACATTTCCAGATTGGGATAAGCAAGAAATGAGAGATAAAGTGTTGTTGCGCATGTCTGTAAAGGACAACATCATGCCTCACATTCGGGACTATAAATCTTCAAAGCAAACGTGGGAAAATCTCAAAGGTTTGTACGAAAGTACTAATGCAAACTGCATTTTATTTTTAAAAACGAAACTACTATCTATCAAAATGGAAGCCAATGAAAGCATCAACAACTTTTTTTCTAGAATTAAAGACTTAAGCGATAAGCTTGGTGACATTGGTGAAAAAGTGTCTAGTAGTGATTTAGTAACTGTTTCTTTAAAGGGTTTAGTCCAAGACTATAAAGCCTTTATTTCAACACTCTCAGCTAGACAAACACCTCCTACATTTGATGAATTAGCTGGAATTCTTCTTTAAGAAGAAGAGAGAATGAAATTTTTTTAACTGGATTCAAATGATTCTGATTTGGCATTGATTGCAAGAGGTAAAATATCATTCCAAGGGAGACCATGGGACAGGAATAGAGGCCGTTTTCAAGCAAAGAAGAAAGGTATAACACATCCTGGTTCTTATGTTAAGAGAAATATTGAATGTGATTATTATAGAAAACCTGGACATATAGCTAAAGATTTCTATAGAAGAAAGAGTCATGAATCAAATGATAGACATAGAAGGCATAATGAAAATTTCATGAACAAAGACACTTCAGTTACTGATGTATTTAAAAATATTAAACTGTTTCTTTCTGATGCTGCATTCTCTGCTGAAACTGATGATGAGACTGCTTGGTTCATAGATTCTGGTGCATCAGCTTATATGAATTGTAATAAAATGGTATGATAAATATTACAATAAAACTGATGGCACACACATTTAACTGAGAGATATCAGGTCACATAAATTCCAAGGCTATGGCGTAATAAGTGTGTACTTACCTAATGGACAAATGAGACAGATTCACAATGTGATGTATTTTCCTGCTATTAAAAATAATTTGATATCTGTTTCAACTATCACTGATAATAATTTAAAATTAGAATTTGGTAAATTGGGGTGTATTGTGAAAAATGTTGAGGATCGCTACAGGGTTGTTCCCACAACTACCAGGGTTGGTGGACTGTATAAATTGGATGTGACGATGAAGCGTCATGTTGCATTGACATCCACAACAACGTCAACAACAGAGTTATGGCATCACAGATATGGGCACCTAAATTACAATGATTTATTGTTGTTGCAAAGAAAAAAAAATGGTTGAAGGTCTTCATGTTATGAAGTGTGAACATTTACAATGTGAATCTCGTGCACTTAGTAAGCAGCATAGACAGGATTTTCCCGTTCATACAAAGAAAAGAAAATATGATATACTTGAATTAATTCACACTAATGTATGTGGACCTATGCAAACTAGGTCGCTTGGTGGTGCTTCCTAATTTCTTATTTTTGTTGATGATAGATATAGATATACATGGGTCTATTTCATACGAAGAAAAAGTGATGTCTTTGATTATTTTAAAGAATTCAGAACTTTGATTGAAAATAAAACATGCAAATACATTAAAATTCTCAAATCAGATTAGGGTGGTGAATATAAATTAGGAGCTTTTAACAAGTATTGTAAATTTCATGGGATCCAATAACATTTCACAGTACCCCATACTCCTCAGCAAAATGGTGTTGCTGAGAAATGGAATAGAACACTGGTGGAGTGTGATCATAGTATGCTTCAAGGATAAAACATTTCTAATGGTTTCTAAGCAGAAGCCATTAATACTGCTGTTTATTTGAAGAATCAAAGTCCCACTAAAAAATTAGCTTTTCAAACTCCTTTTGAGATTCTTCATGGTCATAAACTTGATGTCAGTCATTTAAGAGTATTTGGATGTACTTCCTTTTCACATATTCCTAAGGATAACAGAAGAAATCTTGATGCAAAGTCAATCAACTATGTTTTTATTGGGTATTGTACAGATCAGAAAGCATATAAACTGTTTGATCCCAGTTCACATAAACTGTTTGCAAGTCGAGATGTGGTGTTTCATGAGAATGCTGATAAAATTAATACAATGAATTGGCATATATTTAATGATGATCATGTAAAAATTGATACTTTGGTTAAACTGGAGCAGGAACAGGTATAGGCACAGGTTCCAGATCAGAATGAAAGCAGCATGAGCACATCTAGCAGCAGTGATTCATCACGAGAGGAAGATTCACCTCAAAGCAGGAGAATCACGGATGGAACTCCAACAGGTATTTTAGAACCAAGAAGTTCGACCCGAAAAACCCAACTTCCTGCAAGGTATAGAGATTATGCCTTGATGTCTAACATCATGAATGTTTTAGAACTAGTTGATTATGAACAAGCTAAAGAGCATGAAAAATGGAGAAATGCTATGAATGATGAATATGACTCTCTTATGAAAAATCAAACATGGGAATTAGTTGAACTCCTTGAAAACAAAGATCCAATTAGAAGCAAATGGTTGTATAAATCTAAATTTAAAGAAGATGGTAGTATTGATAAATTTAAGGTGATATTATTTGCAAAAGGATATGCTCAACAGGAGGGAATTGATTATGATGATACTTTTGCACTAGTAGCTAAATTGAATATAATTAGAGTACTAATTTCCTTAGCTAAAAAACATAATTGGAATATACATCAATTGGATGTCAAATTTGCTTTTCTGAATGGTGATTTAAAGGAAAACGTTTATCTGGTTCAACCTGAAGGGTTTGTCAAACAAGGATAGGAGCATCTAGTCTGTAGTAAGAAAAGCCTTATATGGTTTGAAACAGGTGCCGAGATCATGGTATGTAAAGATTGATACCTTCTTTCATCAGAATGGGTTTGTGAAAAGAAAAAATGATCCTAACCTGTATGTTAAGAAAGATGAAGAAGGAAATGTTTCTTTAATATCTTTATATGTGGATGATCTCATTATCACAGGTAGTGCTTACGATTTAATTGAATAAATTAAAATTCAGTTGTCTCAGGAATTTAAAATGAAAGATCTGGGTGAATTGCATTACTGTTTAGGAATTGAGGTATGGAGAGAGCCTGGTAAAAAATTGATCACACAAAGTAAATACACAAAGGAAATTCTTAAAAAGTTCAATATGAGTGATTGCAAAGCTATGTCAACTCCCTTATAACAGAATTCAAAGTTGTACAAAGAAGATGGAACTAAAGAGGCAAATGGAACTTTATATCATCAGTTGGTGGGAAGTCTAAACTATCTCACCACTACCAGACCAAACATTCCATATTCAGTCAGTATCCTTAGTTATTTTATGGTTAAGCCTTCAGGAAATCACCGGAATGCTGCAAATAAAGTTCTCTGATACTTAAAAGGAACAATCAATTTAGGTATTATGTATACTGATGAATATGATGTTGCACTGATAGGTTTTTCTAATTCAGATTGGGAAAGAAATCTTGATGACACACGATCTACCTCTGGCTATGCATTTTATATAGGATCAGGGGCTGTGTCATGGAGTAGTGAGAAACAACCAACTGTTTCTTTATCATCAACAGAATCTGAGTACAAAGCTTTGACCAATGCCACCTGTGAAGCTGTTTGGTTGCGGAGAATTCTTGCAAATCTCAAAGAGGAGAAAAGTGGTTCAACGTGCATAAATTGCGATAATCAAAGTGCTATCAAATTAGCACACAATCCAATATATCATGCTAGATCAAAACACATTGAGCTGCAATAACACTTTGTACGAGAGAAGATTGAATCAAATGAAATTGATTTAGTATTTTGTCATACCAAGGATAATATGGCTTATATCTTTACCAAGCCTCTTGGTAAACTCAAGTTTGAAGTTTTTAGAAGTAAATTATGTGTTGTAGAAATTCCATTTCTCCATTAAGGGAGGATGTGAGAATAATCTAGAATAATGTAGAAATATGAGTGGTTATGGTTTGTTGAACGAGAGTTTTATAATTAGAGTTTAGTTCCACTAGTTCAAGATTGTTGCCTCAAACTTAGGTAGATTAGTTGAGTGCCTATGCTATAAATATGTAATTTTGTCGTTGAGCTAAAAACAAGTTGTGTGAGCTCTGTCTCATGTTGTGTGTTGCATTTTTTTTGTTTAATTAATTTGTTTTATTTAATTAAAACTACACACAATCATATATAAAACTAATATAGGTTCTCCTTAACTATAGATTTATCAAAAATGGAGAGGAATTAAATAAATTTTCAAATTTTACACTAAAAAAATATTTCATATTAAAATAATGATAAATTTATCAAAAGCATAAAAAAAAATCTAAAAAAAATCATTTGATCACAAACGATTTTTAAATTTTACACTCTAAAACAAAATTTTCATGTATTAAAATATTTTACCCACTTAAAATGGATTTGTGCTCTTCTCCATAAAAACAAGATTTTGAAAAAATAAACTTAGATTCTTTCTCCTCTCTTAAATTTGGATAACCTACATTTAACCACCATCATTATTATCAATATTTATCAAATTTAATTCTAGAAAAGTGAAACTTATAGGTAATCAAGTACTCTACAGCCATGGTAAGGAAGTTCTTCGATTCTATTTGCTCGTTTCTTTATTCCATTAGTTACTTCGTTTCTTATTCCATTAGTTAATTTAATGTTATACCCTAATAGCATATTAAATAAGAAAATATTCGCGATTTGTATTTATATATGTAACTTTTATTTTTAAAGTTAGTTGAAAATAATATTATTATGTTATGAGCCATCGTGTGTCAAATAACACTATGAAGGTGTGCACTGAATAGGACTATTAATTTTGGTAGGAATACATCTTTACATCTTCATCAATGTGTCCAGATACATCACCCTGATTAGGGAAGTGAATTGAACCTGTGATGAGTGCCATAACAGCCCGCCTCATCACCGATTTTTAATTGAGTGGTTTTTAGTGCAATTTTTTGAAGGTTTTTACAGTGGTGTTTTCCAATTTAATTTTTCTAAAATCTCTCATTAATTCATTGAAAATAGAATTTTGATGGGTAACCTTGCACAATATAAGTTCCTTGGGGTTTTTTTAGGGTGTTGAATCCATATAATCCCCTGAAACTCCAAAAAGTCGCACTAAAGACAACTCCATTTTTAATTTTTAAAGTTTGTTAAAAATAATATTATTTTGTGGTGATTTAGTACAATAATGGAAATGTGATGTGTGTATGGATTTAATAATGTAAGTGGTGGTCGTCTCATTTTTTTTTTTTTGGAACTCAATTTTTCAATGGGTTTTTATATTTTTTTACTTGTTTTTTTTGGTATCACTAATTTATTTTTAGTAGTGGGTCTTTCTTAATCACTTATTGTTATCTAGCCCTATTTTTATCAGCATGCCCCATTTCTTTCTTAGTCATTTTCTTGTGGTGTCAGCGAGTCTATTGTCATGGTACGATAATAAACTCATGCCCACAAAGGTGATGTTAGCACCTAATTTGGACCTTAGGCTGAAGGAAGGCTAATCAGGGTAACCTGAAACCACACTCAACCTTGTAGCTAGCCCTACAAGGTCAGGAGAGGGCTCTCTCTGGGAAAAACATTCAATGAAGTATAAGAGTAAACTGATTTTAGGCTAGGTATAATAAAAGGGAATGTTTTTATAAATTTTCAGGGTTGTATGGAACAAATGGGGTTGGGCAGTTTGAAACTAGGGAATTAAATCAGAGATACAAGGTATTTCATGAAGCAAGGTTGGCAGGGATTTTAACAACTTAATTTGAATAATGATGGACTTTTTAAGGCTGGTGAGGAGCTGAAAAGGGCATAGGAGATGGATCCTTTTCAAACAAAAGAAAACATCGAGTATTGAAATATTTCCCAAGGCAGAACATTATACAATGGATTCTACCTATCTATCTTGAAAACATTCAACCAGAGATATGAATGAATGAATGGAAAACATAAAAATTAACAAATGATCACAAAGGAAAGAACAGTGATAAAATCCATACCACAAGGATCCCATAAAACAGTGCTACATCTCTTTATTAATTCCCTGCCAAACTGTTACAAATGGAGCATAGAGCATCCTCAGTGATTTCCAACTTATTCCACACTTTATTCCCCCTCTTTACAAATGATTTAGAAATTACATTAAATAGACATAAATTGAGGGGAGTAGGTCCACATAAAAAGGAGTTGTTTCACCAGCTCAAGAACTGAAATCCGAACATAGAAAAAAATACCAACAATCAGCCCCTGAAAAGAAGGAGAAGTAATACATTTTGACCATCTGGAGGATTGGCAGTTGCTCAAACAAAGGAGAAGAAAGAAAAATTTGGAACCATTTCTCCTTTTCTACCGTTACTGTCATGCTGTAATGATCTCTGTGTTTATATTTAGCTCTCGGCATTGACTATTTCTTTTCGTTTGTTGAAAATCCCTTTTATGCTAGGAAATGCCCTTTGGAACCAATAAAACTGAAATTATGCCATTTAATGAAGAAAATTCCCTTTTAGGGTGAAAAAAAACAAAGGAAAGGATGGTGGGCCCGAGTTGCGATCGCAAATCACAATCGCAAATCGCAATCGGAAACAGGGGAAGGTGTATTGGGACAACGTGATTTTGAAACTACGATGCGATAGTGTATAGTGTAAGTCTCATGGGAAAAACGCAATCGCAATCGAGAATCGCAACAGGAGAGGAGTGGGCACATTGAAATGATAATTTTCGATGTGATGGAGTAGTACAATAGAGGTGCGGGGATAAGCGGGGGAAAGCGATGTCCAATGGTGTAAATAAAAAATCCATTTAAAACAAATAAAAATGAGTTTTCCGCATTTTACAAAGGGAAAGAACCATTTTTCATTGAAAAGGCAGAAGGGATTTAAGGTGGGACCCAAGGGAGGAATCGCAATCGCAATTGGGAAGGGGAGCAGAGGCAAAGTACTTATAGGAACTGCCGATTGCGATATGTGATTCATCGCATCGGCGAGAAAAAGCGTGGAGGTTTAAAACATGCGATAAAATGATTTTGCGATGAAAATACTTAAGAAACCTTTAAAATCGATTTATTTCATTTAACAAAGGAAATAACACTTTTGTTTGGGAAAAGGTGGAAGGGTTTATGGTGGGATCCAGGCCAATCACAATCGGGAAGGGGAGCGGGTTTAAGTGGTTGGCAATGAAATATGCGATTGGCGATATGCGATTCATCGCATCGGGGCAATCAGAAGAGCGGGGAAAAATGTTGTTCGAAATGAAATATTTGCGATGTGATCGGGTTTGCGGTGTTTCTGATCTGATCGGAGGTGACTCAATCGCATCGGAGTTTTGTAATCGGAGGTGGGTCAATTGGGAGCCCATGAATTGTGATGCGATGCGATCACATCAGAGTTTGTAGGATGCGGCAATGCAAGAAGAATTTGGGGTAAAGGGAAAAATGCATAAAAGGTAGAAATTGTAAAGTTTTGAAAGGCCATTGGAACAAAAAAGAAAAGAGGTAAAGTTGTGTTTTAGGGCCTTTATTGATTAAGCATATCTTTCAATCCAGGAGTCATTTTGGGGAGAATAATATATCATTGGAAAGCTCTTTTCGGGCTCCTTCTGATGAAAATATCCAGAACATGATATTACACTGAAATTACTATGGAAAACACCTTTGAAACACAAACCTGACAAGGACAACCACCAGCGGAATAATTTTATATCATGACCTAATGGAATGATTGAAAAATTCTTCAGAATGGGACACCTAATATGCACATGCAAATGTGTTTTGATCCCTAGTGGAAGAATGCAAATACTAACACTAACATTGGCTCTAATGGGGATGGTAGCTCCTTGGAGGTGCCAGAACACCGTAGACCTAGTAGCCTTATCCATTGGGCATGGAGTTAATAGCTAAAAACCAAATTGAATACTGAAAGAAACTCTACTTGACAAACTAACTCAAAAGTGACTCAAAGCTAACCAAGACAAAACTTAACATTTGAAGCTTGATGGCAGTACATGACCAAGACTTGAGGGTTTCAAATCCTGCTGATAACCACCTGTGTTTCTTGAAAGCCAATGTACCATCAGGCGATATCAAAATCCCAGTGTAACCAATCAAGAAAATGCCTCCTTGATTGATTCTCCTGATAAAATCCTCTGGACAACAATAGATACTTGCAACTGTGCATCCAAAAACGTAGTTGACCATGATCTCCTTCATCAATGAATACTGCAATAATTACCTTTACTGCTAACCGCAATAGATTTTCCACTGGATCTTGAAAAACATGAATATTTACCTTCTGTTGATATAGAAGAAACAAGGTGTCTTTTTCTCTTGATTCTGATCCTTCTTCATAATGTACCTCAGTAAGAGTGTGTTCCTGGTCTTCAAAAAATTCTGAACAAGTAGGTGAGTAGATTTCCTCTTGAAAAAAAATTTCAAAGCATGAGACATAGGAAGAAGAATCTGAATGGTAGTTCTCAATGCTCTGGTCTCTGTAGTCTGCTCATCTTCATATGACATGGAAACTAGATTATCATGTTTCTTATCACATTCATCATTCATAAGAGAAGACACCTTATATGTTTCTTGAAATCCGAAATTGACATTTCTATCATCTACCAAAGACTCATCCAAAGAAACTTTTTTACTTACTTGAATAAAGATCTCATCTTGTTTTTCATAGAGGGAATGGATTACCTCCTCGTGAAGACTTTTTTCTGATGGGGTGAGAACACTTAGGTCTATAACTCTTCTTTCTTCATTTGATGTGACCTCAACAATAGAGCTCCTCTTTATGGGATCTGGAACAACATATTGTTCCTCATCACATTTTGAATCTAGATCTGGATTAGCAAATTTGGTTTCATCACAATTTGAGGTCGGAACCTCTTTTTCCTGGATATCATCTTTTATTCCAATCAAATCTGAAATAAGACCTTGTATTCCACCATTTTCAGTTGTACAAAGCTCTTTAGTCTGTTGATCTTGATAAGTATCCTCTAAGATTTTTGTATGCTGCTGAAATGGATTTTCGTATAGTGCTTCCATGATTTCTTCGTCCATGAATTCATCATCTCCATAAATATTCTCAATATTTTCAATGAAAATATTAACATGTTTGCAATAGTTCTGAACTAATATTAATGATGGAAAATATTCTTTATACCTCTCAAAGAATATAGTATGAAAATCCTTTAAACAATAAATACAAGCAGGTGGCAAACTTTCATACCAGTATCAAGCTTCATTTTCGAGAGTGGCCATGAATATCTTCATCAAGCAGTATTCAGGAAAATCAATCTTTAATCTACGCACATGCATGTGAAATCTCACCAAATGAAGAGCAGCATTATTACCTTCCACATTTTTGAACATAGGCAAATTCCTTTGCCAATCTGCCTTAGTAATTTTATTTGGGAAACCTGGAGTGTGATCTCGGCTCATGGGAGCATAACTTCTTGCAACACTTGCCATCTTAAAAAAAAAACTTAAAGCTACTGATCTTCCTCTAGTGGAGTCACCATGAAGGATTGATTTTCTAGATCTTTCAGTGAATGGAGTCTCCAGGTGAATGATTCAACCTTCATATGTATCCAAATGTTGTTCACCATCAACATTTAGATATGATATTTTGTCATTATTTACCAAGGAAGATCTGTCATTTCATTTTAAATACTCCCCAGTATGGTCGCCAGAAATGTTAGCACCTAATTTGAACCTTAGGTTGAAAGAAGGCAAATCAGGGTAACCTCAAACCACGCTCAGCCTTGTAGCTAGCCCTACAAGTTCAAGAGAGGGCTCTCTCCGGGAAAAATATTCAATGAAGTATAACAGTAAACTGATTTTAGGCTAGGTATAATAAAAGGGAATTTTTTTTATAAATTTTCAGGGTTGTATGGAACAGATGGGGTTGGGTAGTTTGAAACTGGGGAATTAAATCAGAGATACAGGGTATTTCATGGGGCAAGGTAGGCAGGGATTTTAACAACTTAGTTTGAATAATGATGGAATGTTTAAGGCTGGTGAGGAGCTGAAAAGGGCATAGGAGATGGATCCTTTTCAAAAAGAAGAAAACATTGAGTATTGAATGATTTCCCAAGGCAGAGCATTATAAAATGGATTCTACCTATCTATCTTGAAAACATTCAACCAGAGATATGAATGAATGAATGGCAAACATAACAATTAACAAATGATCACAAAGGAAAGAACAGTGCTAAAATCCGTACCACAGGGATCCCATAAAATAGTGTTGCATTTCTTTATTAATTACCTACCAAACTGTTACAAATGGAGCGCAGAGCGTCCTCATTGATTTCCAAATTATTCCACACTTTATTCCCCCTCTTTAAAAATGATTTATAAATTATATTAAATAGACAGAGATTGAGGGGAGTAGGTCCACAGAAGAAGGAGTTGTTTCACCAGCTCAAGAACTAAAATCCGAACATAGAAAAAAAGACCAACAATCAGCCCCTGAAAATAAGGAGAAACAATACATTTTGACCATCTGGAGGATTGGCAGTCACTCAAACAAAGGAGAAGAAAGACAAATTTGGAACCATTTCTCTATTTCTATTGTTAATGTTGTGCTGTAATGATCTCTGTGTTTATATTTAGCTCTCGGCCTTAACTATTTCTTTTCTTTTGTTGAAAATCCCTTTTATGCTGAGAAATGCCCTTTGGAACCAATAAAACTGAAATTCTGCCATTTAATGATGAAAATTCCCTTTTTGGGTGACAAAAAGCAAAGGAAAGGATGGTGGGCCCGAGTTGTGATTAAAAATCGCAATTGCAAATCATAATTGGAAAGGGGGGAAGGTGTATTAGGACAATGCGATTTTGAAACTATGATGCGATAGTGTATAGTGGAAGTCTCATGGGAAAATCATAATCGCAATCGGGAATCGCAACAGGAGAGGAGTGGGCACATGGAAATGATAATTCGTGATGCGATGGAGTAATACAATAGAGGTGCGGGGATAAGCGGGGGAAAGCGATGTCCGATGGTGTAAATGAAAAATCCCTTTAAAACAAATAAAAATGAGTTTTCCGCATTTACAAAGGAAAATAACCATTTTTCATTGAAAAGGCGAAAGGGATTTAAGGTGGGACCCAAGGGAGGAATCGCAATCGCAATCGAGAAGGGGAGCGGAGGCAAAGTACTTATAGGAACTGCCAATTGCGATGTGTGATTCATCGCATCGGCTTAAAAAAGCGCGGAGGTTTAAAACATGCGATAAAAATATTTTGCGATGAAAATACTTAAGAATCCTTAAAATCGATTTATCACATTTAACAAAGGAAATATCACTTTTGTTTGGGAAAAGGCGAAAGGGTTTATGGTGGGACCCAGGCAAATCACAATCGGGAAGGGGAGCGGGTTTAAGTTCTTGGCAATGAAATATGTGATTCATCGCATCGACGCAATCAGAAGAGCGGGGACAAATGTTGTGCGAAATGAAATATTTACGATGTGATCGGGCTTGAAGTGTTTCCGATCCGATCGGAGGTGACTCAATCACATCGGAGTTTTGTAATCGGAGGTGGGTCAATCGGGAGCCCATGAATTGTGATGCAATGCAATTGCATCGGAGTTTGTAGGATGCGGAGATGAAAGAAGACTTTGGGGTAAAGGGGAAAATGCATAAAAGGCAGAAATTGTAAAGTTTTGAAAGGCCATCGGAACAAAAAAGAAAAGGGGTAAAGTTGTGTTTTAGGGCCTTTATTGATTAAGCATATATTTCAATCTAGGAGTTAGTTTGGGGAGTATAATATATCGTTGGAAAGCTCTTTTCGAGCTCCTTCTGATGAACATATCCAAAACATGATATTACTCTAAAAATATTGTGGAAAACACCTTTGAACACAAACCTGACAAGGAAAACCACCAGTGGAGTAATTTTATATCATGACCTAATGGAATGATTGAAAATTTCTTCAGAATGGGACACCTAAGATGCACATGCAAATGTGTTTTATCCCTCGTGGAAATATGCAAACACTGACACTAACAGGTGGCATCAATACTTGATGGATGTAAATTTCCAAGGCTCAACAAAGCCTCAACATGGGTTTTTGCTAAGTAGGCCCATAACATCATGTGGAAGGAGCCTAGTGAGCTCGAGGAAAAAGTGAAAAATGATCGAGCTTGTACTTTAGACTCCATTTTATTAGTGAATATCATAGATCAAGTTCACAATCCTAGCGATACTCGGGGAATATAGAACCAATATTATTTGACCATAGATCTCAATTTGAAAATCAAATTGTTACAAGAAAAATTCATTATGAATAGGCACGAGGCAAATGAAGAAATTCTTCAGATGTGGGGAAAGGTTGTCCTAGGCCAAAAGGAATTGACACTCCATCCAAATCATTAAGGTGGATGCATAATGTTTTCCATAATTTCATGCTTTTACATTTTCAATGTCAAAACATTTTCTATTAAGCTAGTCCCGGTACATTCAAAGTTTCTAAAATTCTTATTAGGCCTCATTTAGATATGATATGGTAAGCTAGTTTTTCAAACTATGTGTTAATGCACGCATTAGGGGAATTTTGAGGTCTAAAATGGGCCTCATAAGAAAAATGTACAACAAAAATAAACTTTATAACAACCAATAGGATTCAAGATGATGATGTCATTCATAATGGATGATTCACCATTTTTGGAGTAAAAAAGTAAAAATATTAAAAAATAATAAAATAATAAAACTACTTTTTCAACTCGTATTTTAAACTTATCTCCCAAAATTTTTACTCAAATTTCAAGCGGGAGTACTCATTGGATGCGGAATTTAATTCCTCATCCAAGGAGTACCCATGTTGCATACTTTCGATGAACTCTTCTACATGAAAAATGAGAAATACATAAAAAAACGTGATTGTAATCATGTTTTTTTATGTATTTCTCATTTTTCGTGTAGTAGGACCCATCGAAAGTATGCAACATGGGTACTCCTTGGATGGGGAATTAAATTCCGCATCCAACGAGTACTCCCGCTCGAAATTTTAGTAAAAACTTTGGGAGATAAGTTGAAAATATGAATTGAAAAAGTAGTTTTTTCATTTTTCCCTCTAAAATTTGATGATGTCATCAAATCTTATTAGATTTTTTCCACTATTATTTTATAATTTCCTTAGGAGGCCCATTTTAGACCTCAAAATTCCCCTAATGGTTGATGGCTTATCGCTTAAGTCATGGTTTGTAATTAATTTCATGTTGTTTTGTGAAATGGCTTAGTTTCTCTAATTGTAGGTCTTTGATAGATAAGGTTTTAAATTTCAAAGTGTCTAGCATGTTAACTAGGTCTTATCTAAATATGGTAAGCTAATTTTTCAAACTATGTGTTAATGTATGGTAGGTCTCATTTAGATATGGTAAGCTAGTTTTTCAATTTATGTGTTAATGCATGGTTGATGGCTTATCGTTTAAGTCATGGTTTGTAATTGATTATATGTTGTTTTTTGAATGGTTGAGTTTCCTTAATAGCATTTCATTAATAGGAAATGATTAAAATTTATAGTTTCAATAATATAATAGAAAGTAAGTTTTTAATTATTTTAATAGGAGTGTCTATTTTGGAATATGACTTGCATAATTTTAATTTAATTGTAAATAATTATTAGATAGATGGTGGGGACCTAACCTCCACAGAATATTCTATAATATGAAATTATTATTAGGCACATATCTAAGGTTGACATTTATTTCAAAATAGTTGTGTGAGATTTTCCTTTTTAATGGAATTTATTAACTCAAAAGAAATGACAAATGAACATGTGTCATATAAACATAAGTTCTGGTTATTTTTGTATGTGGTACTAGAACACCATCTATTTTTCCATGATATTGTACCGAACAATATCAATGATAAATTTGGTGTTAACCTCAATGACTAAGAATTACATTTTCTTTTAATTGTACATATTTCCATAATATATTAATTCTTATAATTCTAAAACGAATAATAAAATTATAAATTAGTTAATTTTTAGGCTTATTTTCAATAACGTAAATGTGAGATGTATCATGAGATAAGTGTTTTGATGCATATCATAATTTCTTATATATATAGACTTTTTTCATTGGAATCTCATAATACAATTTCAAGATTGAATGTGATTTTTTGTTATAGAAATTACATTTTTGAATGCATAAATAGATTTACCACTCTAAAAAAACCTCTAAAAAATTCTAATTATAAATATTAAACAACTTATAATTAACAACCAAAAAATATACTGAAAAAAAATTAAGTTAGACTATATATATATATATATATATATATATATATATATATATATATATATATATATATATAATAAAAAAACATATTTACTGATATAAATGTGATTAATTTGTAATATTAATTAAATCTAAATTATAAATATATTATGTTTTATTATTATTATTTTACTATATTTATTATAATTTAATATATTATATTTTCTTATTATCATTTAGTTTTATTTATAAATATTTTTTTTTTAAAATCTAACTCACCGTTTTTTTCAAATTATATTTTTTATTTTGTTTACATGAATGAACGATTCAAATATTTATGAACAAGGTTTAAAATATAGAATCTATGTATTTAGATTTGAAAAAAATATTTTTAATATTTTTTTTCATTAATAATATAATATGAATAAAAATTTGGATAGTGATTTGAAATTTTTAATTTAAATATTGATAATTATTAAATGTATTTTAAAGATCTAATTTTTATAGAATATTTTAAAATATTTTAATAATAAACACAAATTAAAAATTAAAGTATATTTCCACATTAATTTTGGATTTTTTTGTCAATTTATTTAAACTTATCTAATAAAAAAATATTAAATTGAGGTTGAATCTTCTTAAATAATCTCAATAATAAAATTAAGTTGAATATTTATAATTAAGAATTTTGTTACATGTCTTGTATATATGTTTAAGCTATAAATTAATTAATTTTATCATCAATAATAATAATAACAATAATAATAATAATAATAATAATATTAAATAAAGTTATAATTTATTTAATTTAATGCCAACATCTATTTTTTTAATTTTACTAACTTAAAATGTATACTAAATCAAGTTTTTTGATATTTTTTTTATAGATTGATACCTATACCCATTTACCTATAGTATTCCACAAAAATAAAAATAAAAATAAATGCAACATACATGATATTTAATAAGTTAAAAAAAATACATTAATTAAAAAAAATTGATATATAAATTTTAATATATTACAATTCTTACCTTTATATGTCATAGTGATGCTTTCTAGTAACATAAGAATTAAAATTCTTTCCTTTCACAACTAAATGAAATAACAAATATATAAATATTAGTAATAAATCTATTTATAATAGAACATTTTTCCTTTTTTCCAACAAACCTTTTTCATTTCCTTCAGCAAAGTATTAAGGTTAAAAATCATAATGTTAGTTAATTTAATTTGCATGTAAACACCAGAATATTTACATATATTGGTAAGATAAAAGAGAAAATTATATAAATTCTAATCAAGCTCTTTAGAGGAATTTCCTTCAGCAAAATATTAAGGTTAAAAATCATAATGTTAGTTAATTTAATTTGCATGTAAGCATCAAAATATTTACATATGTTGGTAAGATAAAAGAGAAAATTATATAAATTCTAATCAAGCTCTTTAAAAGAAATTCCTCTTAAAACCCATTAAAATATTATAATATTATAACTTGTTGTTTAGTAACTATGTGGTTGATAATTTTAAATAATAATAGTAATTTTATGTATAATTATATAATATAAAAAAATTAACAAAATGTTTGATAAAATTTATATTATATTTGTTTATACTTGAAGAATTGATTTTTTTTTATCTTTTATTTTCTAATATAATTTTTATATCTTACTATTCAATTTAAACTTTATATCTTACTATTCAATTGAAACTTTATATCTTACCATTCAACTTAAACCCACACAAAATTAGTCATCGTCTAATTAAAAAATTACATTTTAAAAAACTGTTATTTTAATTTTCAAATATTTAATTTAATATATATTTTTCCTACATAAAATTTGCTTAAAAAATTCAAAACTTAATCAAAATCAAAACTTTTTTACCAAAATAAAATACAATATAACCTATTTACTTTTTATTTCTTTTTATTTAGACATCTAAAAATAAATATGCAACCTTTGCAAGCTAAGTTTATATGAGGAATGCAAAAGAAAAACTATGATGCATTTTTTTTTCTTCTAGTTTTCATCTATTTTTATGCATTATACTAAATAATATATATAATGAGAAAAATTAATATATTTTATATAAAATTAAATTTTTTTGCTAGTTCTTAATGAATTTTTTTTTTCTAAATAACATCCTCAACAACTCAAACAAAAACAAAAATAAAATTATATTTACTAGTACACCATACATATACTTTGTGATATTTTTCAGTTTTGAAGTTCCCATACATATATATATATATAAAAGGGTGATCACACTACTATAATTAATCAAATTTACATATAACTTTACAATATTCTATAAGATATAAATTAACCTACTCTTAATAACTAATTGCACAACTCGATCATGTCTTTGTTCGCATTATATCATGCTCATAAGAATTGATATTACATTAATTTCATATTGGTATTGGTTCAATGTCTTAGGCCAAAACACACACCCAAGTTGTACATTTACTCATAATATCCACAACTTATGTGCTTTAATTAAATTTCCGAACAATTCTTTTTTTCTGTACAGTTGTCTGCCATTGGTGACAAAATTCATTGGGATTAACGTAATGCGACGAGTTATTATTTCTGTGCTTTCCACCAAGGAAGGCTCTGCAACACGATTAGAGAGAAACATTCCGCTTCTGCAGTCCTACCCTTCTCGTCAATTGCCCTTCGAATAGAAGTAACTTGGTATCCTTACTATTGCAAAAATTTCCTTTTCTTTTATAGTGGTAGGGTTTTTTTCTATATATAATAATGTTTTACGTGTAACACCCCTAGTTTCATGTTTTTCAAGTTAGACATTTGAACTTAAATCCAAAGGGGAGTGGACCCCAATGGATAATTATGGTGTGGATGTAATTAATTATTTAATTATGAAAAATAAATATAATATTTCTGTGCATATTGACCAAATGAGATTTTTGAGATCACTTTCCAAATCCATGAGGTATGGAAAGAGGCTAAGACTTTCCCCAAAAATCTTTCAAAATTCCTTGAAATAATATATTTATAATTTAGATTTTTGAGGAAAAATCTAGATTTCCCCAAATGAGGTGGAGAGTAGTTGGGAAGAGGTAAAAAGCTGGAAAAGCATAAAGCAGCTTTAAAGTCCCTAAAAAGGGAAGCCTAGGCAAACAGGAATAAAAGCATCCTGTAATTCTGGACGCAGAATTAGAAACAGGTTTTGGGGAGCATAAGCTTAAATAAGCTACTGCAGAACAAATTGGGGTTGGTCTATTCTAGGAGAAGATCTCAGCTCGGGGGTGAGTTCTGTGGATAAAAGAACTCTAAGGTTGGGAGAACTGGTCATCATGGAAGTGGTATGCACACAAATTTGCTGAATAATTAAATTAGATGTTGTTAGACAGTAGGGAAAAGTGTTGTGGTGATTATGTTGAGTTTAGTTGCTGTGTTATGAATTTCCTTACTTTTAACAGAGTTTAATAGAAGAAATAATTCTTCTAAGCTTCTTTATTGTAGTAGGAATGAATACTAGGGAATACTGTCAACCAGAATCTCTAAACCATTAGATGGTTTAAATCTAGGGAGAGTATAAATGGTTCCCTAGAACAGTTAGTGCAATTTTAATCTACTTTTTTAATAAATAGTACCTGAATAGAAAAAAAAAAAAAAAACTAGTTCATGTAGTAAACCCTGGAAACTGTAATAAGTTATACTTTAGATATGTACATGCATGTATATAGAAATTTTGTGCAGACTTAAGAGAAGAGTCGGTGTAATTATAATGTAAGTTAAACCTGAGGAGTTTATTTGTATCATGGAGACAAATTGTGCTCTGGCTAAAATTAGCAGGAAAACTAAACTGCCAAAATTGATGCTAAGAGAAGTAAAATACTATGAGTAAATAAAGTGGATTGTTATTTCCTATAAAGAGAATTTCCCACTATTTCTATGTAAAAAAATTATACAAACCAGAATGAGATTTAAAAGAATACTTCTGCCCTTTAATGTATGAACATGTTAAAATATTCAGTAACAACACCATTCATGTGAAATGATTAGGTGGGAGTATTACTACCGTAAGGTAGAAACTTATATTATTCATTGGAAAAAATGGAAAATTTTGTTTCCTACAAGAAATGTATATAAAAGTTTACCAGAGAGATATAGTAAAGGAGGAAACATAGAGCCAACATAAACAGTTTTGTAATAGGGAATAACCAAGATGATGCTATTCTGCTCCATGTATATATATATATATATATTGGAAAACATTCTCTATTTGTGTTACAAAGAACATAATATAGGTACTATGAAGGAAATGATTTAAACTCTTGACAGAAAAAGGGAGACAGAGTTAAAACAGAAGGCTGAGATAAAACTACAATCTCAAACCAAGTACTATTAGTATTCTTATTTGGTTTCGAACTGATAAAAATGAAACAAATAATTAAATTCGATATACTGGAAACCACAATATTTAATTAATAACAATATAGGGGTAGAAGTTTAGGAATATGCTAGTACAAGTAACTCCATTATCCCGCACATAGAACAAGTATATACAAACTGCGAAACTCTAGATAAAAAGGAGGGAAGAGAAAAATTAATACAGTGACCCAATACTAATTAGGAGTACTAGTTAAATTTGAGAATACTCCAGAGTATATATATGTTAAAACAAACTGTGTAAATTTCCAAGATATTACACATTGAGAAATCATAAATTACACAGTGCCATAGTTCTTTTAACAATAAAACTGGTACTCCTAACAATATTTCTTGTAATTTTTCAGTGGGCGGATTGTATATATGGATGGTGTATTGTAAATGAAGTGGGCGGACTGTATATAGACAGCGTATTGTATATGGAGTGGGCAGATTGTATATGGAATGGGCGGACTATATATGGAGTGGGCGGAATGAGAATGAGGTCGCGAGTTGAGTTGTATAAACTGTGATATGGAGACAACGTATTGTATATGGAGTGGGCTGAATGAGAATAAGGTCGCGAGTTGAGCTGTATAAAATGTGATATAACAGAGCTATATAAACTATTAAAAATACCGCCAGACAGAGTTGTATAAACTGTGATATGACAGAGCTGTATAAACTATTAAAAAAATACCGCCAGACAGCTGTATAAATGTATGGGCGACGGGTCGGTGTTATATATGGTGCAACGGTATTACATATGGTGCATTGTAATATATGACTGTGTTGATATATAAATGGAGGGTCGATATATAAATGGAGTCGGGTAGGCAGCAGGATGGAGTGAAGAGCAGTGGCGAGGAACTGCTGTAATTGGCGTGGGGAATGCGAGGAGAGATAGCAGTGAGGGGGCGCGGGTGTATGGGGAGAGATAGCAGTGAGGGAGGTGGGGTATGATGGGGAGAGATAGCAGTGAGGGGGCACGGGTGTATGGGGAGAATGGGGGAGGCCAAAAGGCCGTTAAGAAAATTTGGAATAAGATATTTGTAGGACTGCAGAATTGCAGAGTGGAAAGTATTTGCTGGAGCTGCTAATTGCAGAATTTCAGGGACTGCAAATTGCAGAATCTTCAGGAGCTGCAAATGTCAGAGCTGTGCATAAATTACAGAGAAAAAAAAATGTAGAATTACAGTATATAGCATCAGTTTAATGAAGCAGCAAAACTATACAGAAAAACTAACTGAGAAAAGGAATGAGGGAGTTACACCACAGGCAAAAATGCCAATAGTGGGACTGGCTCTAATACCATGTCAAACCAGGAGGTAACTCCTCAAATCAGAATGTGTGTTAGCTGAAGAATGTACATGTATTTATACATGGAGATGAGGCTATTGGGATTCATCTCCCAATGACTCTTGGCCTTCCTTATTTCCTAATATTATTTATTATACAATATTACATATCCACACCCAACCCATAGGATTAGGTGTCAACAGGGACAAGCTGTATGAATACAATCGAACCTGACTTTCGAGTAAGACAAACTACTCCATAAACTGAAGATTTGCTTCCAACCATGAGAATGACAAGTGTCTGGATGATAATAGAGTACCAACCTAAGAGAAAATTAATAATAACGTTAAGGGTCAAATCTAGTAGCGTTGATTGAAATATCAAGATGGAGAACACGGGGAGCGCTGAGTGACGAGAGTACCTGCAAAAACGCAAACCAGAGGGTAAAACCACAATCATCGAATACGAATAGTACAGTAACCATTGAAATGGGTTTGAATTGAATTAAACAAGAGGTTTTGAAATCCGAATACCTTGAACGAAGGGCATAAACCCTCGGCGTGAATATGTTTCACTACAAAACTTAAACTAGAGGGGTGGGTAATAAACCTCGTTGAAAAATCACAAATTAATCTCAGCATAAAAGAATAACAAAGTAACGAATCATGATTTATGGGTGACTGTAAGAAGGAGAACTCACGAGAGTTTTGAATAGTTTCACCGCCCTAAGACATGATAACCATGAACAAAATGAAACTCTGTATATATATAGGCATCGAGTCAATGCGATTTTCATATGACTGAGCACATATTAGTTCAGCGAAAGGAGGCATAATATGTTCGTCAATGAAAAACATATGTATAACAATAAACCTCATACATAAGTCAAAGTGGTAAGTAGACCAATACCTGAGAGGTTCAGTATAATTTATGTCTCCATTCGTGCTACACAGGAAGAAAAAAAAAAATAGAGAGGTTCGATGGCAAAACCCTTGGAAACAAAGAGGTGTGGGGGTGGAACCATCGTGTCCATAAAGGCTCGAAGGGGGAAAACCTTCGCGGGTTCCAAAGTCGAGATGAAACGAAACAAAATGAAGCTCAGTAAAGAAAATTCATGAAATAAATAGCAACGTTTATGTCCAAACCCTAACCGATCCTCACCATCCAGATGGCAAGATCTAGAGGAGGTGTAATCCAAGTTGGGGTATAAAATAGACCAACGATAAGTTTTAACGTCGATCTGAGAAGACATCCATCTCAACGATCCATAAAATTTAATGGGCGACGACGCCAACGTACCAGAATGCCCTCGATAACCACATAATAAATAAAATAATGTGAAATGAACTGGAGTGTAAATTCCGATGAAGAATGAGACTGATCAAAATTTATTAAGATCTGGCGTGGTACTACGAGAATTAAATGGAATGGACACATAGAGATCTCAATGCAAAATACGTATACGCAAAGAAATTTTGGTGTGAGGTAGATACATTAAGTTGAAATGCGTGCAACCATAATGCCATATGTAGGTTAGACTTCGTATACAATCCATATGTTATATGTATACACATATAGGTATCGACGTGTTACAAGAGTGCGATTATGAAATCGTGATTGAGTCACATTTGAAAGATGAACCATATGGTAATAAAATCACATATATGCAATATGGTTAATGGATTCGATATTTATATCGAATAAAGAAAAATTAAACCATTGGAGTAGGGACTCCTCAAATATCTAATGGATATATTAAGCTTATGTATAAAAAGGTTGAGCAAGGTATTAACAAATCAAAGTGAAAATAGAAAACCATTTAACTAAATACCTTGAGATAGGCCTTGTTATATTAATAAAGGTGTTAATGGGTTATAAATGTATTTTCAAGAAGATATTGTTAATGGTAATTCCAGATTTACTTCAAAATAGGCAAGAATAGAATAATATAACTTGAAGTGGTTGAACCTGTTGAAGTTACAGATGTATATTTAATACGTCAGGAAAGTAGTATTGACTGGAAAAAAAATTTTTGAATGTGGAGGTGTTACAAATGGTATCAGAGCTCATGTTTGGAAAATTGGGTTGTTGTTGTGCTCACTGTATAAATTATTTCCAGTTGAAAAAAAAAAAATTCTTCTCTAATGTTGTTTTGTTTAGTGTACAGTGGTACTGGAACTGAAAAGTCAATGGCTGAAGGAGATGAAATTTATGTTGATCTGCGTGATGAAGATAACACGCCAAATCCCAATGCTCCTTTGATGGCTTTGTTGCACAGGTTGCAACGAGATATGGCTGAGCTAAGAAGCTAGAATGACAGGCTGTCATTAGCTAGTGAGGAGCAAGAAAAACTCATAAGAGAAATGACTTCACAGAATAGCCAAGAAGGTGAAGGTTCCAGAAAAAGGAAGAAGGCAAGTTCTCTAATGATTCTGAGGAATATGACACTACTAGACATCAGTCTAAACAGAAGAAGGAATTACAGGGGGATTCCAAAAAATTAAGCCTCCCTCCTATGACAAGGAGAAGGAGGAATATGCTGAGGCATGGTTGTTGAATATGATTAAGTATTTCTAGGTCTATGAATATAGGAGCAATCTGAAAGCCAGATTAGCTGTCTACCAGTTGCAAGGTAAGGCTACCATGTGGTGGGAGGAGACAAAAATGGTTCATGCCATTGACGAAAAAATAGTGACTTGAAAAGATTTCCAAGTCAAATTTAAAAACCGCTATTTGAATGAACGTTATTATGATGATAAAGTAAAGGAGTTCCACGAACTCAGATTGGGACAACTCACCATAGATGAGTTTGTCACCAAGTTTACAAACCTGCTAAGGTATGTTCTTTATATTCGTGAAGAGAAGGCAAAGGTACAAAGGTTTTTGAACTGTTTTCCTATTGTGTACAAGGAGAAAATAGAGTTTGATAATCCAAAAAATATGGATGAAGCGGTGAGGAAAGCTATATTATGCTACCATCAATTTAAAGGAAAGGGTGAACATGGAAAAATCTGGGTAAATAAGAGTGAATTCAAAGGGAAGAAACAGAAACCAGCTTACTTGAAGAACTTTGGCAAGGACCATCAGCGGAAGAAATTTAACAAACCCAAGGAAATTCAAACTACTCAGTCTCAAGTTGGTTCAAAACAAATAGATGGAGATAATAAGAAGGAGGGAGAAGTCAAAATGCAGGAACCTTTGAAATGTTGGGGGTGTGGAGAACCTCATCTGTTGAGGGACTGTCCAGACCGAAATATTCAGATGATTATGAGAGATCGAGAAGCTACCACAGTGAATGATATAGCAAGGAATATACCCACTATCAATGTAGCCTTGGAGAACCAACAAGAAAAACATCAAGCTACTGTGGTTGAGATGGAAGGTAAGACTGTTGACCAATCTGTTACAGTTTTAATTGATCCGGGTGCTTCTTTGAGTTACATCAGTCCACAAGTTGTAGAGAAATGAAATCTCAAAACTGAAAAAATTCAGTAGTCTTGGTTGGTTCTGTTAGCCACTGGCACCAAGAGGAAAGTAACTCATAAGTTACCTTAAACAGCAATTAAATTAAATGATTTTCAAATAGAAATAAATTTAAACATTCTACCCTTAAGCTCATATGATTTTCTGATTGGAATGGACTGGTTGGAAAAGAGAAAGGCTATGATGAACTGTTGGGATAAAAACTCTGCATTGCATAGATGAGGAGGGGAGACCCTTTATCCTCAAAGGAAAACCAAAACCAATATCTGTAAGACAAATATCAGCTTTGCAATTAAAAAGAACAGCTAGAAAAGGTTATCAAATATATGTTGTACATGTTGAAGAATTAGGACAGCAACCTGAGGAAAACCTACTAGACACTTTACCAGTGGTAAGAGATTTCAATGAAGTTTTTCCAGATGAGATTCCTCATCTTCCCCCTAAAAGAGAGATTGACTTTTCAATCGATTTGGTGCCTGGAGTAACACCCATTTCTAGAGCTCCTTACCGGATAAGCCCCCCTGAACTCATGGAGTTGAAAATGCAATTGCAAGAATTTTTGGATAAAGGTTACATCAGATCGAGTGCGTCTCCTTGGGGAGCACCGGTGTTGTTTGTGAAAAAGAAGGATGGAACCTTCAGAATGTGCATTGACTACCGTCAATTGAATAAGTTGACAATTAAAAACAGATACCCATTGCCCAGAATTGATGACCTTTTCGATCAAGTAAGAGGGGCTTCGATATTTTCTAAGATTGATCTGAGGACTGGTTATCACCAACTCATAATTAAGGAAGAGGACATCAGTAAAATAGCTTTTCGAACCAAGTATGGTCACTACAAATTTGTATTCCTACCCTTTGGCTTGACAAATTCCCCTGCCACTTTTATGTGCTTAATGAACAACGTTTTGAACAAGTACTTAGATAAATCCATACTAGTGTTCATAGAAGATATTCTAGTCTATTAAAAAAGTGTGGAAGAACACCAAGAACATTTAAGGATAGTTTTGCAAACTTTGAAAGAAAACCAGTTATATTCCAAATTTAGTAAATGTGAATTTTATAAAGACAAGATTCAATACTTGGGGCATATTATTTTTGAACAAGGATTGGCTGTTAACCCTGAGAAAATAAATGCTATTAGAGAATGCCTGGTGCCAACTAATGTTTCAACAGTGAGATCATTTATGGGAATTGCAGGTTATTATCGAAGATTTGTGGAAATATTTTCTGCAATAGCATATCCCATAACTTCACTGCAGAGGAAAGGCACCAATTTTGAGTGGACTAAAAAATGAAAAAACGGTTTTGAACAACTAAAATTGAAACTTACTACAGCCCCTATACTGAAAATTGCAAATCCTGACAAAGAGATTGGTGTGTGCACAGATGCATGTAGAGAGGGGTTGGGAGGAGTGTTGTTGTAGGAAAATTCTGTTATTGCATATGAGTCTAGGAAACTTAAGAAACATGAACAGAACTATAGTGTATATGATCTGGAATTGGCGGTTGTAATTCATGCCTTGAAGATGTGGCAAGACTATTTTCTTGGGAAAAAATTTACATTGATGACAGACCATATTAGTCTCAAGTATTTCTTTTCTCAAACAGATTTGAATGCTCGACAAGCCAGATGACTGTCTTTTCTGAGTGAATTTGATATGGACATAAAACATATCAAAGGGAAAGAAAATAAAATTGCTTATGCGCTAAGCAGAAATGCTTGCCAAAACATAAGCAGCATTGGGAGTAGTGCTAGTTTTTATTTAGAAGAACTAGTTAAAAAGGTAGCAGATCAAGATCCAAACTATGAGAATCTACAAGTGAAAATGTTAAAGAAAGAAATGGCTGAATACACCCAAAATCAGAAAGGGTTGATCTGCTATAAAAACAAACTGTATATCCCCAATGTAGAGTCTTTGAAAAAAGAGATCCTAGATGAATATCATAAACAACCATATTCAATACATCTTGGATATCAGAAAATGCTAACAGCTTTGAAAATGAAATTGTTTTGGCCAGGAATGAAAAAATATTTAGCAGAATACTTAGCTAGATGCATGGAATGTCAACTAGTTAAAGTTGAGCATCATCATCCAGCTGGACTCTTAAATCCCTTTCCAATTGCAGAATGGAAATGGGACACTATTTCCATAGATTTCATAACCAGGTTACCTAGAACAAAGTACCAGCATGACTTAGTGATGGTTGTGGTGGATACTTTAACAAAATCTTCACATTTCATACCTGTAAAATCTACTTTTGGGACAACCCAAGTAGCAGATATATTCCTAAAAGGAATAGTAAGGCTACACGGGGTCCCAAAGATGATTATTTCAGATAGAGACGCTAAGTTCATAGCCACCTTCTAGAAGGCTCTGTTTGGGGGCACGAGCACTAAATTGAATTTTAGTACTACTTATCACCCTCAGACAGATGGTCAAACAGAAAGAACAAATCAGATTTTGGAGGATATGCTGAGAATGTATGTGATGGATAGGCCATCAAAATGGGAAGACTACTTGCATTTAGCCAAATTTGCTTACAACAACAGCTATTGGTCCTCCATCAAAATGAGTCCATTCGAAGCACTTTATGGAAGGAAGTGTTGTACTCCTTTAAGTTGGAGCCAACCTGAGGATAAGCTAGGATTGGGGCCAGATACTCTACAAGAAATGGAAAGGGTTTTCAAACAAATACAAAGAAACATCAAGACAGCGCAAGATCTAAAGAAAAAACTATGCTAATAAGAAGAGGGTGCATCGACAGTTTAAAGTGGGTGATCATGTGTACCTGCGCATTAAACCCAAAAAGAGCACACTTTATGGTGGAAGTTGTGCAAAATTGGCTCCTAGATATTGTGGGCCTTTTGAGGTGTTAGAAAGGGTGGGACCAGTGGCTTATAAGCTAGCCTTACCACCCCATGTTAAAGTTCATGATGTGTTTCATGTTTCATTATTAAAAAGATATGTACATGATTCTTCTCACATTGTTGATTGGAATGTGATACAGGTGGAACTAGAAGGGGAGTTCCTTCCAGAGCTGCTTCAAATATTGGAGTGGGAAGAAATTGAATTGAGAAACTGAACAGTAGCAAGAGTAAAGGTGCAGTGGAAGCACTTTACTGCTGAAGAAGCTACATGGGAAAGAGAAGCTGAGATGATGGAAAAATATCCATATCTATTTTCAAAATGAACTCTAGTAGTTATTTGTTAACACCGAGGACGGTGTTTGTTTTCAGAGGGGGAATATGTAACACCCCTAGTTTTATCTTTTTCAAGTTAGACATTTGAACTTAAATCCAAAGGGGAGTGGACCCCAATGGATAATTATGGTGTGGATGTAATTAATTATTTAATTATGAAAAATAAATATACTATTTATGTGCATATTGACCAAATGAGATTTTTGAGATCACTTTCCAAATCCATGAGGTATGGAAAGACGCTAAGACTTTCCCCAAAAATCTTTCAAAAATCCTTGAAAGAATTTATTTCTAATTTAGATTTTTGAGGAAAAAACTAGATTTCCCCCAATGAGGTGGACAATAGTTAGGAAGAGTTAAAAAGCTGGAAAAGAATAAAGCAGCTTTAAAGTCCCTAAAAAGGGAAGCGTAGGCAAACAGGAATAAAAGCATCATGTAATTCTAGACGCAGAATTAGAAACAGGCTTTGGGGGGCATATGCTGAAATAAGCTACTCCATAACATATTGGGGTTGAACACTGTTATCGATGAAATAGGTAGCCTGACCTCAAAACGGGAACTCTAGCCCAAAAAGACTCAAAAAACATGAAAAGACACCCCAAAAACAAAAAAAGTGTATTCCAGAATGCACTTGGTTTTTTTTTAAGGTCAAATATCAACATTTTATAAAATTATGCTAAAAACAAAATTGTTTCTTGAAAAAAGGATTGAAAAAACACCCTCAAAACAAAACCAGTTGACGTTGGAATAACCAAAAAAAAAAAATTGTCATATTTTTGACATTTTTAAAAATAGAAATAACATTTTTTAATTTTTAAAATTCAAACATTAAAAAAAACCTAAAATTTAAGGAAAAAAATAAATTTAAAAAATAAAAACATTTTAAAGCTTAAAGTTTAAAAATATATAGGAATAAAAAAATAAAAATAAAAACAAAATAAAATTTTAATTCAAACATTAAAAAAAAACCTAAAATTTAAGAAAAACATTAAAAATTAAAAATTAAAAAAAATTAAAAGATTAAAATTTCAAAATATATAGAAATAAAAAATAAAAATAAAAGCAAAATAAAAATATTAAATTAAAAAGAAAAAAAAGTTTAAAAAAGAAAGAAATTATAAAAAATAAAATATAGAAATTAAATTTAAAAAAGAAAAAGAAAATGTTTATTAAATTAAAAAAAAAATTAAAAAATTAAAAAAATTAAAAAATTAAAAAAAAAAATTTAAAGAAATATATTAAATTTTAATAAATTTAAAACTTTAAAATTAAAAATTAAAATTAAAAAAAAAAAAAAAACATTATTGAAATTAAAAGTAGAAAAATGAAAAATTATTTTGTAAAAAATCTTTCGGTAATAATCACATGCAATGGAACATTGTCGACGCGTTTCGAACCAACCAGTGTGGTTCATCATCACCTAGTCCTGATGATGAACCATATGGACAGTTAACTGCGTCGATATGTTCTGTGTTGTACGAGATTTTACAAATTATATGATAGATCACAGAAGCATAGATTCCAAAAAAATGAAAAATTAATTAAAAATAAAAAATATTAAATTTAAATTATAAAATATAATATATATATATATATATATATATTAAATTTTAATAAATAAACAAATAAACAAATAAATTTTGAAATAAAAATTAAATTTTAAATATAAAGAAATAAAATTTGTTAAAATAAAAAGTTAAAAAACTTTAAAAAGCAATTAAAATTGAAAATTTGAAAAAAATAAATTAAAAAATAAAATATCAAATAAAAAATAAAATAAAAAACAAATTAATTTGAAAATATTAAGTTTAACTTTAAAAAAAAATCTAATTTTAAGTACACAATTTTAATTGAAATAAAAAAATATAAAATTTAATGTAATTAAAAAAATAATAATAAAAAAATAAAATACTAAAAAAATATTAAATTCAAATAAATAAATTAAAAAAAATACAAAATTTACTCAATTTTTAAAAATTAAATGAAAAAACTAAACATAAAATTTAATAATAAAAAAAATATGAAAAAATTAAAATAAAAAAAATACAAAATTTAGAAAAAAAAAAATTAAACAAAAAAATGAATAAAATTTAAAAAAAAAAAAAAAAAAATTAGAACAAATTAAATTTCAAATATAAAAGTTAAATTAAAAAAATAATTTTAAATTTTTTGAATTAAAAAAATAAAAAATTAAAAAAATGAAATTAAAAAATATATATATATTAAAAATTTAAAAAAATAAAAATAAAAAAATAAAAAAGAATTTTTTTATTGTGGTGGCGTCGCCAATCAGCCTCCCGCCCAGGTGATGACGGAGGCCGGCCGCTAGGCGGGAGGCCGATTCTGAGAATCGCCCTCCCGCGGTAAGAGGTTGATTCTGGGAATCGCCCTCCCGTGGCGGGAGGCCGAGTTCGGGAATTGCCCTCCTATAGCAGGAGGGCGATTCCCGGAAACGACCTCCCACGGCGGGAGGGCGATTCCCGGAATCAGCCTCCCACGACGATTCCCGGAATTGGCCTCCCACGGCAGGAGGGCAATTCCTGGAATCGGCCTCAGGGCGATTCCCGGAATCAGCCTCCCGCCATGGGAGGGCGATTCTCGGAATCAGCCTCCCACCATGGGAGGGTGATTCCCGGAATCAACCTCCCACCATGGGAGGGCGATTCCCGAAATCGGCGGGTTGGCGATTCCTGGAACTGGCCTCTTGTCGCGGGAGGGCGATTCCCGGAATAGGCCTCCTGCTCAGGTGGCGGCGGAGGCCAGCCGCTGGGCGGGCAGGGGGCTGCAGCGGTGCCACCATGATCAAAAAATTCTTTTATTTTTTTAATTTTTTTTAATTTTTAATATTTTTTTTTTAATTTGATTTTTATTTTTTATTTTATTTTTTAAAATTCAAAAAATTTAAAATTATTTTTTTTTAATTCAAATTTTTTATTTTAAATTTAATTTGTTTTAATTTTTTTTTGTTTTTTTTTTAATTTTGTTTTAAAATTTAATATTTTAGATTTTTTTTTTTTAATTTAAAATTTATTCATTAAATTTATTAAATTTTAATTTAATTTAATTTTTTTTTTTTAATCTTTTAGTTTATTTTGTTTTTCATTTTTTAAATTTATAAATTGTTTCATTTAAAAAAAAAACAGCAAATTTATGGATATTTGTTTTTTAATTATTTGCACATGGTTTTTTTCATTTTTTTGTTTTTTAATGATAGTTTTTTTTATTATAATTCTTTTATTTTAATTTTCTTTTTCAGTGTTAAATTTTGGTTTTTTTTTTTTAAATTTGTATTTTTTGTTAATTTTAAAATTTGTATTTTTGTTTTCTTATTATTATTATTATTATTTTAATTTTAATTTTTAAATTTAATTTATTCTTTTTTGTATTTTTTTTTTAATCTAAATTTTAATTTTGTAATTTAAATTATTTTTAAATTTTCTATTTTAATTTTTTTTTAATTATATGGATTTTTTTACTAACTTAGAAAAAAATGTTTTTGATTTTTTTTTTTTTTTTATAAAAATTTGTTAATTTTTGTTTTTTTTTTCTTTAAATTATGTGTTTTTTTTTCAAATTTTGTCATTTCTTATGATATAATTTTCGAATATTTTTGTTTTATTTATTTATTTTAGTTTAAATTTTTTATTTTTACGAGTTAATTTTGTTTTTTTTTTTTACATTTTTATTGGTTTTATATATATATATATATATATATATATATATATATATATTTTTTTATCTAAGTTTTATGTTTTATTACCAACATGAAAATCACCACTCTAAAAAAAAAAGGTTGATGCTGTATCAATACGTTTCAAAATTAGCATGAAAATCACCGCTCTAAAAAAAAGGTTGATGTTGCATCAATACGTTTCAAAATTAGCATGAAAATCACTAACATTTTAAAACAAATATTCATACTTCATAAATAAAAATATTAGAGTGTCAAAAATGTGCTAAAAAAAAAAGAGGTGATTCTGCATCACCACTTTTCAAAATCGGGTGCTTTTTATGCTACCAAAAAAAAGTAGGTAACAGTGCGGTTACCTATTTCATCGGTAACATTGTTGTTGGTCTATTCTGGGAGAGGATCTCAGCTCGGAGGTGAGTTATGTGGATAAAAGAACTCTAAGGTTGGGAGGACTCGTCTTCACAGAAGTGGTATGCACACAAATTTGCTGAATAATTAAATTAGATGTTTTTATACAGTAGGGAAAAGTGTTGTGATGATTATGTTGAGTTTAGTTGTTGTGTTATGAATTTCCTTAATTTTAACAGAGTTGAATAGAACAAATAATTCTTCTAAGCTTCTTTATTGTAGTAGGAATGAATACTAGGGAATACTATCAACCAGAATCTCTAAACCATTAGATGGTTTAAATCTGGGGAGAGTATAAATTGTTCCCTAGAATAGTTAGTGTAATATTAATCTGCTTCTGTAATAAATAGTACCTGGAAAAAAGAAAAAAAAAAACTAGTTCATGTAGTAAACCCTGGAAAATGTAATAAGTTATACTTTAGATATGTACATGCATGTATACAAAAATGTTGTGCAGACTTAAGAGAAGAGTTGGTGTAATTGTAATGTAAGTTAAACCTGAGGAGTTTATTGTTTTATTGAATGACCATAACAATACTAAACTTTCTCTATTGTCTCATGAAGGAGACAAATTGTGCTCCGGCTAAAATTAGCAAGAAAGCTAAACTACCAAAACTGATGCTAAGAGATGTAAAATACTATGAGTAAATAAAGTGGATTGTTATTTCCTATAAAGAAAATTTCCCACTGCTACTGTGTAAAAAAATTATACAAACCAGAATGAGATTGAAAATAATACTTTTGCCCTTTAATGTATGAACATGTTAAAATATTCAGTAACAACACCATTCATGTGAAATGATTAGGTGGGAGTATTACTACCATAAGGTAGAAACTTATATTATTCATTGGCAAAAATGGAAAATTCTATTTCCTACAAGAAATGTATATAAAAGTTTACCAGAGAGATACAATAAAAAAGGAAACATAGAGCCAACATAAACAATTTTATAATAGGGAATAACCAAGATGATGTTATTTTGCTCCATATATATATATATATATATATATATATATATCTTGGAAAACATTCTCTATTTGTGTTATAAAGAACATAATGTAGTTACTATGAAGGAAATGATTTAAACTCTTGACAAAAAAAGGGAGACAGAGTTAAAACAGAAGGCTGAGATAAAACTATGATCTCAAAACAAGTACTATTAGTCTTCTTATTTGGTTTTGAACTGATAAAAATGAAACAAATAATTAAATTTGATATACTGTAAACCAAAATATTTAATTAATAACAATATAGCGACAGAAGTTTAGGAATATGCCAGTACAAGTAACTCCATTATCTCGCACATAGAACAAGTATATACAAACTGTGAAACTCTAGATAAAAAGGCGGGAAGAGAAAAATTAATACAGTGACCCAATACCAGTTAGGAGTACTGGTTAAATTTGAGAATACTCCAGAGTATATATATGTTAAAACAAACTGTGTAAATGTCCAGGATATTACACATTGAGAAATCATAAATTACACAGTGCCATAGTTCTTTTAAAAATAAAAAGGGGCAAGCTATATAAATACAATCGAATCTGACTGTTGAGTAAGACAAACTACTCCATAAACTGAATATTTTCTTCCAACCATGAGAATGACGAGTGTTTGGATGATAACAGAGTACCAACCTAGAGTGTAAAAACTCTCGTAAACTTGATAAATATATATTATTATTGATGATAGATGAAAAGATTATTACAATGAGAGATCGCCTAGGCTTTAAATATAGCCTCAAGGTGTCCCTTGGCGAAGAGGCATGATCTTTGATCATGCCCTTCCACATTAATAACCTAAGATAACTAAATCTAATTAATAATAATAAAATATACATAACATTGCCCCTCTCTTAAAGATGCTTTGTCCTCAAAGCATATGTAATGATGGACAATGTTGACGAATGTCTGGTTTTCTCAAGCGATGAGCTCTTGCTTCCCACATTTTAAAAATATCGTGAAGCATCTTCTCGAGTTCAATCTTTTGGTGATGTGGATAGTGACAAGATCTGATATTGACAGAGTTGGATACTGTCTTGACTTCTATTGGATGTTTGATTTTCCTATCGGAAGGCACTTTTATGGGTAGATCTTGGAATACTTTTTCATGTTTCCCAACTATTCCTTGTTCTCCTAGTGATTTTTTGTGATTCCTTCTTAGATTTAGAGGTAAGTTACCAACAATTATCGTTTGATGCAACTTTTTATCATCATCAAACACTTCCTTCTTAACAACCATATGTGCTTCATCACCGAAGGCCTCAACAGCTTCTGTCGTTATATCAGTGGCTTCGGATGTGTTTGTCGCTTCACATGTTTCGTTCAATTCTGGGGATGGAACATTTTGTTGTTTATAAACATCTGTATCTTCATGGTGATGTGGGGAATCGGTTTGTTCTTGATGCTCTTCTAATTTCCCTGAATCTGCGGAATTGTTTTGTTGATTTTGTTCCATGTTAGGAACTATTGGTTTTTGCATTAGATCTAACTTGTCGATGATGGCTTTAAATTTCTGCAATATTTTGTTCTCATTGTCCTTAGCATCCATTTGTTTTAGCCATATTTGTCTTTTTATCTGATCAACCGTCATCGTAGATAAAGACATCATCGTAGATAAAGACATACTGAACATGTATGAGGTGGGAAATATTTTTCTGCCAGTTTTTTTCCTTTTTTTCTTTAAAATTAATTAATTAATTAATTATTATTATTATTATTATTATTATTATTTTAAATTAATTAATCAATATTGAATTAATTAATTAAAATTTTTGTTTTTTAATTAATTAATTAATAAATATTTAATTAATTAATTAAATAAATAATAATAATAATTTTTTTTTTAAACTATATAACTATAAATTATATAAAATATATAATTTATAATTTATATATTAGAATCTTTTTAACTATGCTGTTAAAACCAAATCGTGTCCCCAAATGAAACGTTGTATCTCTGGCAGGCTTACGTGTTGTAGTTATATGTAACGTTTTAACAACTATGTCGTTAACCAGTTGGACGTGTGGGACACTCGGGCGGGGACGGAAGTAATAAGGGAAACAATCGAAATTTTTTTTTTAAATAAATGTGAGCCTTAGATCATGCCCAGAGTGGGCTATACAAAGAACGATCTACAGAAAACTGAGCCACAGTAAGATGTGTGGGATACTATATGCGGATGGGGAACGTTTGTTATGCTAGTAGGCACTCACAACTAACCAGAGGAAGGTAGTGATATCACTGTGGAGGGCTTAAGTAGAAGCTAACCATCGGTGGCTGCTAATTAGCGTGCTCAATGAATGACAGAGGCCACGGGATGATCAGATAGTGAACAGTGGACAGAGAAACTCGATATCGTTGGGCTCTAGCGGCGATGCTCAGAGAAATTAAAACGTGGATCACACGTTGTTCACAAATTTTATTTTATTTTAATGTGAACTATATAATATATATTATATGATTATCGGTCAACTCGGCACAAACAACTCGTTCACTTTTAAAAAAAATACCCGTCACCAACCATCCACCGTTTAAAGGGATTCTGATTATACCGTGAGGGAGAAGGGTCTGAGCGGATAGGAGAATGGGTGAGGCCGAGGGCTGTGAGGCGTTGATAAGATGCAGGGAATTGGGTAATAACTGCGGTAAGATACTTTCAGTATCCCCAGGAACTTTATCCCGACTAAATCGAGCGGCCCCTTTCCGCGGGGGTTTTGCATATAATGACTTCAATACTTTTTATATGCAGGCAGCTTCAGTGATGACGGCAGGAATGGATCGCTGATCAATTGCTGATCTTTTTTTTTTTTGGTAAATGGACAGAACCTATGAGTATTGTTTGGACCACAATCTCGCACTTTTTCAGACTGCTGACGTCTTCAATTGCAGGATTAAAAATTCTGAAATGGCTGCTAAACAGTTCGGAAAAGTAATTCTGCACTTGTTTTAAAAAATCTGCAATTCTGGAATTGCAATTCTGGAATTCTATAATTCCTGGGTGATCACACAGATCCCGAAGAGTGATGGCTCTGATACCAATGGAGTGTAAAAACTCTGGTAAACTTGATAAATATATATTATTATTGATGATAGATGAAAAGATGATTACAATGAGAGATCGCCTAGGCTTTAAATATAGCCTCAAGGTGTCCCTTGGCGAAGAGGCATGATCTTTGATCATGCCCTTCCACATTAATAACCTAAGATAACTAAATCTAATTAATAATAATAAAATATACATAACACAACCTAAGAGAAAATTAATAATAACGTTAAGGGTCGAATCTAGTAGCGTTGATTGAAATATCAAGATGGAGAACATGGGGAGTGCTCAGTGAAGAGAGTACCTGCAAAAATGCAAACCAGAGGGTAAAACCCCAATCATCGAATACGAATAGTACAGTACCCATTGAACTGGGTTCAAATTGAATTAAACAAGAGGTTGTGAAATCCGAATACCTTGAGCGAAGGACATAAACCCTCGGCTTGAATATGTTTCACTACAAAACCTAAAGCAGAGGGGTGAGTAATAAACCTCGTTGAAAAATCACAAATTAATCTCAGCATAAAAGAATAAAAAAGTAACGAATCATGATTTTTGGGTGACTGTAAGAAGGAGAACTCACGAGAGGTTCGAATAGTTTCACCTCCCTAAGACGTGATAACCATGAAAAAAACAAAACTTTATATATATACAGGCATTGAATCAATGAGATTGTCATACGACTGAGCACATATCAGTTCAGCGAAAGGAGGCATAATACGTTCATCAACAAAAAACATATGTATAACAATAAACCTCATACCCAAGTCAAAGTGGTAAGCGGACCAATACCAGAGACGTTCAGTAGAATTTCTGTCTCCATTCGTGCTACACAGGAAGCAAAACGAAAATAGAGAGGTTCGATGGCGAAACCCTCGGAAACAAAGAGGTGCGAGGGCGGAACAATCGTGTCCATAAAGGCTCGAAGGGGGAAAACCTTCGTGTGTTCCAGGGCCTAGATGAAACGAAACAAAATGAAGCTCAGTAAAGAAAATTCGTGAAATAAATAGCAACGTTTATGCCCAAACCCTAACCGATCCTCACCATCCAGATGGCGAGATCTAGAGGAGGCGTACTCCAATTTGGGGTATACAATAGACCAACGATAAGTTTTAACGTCGATCTGAGAAGACGTCCATCTCAACGATCCATAAAATTTAATGGGCAATGACGCCAACGTACTAGAATGCCCTCGATAACCACATAATAAATAAAATAATGTGAAATGAACTGGAGTGTAAATCCCGAAGAAGAATGAGACTGGTCAATATTTATTAAGATCTGGCGTGGTACTACGGGAATTAAATGGAATGGACACATAGAGATCTCAATGCAAAATATGTACATGCAAAGCAATCTTGGTGTGAGGTAGATACATTATGTTGAAACCCATGCAACCATATGGCCATATGTAAGTTAGACTTCGTATACAATCCATATGTTATATGTATACACATATAGGTATCGACGTGTTACAAGAGTGCGACTATGAAATCATGATCAAGTCACATTTGAAAGATGAACCATATGGTAATAAAATCACATATATGCAATATGGTTAATGGATTCGATATTTATATCGAATAGAGAAAAATTAAACCATTGGAGTAGTGACTCCTCAAATATCTAATGGATATATTAAGCTTATATATAAAAAGGTTGAGCAAGGTATTAACAATTCAAAGTGCAAATAGAAAACCATTTAACTAAATACCTTGAGATAGGCCTTGTTATATTAATAAAGGTGTTAATGGGTTATAAATGTATAGTCAAGAAGATATTGTTTATGGTAATTCCAAATTTACTTCAAAATAGGCAAGAATAGAATAATATAACTTGAAGTGGTTGAACCTGTTGGAGTTACAGATGTATATTTAATACGTCAGGAAAGTAGTATTGACTGGAAAAAAAATCATTTGAATGTGGAAGTGTTACATTACGTGGGCACGTTATTGAAAGTGCTTTAATGGATCGTTTGGTTTTTTTTTCAGCATCATACCAAGAGTCTTGCAATGTGATGGCTCCCATTCAAGTTTAGTGTCATGTACATGTATTTTTTTCTTTTTTCAATAAAACATTTTGTTAAAATATAAGGGAGAACTTTTAATTTGTGAAAGTTAGTTCACAGAACTTTAGGGTAGGACTTAATTTCTATCTCTTAGGGTATGCTTCTAACTTCTCTACATCTTTGTGTGCTATATATTGATTGATTTGTATTGAGAATGTAGAGCATTCTGCAGAGTCAGACTCTCCTGGCTCAGTCTCTCGATTGTAGAGCTAACTAGTTTTCTATTAATGAATTCAATCCATCATATTTTATCATGTGGTATTAGAGATCCAAGATTGAATCATAGCTAGAGTGTTGTGATCCCTGTGAGTATCCAGGTGGTAGAGGAGAAACCCCTGATGAATAAGTGATTTTTTTTTTAGGAATTGATCAAATTAGTGTGTTTTTTAGAGGAGGAATCACGGTGATCAACGCAAACCCGTGGAGGTTATCCATGCCGACAAGTGCAGATCTATGCTTGAAAACTATGTTGATAGGAAAATACCTTATACAGTTTCATTCCCAACGCGATCAACATGGAAATTAGTTCAGAAAGCACGTCGATGTGGGAAGAGGAAATCTCGAAAACAGATTTGGGTTAGTGTTCGCCCACTGATGAAGGGAAGATATCTGAGACGGATCTATTGCCAGGGAAAAATTTTTGATGTAGGAAGAGATCTCACACAGATATACTACCAGTGAAATTTTGTCGATGAAGAAAGAGATCTGAAAGCAGATCTATTACCTATGTCATCTCGTCCATGAAGGAAGAGATCTGAGCAGATCTGTTAGATTTTTCGCCATTGTAAGCTTGATGCAGAGCAGCCAGAGAGCCCGTAGTGAAGAAAGTGTCATGGTAGAGCTAGAGAGCTTGTCTTGAGAAATAGAAGAGGTTGTGGTAGAGGAGCCAAGAGCCTATGGTGCAGTGCTCAGAGCAACTTGCTGGATTGATCACAGATCAGGTAGATATGTATCATGATAACTGCTTTTTGTAAGAATCTAGGGTAGATCCATTTTTTTTCCTGTCAATTACTCGAAGTTTTTTTTAGAATAATCAAGATGAACAATCCAATAATTGAAGCATACTTGAACAAGAACAAGAAGCTCGATGGTTCCAATTACTCTAATTTGAAGTTCAAGATGCAGACTGTGATGGAAGCTTAGAGTGCCTAGACGATTGCAAATGGGGATGAGCCAAAGCCAGCAGCAGGATTCATTCTAGCCACAATGATTTAAGACTGTGAGAAGAGAGAGAGAGCAAGGTAAAGATGACGTTGAAGATTTCAGTGAAATACTGCATCATACCTCATATCAGAGAATGCAAATCTACAAACGACATATGGACGGTGTTGAAGGATCTATATGAGATCAGGAATACAAATCGTCTCTTGCTCTTGAAGAGCAAGATTCTCTCCATAAATATGGAGGAGAATGAAACAATTGTTTCTTTCATATCATGTATCAAGGACCTTAAGAAAAAATTGGTAGATATCAGTGAGACAATTGTAGAAACATATTTGGTCACGATTACCATGAATGATATGACTGACTATTACCAAATTTTTATCACTGGGATAAATGCAAGGGAGAAACCCCAAAAGTTTGAAGAGTTGTCAGGAATATTAATGCAATAAGAAGAAAAAATATTGACTCTAAAACCCCAGACTGGAGATCTTGCATTAATGGAAAAGAAGAAATCCTTCAGAGCAAAAGGAAATTCATCACATAAAAATGGAAGAAACCCATAGAAAAGACCGAAACAATATCAAGGTATGTACTCGAATAGGAACGTTTAAGTATTAAAATGTTTCTATTGTGGTAAAATCGGTCATATGGCTAAGCATTTCAAAAATAATAAATTTGATGAAGGACAACAGAGACATAAAAGACATGCAGGTCATTTCGCAGATGATGACCATGTTCAGGATTTTGAGATTGTTCATGGTTGACTCTGATGAAAATTTCGAAGCAGACATCTGGTATGTGGATTCGGGAGCGTCCACACACATGAGAGGGAACATACAATGGTTTGAAGATTTCAAAGAAACCAACAACGGAGAGAAAATCTACCTTGACGATGATATATGTTATCAGAACAAAGGGTACGAGAACATTTTTGTTATTTTTCCTTATGGTAATATCATACACATTCAAAACATAATGTATGTACCCAGAGTTACAAAGAATCTGATTTTTATATCCATGATTATAGATCAAAACCTCAAGGGAGAATTCTTTAAATCTCATTGTTATATTAAATATTTGTTAGATGGCATGAATATTATTTCTTCAGGAATTCAAACAGGAGGTCTGTACAAATTAAATGTGACAACACCACATTGATCTTTGACATCATTGATTTTAACTACAAAAGAGCCATGGCACCAGAGACTTGGTCACATCAACTTCAACAATCTGTTGTTACTTTAGAAAAAGGAAATGGTAAGAGGTCTTCTTGCTTTAAAAAAAGTGCATAATTATTATGAAGCTTGTGCATTAGGAAAAATACATAGATAAGAATTCCTTGTTCCAGTAGAAAAGAAAAAGACAGAGATACTTGAATTAGTGCATATTGACTTATGTGGACCTATGCAAACAAGGTCATTAGGAGGTGCACTGTATTTTCTATTGTTTGTTGATGACTGCACAAAGTTTTCTTAGGTATATTTTCTTAGTAAGAAAACACATACATTTGAATATTTTAAGCAGTTCAGAACTATGATTGAAAAGAAAACATGGAAGTATATAAATATTCTCCACTCTGATCAAGGGGGAGAATATAGGAAGGTTGAATTCACCAAGTATTGTAAAGACCATGGAATATTGCATCAATTCATAGTACCCCATACTCGTCAGTAGAACAGAGTAGTGGAAAGGAAGAATAAAACATTGGTGGAGTGTGCTCGGAGCATGCTGAAAGGTAAGGATCTTTCAAATGGCTTTTGGGTTAAAGCATTGAATACTGCAGTTTATTTGAAAAATAGGAGTCCTACAAAAATTCTGGAGAATAAAACTCCTTTTGAAGCATTGTATGGATTCAAACCTGTAGTAAAACATTTGAGAGTATTTGTCTCTAAAGCTTTTTCTTGTATTCCAAAGGAAGACCAAAGAAAATTAGATTCAAAAGCCATTAGATGTACCTTGTAGGGTATTTTTTAGAATATAAAGCCTATAGATTGTTTAATTCCTCTACTCACAAAATTTTTGTTAGTAGAGATGTCATGTTCCATGAGCAGGTTTATGATCAATATGATAAAAGCAATGAAGAATGGGATATTCCTTTGTTGGTGGAAGGAATTGAAGAAGCAGGTGACAGCCATGAGAAGCAGAAAGTTTAGATACAACAATCGAGCTGAGTCCTTCAAAGGAAATTCAAAAGAGGTTGGAAGCCACACCAATGCTCAGAAGATTAGGTAGGTAGACTCAATTGCCTGCTAGATATAGGGAAAAAAAATTTATAACTAGTATGATGAATGTTGTAGAGCCTTCTATTTATAGAGAAGCCAATCAATGTAGTGAATGGAAAGAAGCTATGGAACTGGAATATGAATCAATTCTCAAAAATAACACGTGGGAGCTATTAGGACTACTCGAATGGAAACAAACCATAGGTTCTAAAAATTTGTATAAACCTAGGTTAAATGCAGACAGAAGTATAGATAAACCAAAAGCTAGATTGGTAGCAAAGGGGTATTCACAAAAATAAGGTATTTATTATGAGGAAAACTTTTCCCCCGTAGCTAAAATAAATACTATTAGATGATGATTGCCTTAGCTACTAGGAATCACTGGATGATTTAAAAACTAGATGTGAAGTCTGTGTTTTAAATGGAGAGTTGAAATAGGAGGTTTACTTAGAGAAACTTGAGGATTTTGTCCAAAAAGTGAAAGAGCATTTAGTCTAGAGATTAAAGAAAGATTTATATGCGCTAAAGCAAGCAACTAGGTTATGGTATGAAAAGATAGATTCATTTTTTATGCAACATGGTTACAATAGAACTAAAAACGATGCTAATCCATATACTGTGAATTATGAAAATGGGTGTATAGTGTTTATTTCTTTGTATGTAGATTATCTAATTATTACAGGAGATGTTGTTGATATAATCAAAGAAATCAAGGAGAAAATGTCACAAATGTTTGAAATGAAAGTCCTTGGTGAACTAAGATACTATTTGGGTCTTGAGATCTGGACATATTCAGGACAAAATTTTCTAGCCCAGGGTAAGTAAGTCAAGGTTCTACTTGAAAGAGTCAGGATGAATCAGTGTAAGGCTGCAACAGTACCATTACAACATAACATATATTAATAATTTTATATAATATATAAAGTAATTAAATATTTCTTAAAAATATTAATTAAAATAAATAAATAACTATAATAACATAAAAACTAATATGTTACACACAAAAACGTATTTAAAATAAAATATCATACAAAGAATATAATAGAAATTAAAACTTTTAGAACAAAAAACCTTGCAGAATATAAGCATACTTTGCATTTTTCAAAGAAATTAAATGGAAAAAATTGCATATATAAGTTTTTATTTTACAATTTTTCATTAAAGCTTATAAAAATTAAAGTATTTGTGAAGTAAAAAGATATTATTATTATCCAATTTTAAGGTTATAGTTTAGCTAGACACTAAATTAGTATGAGATTCACTTGTTTGTGAGACAAGGGACTATTTCAGTGCAACTATTTCACTACTAAGTCTAGCAAGACATAGAGTTTTGAACCTATAACCTCCCAAGAGGAAACACATGCTCTTAACCATTTGGCCCACTCAAACCATGCCATTGGAGTGTTCGAAATGTTGACCATTAGTTCCATCTCATCTCATAAGCTATGATAATTTTATGGTGATTTACAACAATGTAGTACCATCGAAATCTAACATTCAAAATCGTATTTAAATGAAGGTATGGCTATCTCGAAACATTCAAAACCTAATTTAAAGGAAGCTATGGCTATCCTAAAGCATTATTTCTTTCATCAAAATTGAAAATTCAATGATGTCTCTCATATATCAAAGTCTCGGTGAAAAGATGATGCATCCATATTATAAGCTCCTCTTCTTTGGGTGTGAAATTTTTCCACGCTTGATATTGGGACAAAGATAATTCACCCATCATAATCTACAGCTTTTCCCAAAGCTCTCCAAACTTGCAATTAAATTCTTCACTATAAATTCAAATGCCCTACTTTGGGGGTATGGTACATATGCATTGAGGACAATTTGTACACCAACCATCATGTATTTGTGATTACCATAGATTCATTTTTAACCTAAAATATATATTGATAGAAAACTCTCCACACTTAGGTTATTTAGGGCAATTTTAGTTTTTTTCAATGTTTAGAACACGTCGCTTTTCTAACCACTATAATGCATTGAATTTAACAAAGGCTCCATTAAACATGAATATTATATATGGTAACGAGAAACTTGGATTTGTACATCACAACCCTAGCGGACTTTTAAAAATATTGCAATGATATGCATAAGCATTCAACGTGAAAAATACACAGGTGTATAAGTCACTGTTAACCTAATAATCTTTCATACTGCTACATCAATTCATTTATGAACCCAAAATTAAGAAGTAGAAAATAAATTGATTAGGGATTTGATCACCTGCTCTCTGGGGAAGAGATGCCCATTGACCTGCACCATGGGCGTTGATATAGTTGAATAAAACGCAATCCTCCTCTATTGTCCAAGCCTCATGGTAAAGGCATTCCCTATAACTTCCAAGAGGTCGTCCCACCTCGTCTCAGCTCAGCTTCTTATAAAAACCATATAATTGGTTTAGGTATGGTTTCTTAAGGGCATTTGTGTTTTGACATAAATATCGCTATTCTCGCGTTAGATGATACCATGGGTTTCTGCGAATCTTGGTTGCTGAGGTTACTTCCTCCACCCATATTTCTCATTAATTAAAAATAATTGTCACGCCCTTCTCAATGGGAGTTTTGGGAATAATTATTTATGTGATTTACTGCTATCAAACGACCTCTGTTGGAATTTATAAACAATTCCGAACACAGAGAGGAAATAAAATTCCTCTTTCACAACACAGAGATCAAAAAACAAGTTGCAGATAGACAGATGGATTATAACACTATTTAATTAAACAAACTGTAAGCTGTTACAAAATGAAATTCTTCAGAACTCATGTGTTCTAGATTTACAGAATAAAACTTCAGCTCCTACAGACGCAACATTTCAACAAAAAACTTCTCCTCTCTATCTCTCTGGTTCTATTCACTGCTACTCATAGAGTGCTCTCTGTCCTTTTCAGCCTTCGGGAAAATTACACAATACAATAGACAGTCTTCAGAATGCACACGACATATATATATATAATTACAATATGTGTGTATATATATATAATTACAATATGTATATATATATATATATATATATATCAAAATATATAACCAAAGTTAAAACGAAATGTACCGCGGTAAATAAAATTAACCCAATGTTAAATCTCTAAAACATAATGCGGCAAATAAAAATAAAAAACTAAGTCAAAACATTTCACAAACATTTCATGGGGTTGTAATACTTTGCCAAAGGTATTTTCCTTATCCCCCCGGAACTGCTCTCATTGGTCAAGCGGAGGGTGATGTCACCTCCTCCGGTGGGTTATCACTCCTCTTTGCTGCCCATACTTGCTACCCCCTAGAATGGAGATGTTGTGCGATAAATGTGGTTGGCAGAGAATGAAGGCTGGTAGGTGTTGTTGATAAGTGATGCGTGGTTGCGTGAAGATCTGAACTGGATATTGCCACCGCCATTGTTGTCCTTTCCCAAATTCACATTACACTTAAATTTGTTGTTGTTCGCTGTCTTTTGATCCCATCAAATAAATTATCACCATCATGTTGCTATGTGCGGGCAGTTGGAATTAAATTCCAACACTCTCCCTTAATTACAACTGTTGCTTTCATACATACCCAGACATTTCCTGAGATAGTTAAAACTTTTCTGCGTTAATGGTTTTGTGAGAATATCAGCAAACTTCTCCTCTATTCTACAATGTTGCAAAACAATCTCACCATTATTAACCAATTCTCATATAAAATTAAATTTTTCATCAATATTCTTTGTTCTCTTATGGAAGACATAATTATTTGATAAAGCTATCGTTGAGCTATTATCACAATAATTTTTTGTTCCCTTGTCCTATTCATGACATAAATATCTAAGCATTCTTCTCATCCATACTACTTGGCATGTTGCTACTATTGCTGCCACATATTCTACCTCTGTTGTTGATAAAACACCTATTGGTTGCTTCTTGGAAGCCCATGAAACGACTCTGGATCCCAAATGAAACACATATCCAGATGTGATCTTCCCGTAATCTACACTTCCAATCCAATTACTGTCAGTGTAACCCATCAATTTAAAATTTTCAAATGAGGAGTATAAAATACCATACCCCTTCATTCCATTCACATACCTTAGAATCCTCTTGGCTTCCTGCTAATGAGTCTCTTTCGGAATTTCCATAAATCTGGAAATTAAACTTACAGCATGCATTATATCTGGCCTAGTTGCAGTCAAATACATAAGGCTGCCAACTATGCTCTTGTACAACCTTGGATCAAAATCCTTGTTGCTGTCTTCTTTGCTCAATTTTAACCCCGTGACAGTTGGAGTTACAGTTGCCTTGTTGTTCTGCATGTTGAATCTTTTCAACACTTCTTCAACATATTTTTCTTGGGAAATAAAAATCCCATTTTCATTTTTCTCTACTTCTATTCCAAGAAAATATCTCAAAAACCCCAAATCATTCATTTCAAATTCACTCTTCATGACTGCTTTAAAATCAGTAATGAGAGAAACTTCATTGCCAGTAAAAATTAAATCATCTACATATAGAAAAATAATAAGAATATTACCATCATTTTCTTTTATGTAGAGTGTGGGTTCTCCATCACATTTCTCAAATCCATTTTTAGTCAAGTAAGCATCTATCCTGTTGTACCATGCTCTTCGTGCTTGCTTCAGCCCATAAAGAGCTTTCTTCAATTTGCATGCTTTGTGCTCTTGGCCTTCAATCTTATAGCCTGGAGGTTGTTCAACATATACTTCTTCTTTCAACACTCCATTCAAGAATGCAGATTTCACTTCCATTTAGTAAACCTTCCATTTGTGTTGTGTTGCTATGGACAACACTATTCTCACTATTTCCATCCTTGCAACTGGTGAAAAAGTTTCTTCATAATCTCTTCCTTGTTGCTGCTTGTAGCCTTTGACAACAAGTCTTTCTTTGTGCCTTTCAATCTTGCCTTCAGCATTGATTTTGGTCTTGTAGACCCATTTTAATCCAATGACTTCTTTTCCTTTAGGAAGGTCCACTAACTCCCATGTATTACTCTTTTCTATTGCACCAATCTCTTTGTTCATTGCTTCAATCCATTTTTCTTCTTTTACAGCATCTTCAAAATGAATTGGGTCATCAACATGACAATACAAAGAAAATAAAGAGTTCAAACCAGCATTATCATTTACCTCTCCTTGTTTATAAATCTCACTCAGAGTTCTGAATCTCGGTCTTCTTGGTGTACTTGGAGTTCCACTTGAACTCAAGGGATTTTCAGTTCCCTATGGTGTGCTTGGAAAAGCACTTCCTTGATTTCTCAAGGTTGTTCTATTTCCAACTTGTGGTGTGGTTTTTTGTGCTTGTGGTGGTGGAGGAGGAGCCACCAAGGAGGGATTATTTGTTGTTGTCCCTTCCTCTTCTTCTTCGTGAGACACACATGTCTTCACATTCACTATTTTCTCTAAGCTTCCATCCCAATATTCTTCTTCAATAAATTGCACATCTTTGCTCATTATAACTTTCTTAGTGGATGGATTATAGAGTTTGTATGTCTTGGACTCATCACTGTATCCAACAAAGATACACTTCTCCCCCTTACTGTCCAATTTCTTCCTTAGCTGATCCAGAATGTGTTCATAAGACACACAACTGAATTCTCTCATGTGGGTGACATGTTGCTTTATGCCACTCCACGCTTCTTCTAGAACTTTGTTCATGACAACTTTGTTTGGGCATTTATTCAAGATGTACGCTGCACAATTTACAGATTCAACCCAATACTCATTTGGCAATTTTTTTTCCTTCAACATACTTCTGACCATCTCCATGATGGTCTTATTATTCCTTTCTGCAACACCATTTTGCTAAGGTGTGTACCTTGTGGTAAACTGCTTGTGTACGCCATTCTCCCTATAGAAATGTAGGAAATATTTGGAGATGTATTCTCCACCTCTGTCAGTTCTTAGCACTTTGATGTAGTGCCCACTCTGCTTCTCAACATGAGCTTTGAAGTGGCAGAACTATTCAAACACTTCACTCTTCTGTTTCAAGAAATACACCCATGCCTTTCTGGCATAATCATATATGAATTTCAAAACAATTTTGTTGTCAGCTAAAGATGGCGTTTGCATTGGTCCACACAAATCAAAATGGACAATTTCTAAGGGTGTCTTTGCCCTTATTCTCTTTCCTGCTGGAAATATTTCTCTGTGTTGTTTGGCCAAGATGCAACCTTCACAAAGGCTATCTGGTTTCTCAATCAGTGGTAATCCTTTTACCATTCCCTTTCTGTGCAACAAGTTCAGGCCTCTAAAATTGAGATGTCCAAATCTCAAGTGCCATAACTAGTTTTCATCTTTCACTTCCTCTTGAAAGACCTATTATGTTATAGCTACTACATTTCTTCTTTCCTTCAAGTCTGCTCTGAGCTTGAGAGGAAACATCCTATTGCTTGTCATCTTCACCTCTGCAATGACTTTCTTTATTGGAGGTATGTCCATGATTGTGCACACATCATCTTTAAAAAATACATTGTAGCCCTTGTTTATGAGCTGTCCAACGCTCAAAACATTACATTTCAAGCCAAGCACATAATATACATCTCGCACAAACTTCTGTTCTCCTTTTCTTGTCAATATACTTACTCTTCCTTTTCCCTTAAGAGAGATCTTACTATCAGGTCCTATTGTTACTTCAATTTTAACATTTTCATCAAGATTGACAGGCATTGCTATGTTTCCAGGCACATGATTACTACAACCTGAGTCTAAGAACCATACATCATATTGTCTATCTTGTGCTACATTAAATTTTAACAACACATTCTTTTGGTTCTTTTCTTCTTTTGTAAAATTAGCATTCTACCAATTATTTATGTCATTTTTCTTTTTCCTACATTCATTGGCATAGTGCCCATATTTTATGCAATAATTACATTGAACTTGGGATTTATCATGCCTTTGTCCATGAGCTTGATCTTGGCTTGAGCCTTCATTCTGGTTCTGATTGCTGCCCCTTCCACTCGAACTTGCAGGGTTGTTTCTTCCTCTATTTTGGCTTCTGCCTCTTCCTCGGTTGTTTGCTCTGCCTTGACCTCTGCTTCTGCCAAAAGACATTTGAGTCTTGAAAGCTTGATCCAATGAGGAATTTGTTCCTCTCTTCAATCTGTGTTCATGAGACATCAGGGATGCACTAATCTCATCCACTGTAAGTAGTGAGAGATCCTTTATCTCTTCTATTTCCATTACTATGGCATCAAATCTTGAGGGTATACTTCTCAAGATTTTTTCCACTATTCTTCTTTCTTCAAGTGTCTCTCCATGAGACCTTATATGGGTAACCAACCTAATAACATGAGTGAAGAATGAGTCTATAGTTTCAGACTCTTTTATACAAAGAGTTTCGAAATCTCTCCTCAGCATTTGCAACTTTGTTGTCTTCACCTTCTCCATGCCTTGATAAGCTGTTTTGAGAATATCCCACGTCTCCTTAGTCTTTTTTGTTGCTACAATCCTTTGAAAATACTCTCGTTCACTGATTGAAAGAGATAGAAGAGGGATTTGGAGTCATTCTTCCTATTACCTCTTAACAAGTATCTTTCTGCTGTTGTCAAAGAAACCAGTGTTGTTGTGTCTACTGGTTCTACGTAGTCATTCTCAACTAGCTTCCATATGTCCTGTGAAGCAAACAGAGATCTCATCGTGATTGCCCAATATTCATCGTTCTTCTCATTAAACTGTGGAAGTTGTGGATTCTTCAAGCTGGTGCCTGCTGCTGCCAATTTAACTGTGCAAACCAGACAGTTTTCTTGACTGTGTTAAAAAACAAAACAATCAAACTCTTTTGATTGTGTAAACAAATATAAGCTTTCTCTCTATTGGAGAAATTCACTTCAACAAACCTCTTGCAGCTTCTGCAGTGAAGAGGGATCTCTGCTTTGTTCACTGAGCACCTAGACTAGCTCTGATACCATATTGGAATTTCTGAACAATTCCGAACACACAGAGGAAATAAAATTCCTCTTCCACAACACAGAGATTAAAAAAAAAAATTGCGGACAGAGAGATGGATTATAACACTATTACATTAAACAAACAGTAAGTTGTTACAAAATGAAATTCTTCAGAACTCCTGTGTTCTAGATTCACAGAATAAAACTTTAGCTGCTACAGACACAAATTTTCAAAAAAAAAATTCTCCTCTCTTTCTCTCTGGTTCTATTCATTGCTACTCACACAATGCTCTCTGTCCTTTTCAGCCTTCAGGAAAATTACACAATGCAATAGACAGTCTTCACAATGCGCACGGCATATATATAAAACATTACAACATGTATATATATTATAAATATTTCATATTTAATATATATATATATATATATATATATATATATAGAACCAAAGTTAAAACGAAATGTACCGCGGTAAATAAAATTAACCCAACGTTAAAACTTTAAAACATAATGCCGCAAATAAAAATAAAAAACTAAGTCAAAACATTTCACAAACATTCTGTCGGGTTGTAATACTTTGCCAAAGGTCTTTTCCTTATCCCCCCAGAACTTCTCTCGTTGGTCAAGCAAAGCGTGATGTCACCTCCTCCAGCGAGTCATTGCTCCTCTTTGCTGCCCATACTTGCTACCCTCGGAATGGAGCGACTGTGTGATAAATGTGGTTGGCAGAGAATGAAGGCTGGTAGGTGTTGTTGATAAGTGATATGTGGTTGCGTGAAGATCTGAACAAGAGATTACCACCGCCATTGCAGTCCTTTCCAAATTCACATCAGACTTAAATTTGTTTTTGTTTGTTGTCTTTTGATCCCATCAAATAAATTCTCGCCATCCTGCTACTATGCTATGTGCGGGCAATTGGAATTAAATTCCAACAACCTCCAATGTTGGTCCAGAGCAGTAAGAATTTACATATGACCGTAGGTAACAGACACTTATCAATGTCGTCCGATAAGTGGCCATTTATCTCGTTTCTCATGCCCACTGCATTTCTGCCAGGAACTTGAAAGAAATATGTGAAAATTTATAATTTTAAAGTAAAATAAAATCTAAATCGATTTAATATATATACATATAGGAGGTGATCAATCTCTCTATTTTTAATCAGAATTATCTTCTTTATCAGTGTTAATAAGAAAATGAACATTACAAATATAAGAACTAATTTTAATGAGTTTGGTAGTGAAACGAGGTATTGTTCTATTCCCAAAACACCTTGAGAGAAAAGAATTTATCCTATTTGCAATACTAAGATAGTTGAAGATGAAAAATTCTTTCTCCACTCCTTTTCAAAACATTTGTCACACTACCAACCTTCTCCAAAAACTTCTCTCCCTTCTTTTTTTATCAAAGAAATCAACTATTAAAAACCTGACTTAATCATTTTCTTTCTTAAACTCTCATAGACATTATTAATCTTTGTGGAAGTTAATCAACATATAAGTTGAAGTCATATATATATATATATATATGGACCTAGAGTATCTCTCAATAATTTGTCATGGTTAAGAATTGGTTTTCTTGGGATGTAAGGAGTAATGTTAATGGTACAAGACTCAAGGTCATCTCTTAAGACTAAAACTTACCTTTTTCATAGATCATCAACTAGTAATCATAGGTGATTTAGTTATTTGTTAAAACTGAAACTCACTCTTTACATAGATCATCAACTAGTAACTATAAGTGAATTAGTTTTACAAGAGTAACAATAATATGTCAACGACATTAATAAATAATAGCAAATAATGATTACCTCACTACTAATTTGACAACTAAACTATGATAGATTTTCTTAGATACTCTATATAATTTCAAAATAAATCACCCAACCAAGTCAATTAGGAGTTTTAGTTTTCATTGAAGGCCTTTGCAATTTTGTGTCAATGCAAATATTTTAATAAGCATAAATGGAATCCATCGCAAGGTTTACGTTAATACTAATTTTTGCATAAATCCTCCACTGGTCATACTGATATGGATATGGATTCCATTCATGGCATGGCTTCTATATTATTATTATTTTCATCAACCGTCCGCTGGTCACATCAATAATGGATTGTTATCGAATTGTCTAGACTGAAATTGAGAAATGAAGTGCGTTTCAAGCAATGACAATAATAAAAAAGTAGGACGTCAAATCTCCAACCGCCGAAGAACATAATAAGAAATAACAGAAGTGCACCAAATCGAATAAGAGAGAATACAAGTGCACAAAATCCAAAACATCATTGTTTAAAGCGGATTAATATAAACGAAACATTAATTTTATATCTCTTACCAAACTTAATATAATACAATATTAAAAGTTAACAATTAATTATATAACTTGGCTTATATATATAAGTCTAGATGTACACGTAGAGCCCGAAAGAGTTGATCAGATGGAAAAGGACGCAAACACGGCACGAATGCAAAATATAATTATTAAAAAGAATATGGAGTACGAAATCCGCCTAGCATCTCTAACTTTGACTTAAGGCTACAAGCCCGGACTTTAATTACAAGCCCAGCTCTTCAGCCAGATGCCAAGGGAGGTGGTTTGCCTTGAGAGACAAGCAAAACAAATTTATAATATTGATAACCAAATTTGTAACATCATAAATAAAAGGATATCTAAGTTCTTATAAACCTCACTAGATTCTTAAATTTGATCCATCGTTATATCAGATTGTTTACCAAATTTATGTTGTAAGTTTATTTTGAAATCAAATTCTTAAATTGGATCCTTCATTATTTCAAATGGGTTATCCAATTTTTAATGCAAGTTCTATATTGACACTTTTACAGTGGTTCTTCTACATTGCACATAAATCAAAAGCCACCATACTGTTCGTGTACACTGGACATAAATCAAAAGCGCCACAAATTGAAAATGGTTTCCTCACTAAAGAGTCTTCCAGCTACCTTACACATAATTTTTTAGTGCTGGTTGTGGGAGTCAACGAGACAGACTTTCAAAACTTATTCTTTTGGGCCATTTGTTTAATTGTAATGGTTTAAGAGGGTCCTGTGTCATTTTATAATGGAATTTACCTATTGTTATTTTTAAAATACAAATAAAATAAATATTAAATAAAAAAACAATGTAAATATATATTAATATAGATGTTTCTTTAATTTCAATTAAAAACATTATAAATATCAATAATCTTTCTTAGTGTAATCATTATTATTTCTTATTGTAATTAGTCTATTAATTGTTAAAATTAAAATCTAATATGAAAGTGTTGAATTCTCAGTTAAACTGAGAGGGGAGGGTGAATCAGTTTAATACATACATGAGCTTTTTAAACTTTTCATCAAGGTTATTTACAGCTTAATTTTATAACCAACTTAATATGTGAACAGTCTTAATATGTAGCAACAAGTATTAAGTTAATGTGACACCAAACTTATTATGAGAGCAACAAACATTAAGCAGATTGGATAGAACATATCAACACATAGGCAACACACACAGTTGCAGCAGATATAAGTGGAAACCCATAAAGGGAGAAAACCACATCTTATTATTGTTGTGATGCAAAGGCAAACTCCAACTCCCTCTCACCACTGTTTTTCTGCAGACACCAACCCACAGGAGGCTCCAACCTCAGTCAGCTACAACTGACATCTATCAAGCTTCAACTTGATAGGGAAGCTCCAACTTCCTCAATCTATCAAAGGAAAATATTTTTTGATTTACCTTAGATATCAGCTCTGCTCTTTAGCATCTCTTTCTACTCCTCTCTTTTTCTTATCTTCTCTGCCTCAATTCTTCATACTCTTCCTTCTCAAAAAAATCTCTCTCTACATATCAATCTGATATGCTTAATACAATTTTCCTCATAACAGTTCGTATTCCACAGGGAATTCAAAGTGAATAGCCCTAACTCTTTGTCTTCTGCCTCCTCACTTCTTTATCCAGCTCATTCAGAAAATCTCAGCAATTTATACAACTTTCAGTTTTACAGTGGACTTTAATTCCCTACGAAGACTTTCCAGTGCATCACAAACAATATAAACCAATAAAAAACATATACATTCAATTACAATGAGGATTACAAATCAACCCATTCAGTTTTGGATCACCGTTTTTGTCTTTTTTGTGACTGTGTTTGTCCTTTTCGGCTCTATTTGATCTCATGTTCACTGTCGTGGTGTAACTGTTGCATATATGTAACTGCGCTTTTCATAAAATGCAATTCAATTCTTGGCATAATAATAGGCGTTTTTAACATATAAACTACCGCGTTGTATAACTCAGATAACTCTTGGCAATATAACAATAATAAATCATTTTAATACATAAAATGCCCTTTCAGGCCCACTCGCCGAGCTTGCTTTATTCTCCGATGCGATGCATCACCTCTTGACTACTTCCGATTGCGATTAATCGTAATCGCAACTTTTAGTTGTATGTTCCAATGCTCCGATGCTCCGATGCTCTCACTCCGATCCGATGATTCACTGTTCACTGCACTTCACTGCGCTGATGCGATGAATTCCTCCGACGCGATGGTTCACAGTTCACTGCTCTTCACTGTGCCGATGCGATGGTTCACTGTGATGCCAGAACTCAAACACGTATGAATCATAGTTCATAAACCCATCGGGTCCACATCTTCATCGCAATCGCAATCAGAACGTTTATTAACATGCTCCGCTGCCACACTTTTCTCTGATGCGATTTGTGAGGGTCCCACCTTATATGACTTCGTTTGTATTAAACCCGAACAATGGAGTGCTACACATATATATACTTTGGTCCCTTGCATATAAAACGCTACATATATAAAGTGCTGCATATATATACTTTTTCGCTTCAGCTTTTATGGATCCTCCAGCTAGGGTTAAGATTCTCGAAATTTTATGTAGAGGGGGTCCCACACTACATATATAATATCTTTTGTCAACATTATATGATGGCTTCAACATTATAATGAACCCTTTTGTTTTCGTATTTAAATCCCCAGTGAACGCTTATATAATTTCCTCGGGCCCCACAGTATATCATATGGTTCACATATACAAACTCTTACATGCACATGGTTTCGTCATAATATATAGATCAACATATATATATATATATATATATATATATATATATATATATATATATTCCTCGAGATCACACCACAAGGGCCTTAACAAACCTTTGACTTTGTACCACTTTTAATAACTAAAGTTCGTCGCCTCATAAAAAATATATATACATGCATGTATATATATATATATATATATATATATATATATATATATATATATATATATATATATATATGTTCCCCACTTCAATAGTCACAAGCATTACCGCGCCGCAGACTTACATTAAAACTTAAGCAAATAATTAACCATAATACCTGCACTAATAACACTCGGGCTAAGGTTAAATTATCAACCACTGATATATTTTAAGGTCTGGGCCCATATTTCAATTAACTCTCGTTTGCCATCCAACCATTCAATCACTGAATTAATAATGATTAAAACTCAACATTATGCGAAAGTTCAACTGGGGCCCAGCAACATAAAGCACCCTTCTCATCCGATGGTGGGGAACTTATCGTGTCCTCCAGGATGATCCGACGACCGTCATGCCATATCGCGTTTTTTATTGAGCCGAGCTTTAACTGCTCAAACGAACACGACAAAAGTTGTTTTGTAAAACCTCCTTAGGACACGTGGCCATCAATGACATATATCGCGTTCTTTTGACAATTTTGCTTACCACTTTAACTATCGCGCAAACCCACTGGTTTTTGAGCGCCGGTTTTACTGTTCACGTTTAGGGTTCTGTTTATATTCATGGTTTCGCTTCATCAAATTCTTCGCGCCTTTGTAAATATATATACTCCGTTCAAAGGTTTCATTTCATATTTCTTTAGCACTTCAATATATGAACTCTGCCTTAACATATAAACCCCTATTTCATTGTTATTTTAATACAACATTACCATAAGGTTTAACACCCGACTGCATTAGGTTTCTATTTCTTAACTGTTGGTTCCACCTCTTACCCTCCAAGTTCCGCTTAACCCTTCAACATTTTATTATAAAAATTTCGTTGTGCTCTCGCCGCCTTGACATATTAAAGAACAACAGTTCTATTAGAATTGACATTGTTCATTCAAGATTGGAATCTGGATTCTACAAAAAATCACTATGTCTATATATGAAAGCTGCCATAGGATGAGCGTTAATGGCTTTTCAACTTTGCGTTGTGGCCCTGAATATTCTCCTATTCTCTGTGAGCTCTTCTCCATTGGAACCCCCTCTAGATCTTTGCACTCTCTGTCTATTATGTTGCCCTATCTCTGTATTCTCGGTATGTATAGTTTGCTGCTCTGTCAAATGTAAACTTCTGTCACTCTATTCTCTGTATGTATAGTCTACTTCCCTATCAAATGTAAACAAACCCTCATTCACCAAACTGTCTTCTCCTCTGCCTCTGCTGCTGTCATTTGCCATCAATGACAACACTTCTAACAGTCTCCCCCTTTGGAATTGATTGCAATACACTTCCTCTGCTTGCCTTTTAGGACCCTTTCTTCTGTTGGTTGCTTTTCCTGCCCCTTTGACATCAATGGTAAAGGGTTGTTCATTTCCCAGTGTGTTTTTAAATCTCATCCATGTTGCTCTGATCTCGAGGACCTATTTCCTGCTCTATTTAGTTGCTCTGGCCCTTTTATAACTCTCTTTGTTGACTGATATCCCCCTGAATGATGTCTTCTTTTCTATTCTTCCCATGGAATGAAGCTTTATTTTTCTGTTAGAGATTAGTATCTGAAGACAGTACCCCTAGTTTGTTTCTCAGATATTCGAATGGCTCTCTAGAAAGAGGTTTTGTAAATATATCTGTTGTTCGTTCTTTTGTTGGCACATACTCCAACTTCACTACCTTCTGTGCTACTTGTTCTCTTAGGAAATGGTACTTGATTGGGATGTGTTTAGTTTTTGAATGAAGTACAGGATTTTTTGAGATACTTATAGCACTTGTATTCTCACATTTGATAGAGATAGGTTTATCAATGCTTACCTTCATGTCTTGGAGGGTTTGTTTCATCCATATGACTTGTGTGAAACATGCTGCTGCTACTATGTATTCTGGTTCTGTTGTAGATAGGGAGATAGATGTTTGTTTCTTGCTCAGCCATGCCACCAGAATTTTTCCCAAGTAGAATGCACCTCCACTTGTGCTTTTCCTGTCATCCACACAGCTGGCCCAATCCGCATATGTATATGCTGTCAAAGTGAAACTCTTTCCTTTTGGATACCATAGCCCATACTGTACAGTTCCTTGTAGATATCTAAGTATTCTTTTGACTGCTAGAAGGTGATTTTTCTTTGGTGCTACTTGATATCTAGCCACAAGTCCTACTGCCAACATGATGTTTGGTCTTGATGTTGTTAGATACAGCACACTTCCTATCATGGATCTGTAAAGTCTTTGATCTATATCAGTAGATCCATCATCAGCACATATCTTGCATTCAGTGATCATGGGGGTTGACAGATGTTTACATTCTTCCATTTTGAACTTTTTCAACATCTCTTTTAAGTATTTTTCCTGTGAAATGAATGTACCTGTGTTCTTTTGCTAAATTTGAAGTCCTAAGTAGAAAGTGAGTTCTCCAATCATAGACATCTCAAACCCTGATTTCATCTCTTCAGCAAATCCTTTTGCTAGCTCATCTTTGTTGCTTCCAAACAAAATGTCATCAACATATACTACAACAATCAGGAGTTCATTTTCATTGGCTTTTATGTATAGATTATTGTCTACTCTTCCTCTCTTAAAGCCTTATTTTTGCAAGTACTTATCCATCCTTGAGTACCAAGCACGAGGAGCCTGTTTCAGTCCATATAGAGCCTTGTTTAGTCTGCACACATAGTCTTCCTTATCTGTTAATGAGAATCCCTCTGGTTGTTCCATGTAGACTTCTTCTTCTAGATCTCCATTCAGAAAGGCATATTTCACATCCATTTGATATACCTTGAAGTCATGGTAGCCTACAAAGGCCAAAAACATTCTGATAGCTTCCATTTTTGCTACAGGGGAAAATGTTTCATCGTAATCCAGACCTTCGATTTGTGAATATCCCTTGCATACAAGTCTAGCTTTATTCCTGATTACATGTCCTTGTTCATTCATTTTATTCTTGAATACCCATTTTGAGCCTATGACATTTTTCTCAGTGGGTCTAGGAACTGATTCCCAGGTATTGTTCTTCTCAATTTGGTCCAATTCTTCATTCATAGCATTCACTCAATACTTTTCCTTGTTGGCTTCTTCAAACTTCTTTGGCTCTATTTGTGATAACATAGCTATGTATACTTCTTCTGTCTCTTTAGTTAGCTTTCTTCTTGTCTGGACTCCTACACTCTTGTCTCCAATGATTTGATATTCTGGATGGTTCTTTTGGGTGTATCTTGAGGGGGCTTTCAAGCTCAATTCAACATCTTCTGTTGTCTTGCTTGTTTCATCATCATCTTGGTTCTCTTCTTCATAATCTTATGGAGGATTTCTGCAACCTATACTTCTTGTCTTGTTTGGCAGTTCTTCATCAAATTTTACATCAATGCTTTCAACAATTTTTTGAAGAGTCTTGTTGTAGCATCTGTAACCTTTACTCTTGGAAGCATATCCTTAAAATATCCCTTCATCTACTTTTGCATCAAACTTCCCCATATTTTCATCATTATTCTTTATGTAACACTTGCTTCCAAAGACTCTAAAGTGCTTGATTGAAGCTGCTTTACCTGCCATAGTTCATAGGGATTCTTGTGACTGCTTGGCCTTAAATGAGCTTTGTTAAAGATATGCACAACTATGTGTACTGCTTCTACCCAAAAGGTTTGGGGAATGTTGCTTTCTTGCATCATGGCTCTGGAAATTTGTTTTACATACCTGTTTGTCTCTCAGCCACTACATTTTGTTGAGGTGTCCCTGCAATAGTGAACTGTTGTTTTATTTCATGTTCATTGCATAGGTCTGCAAAGTCATAGTCCGTGAATTCACCTCCTCTATCTGATCTGATGCACTTTAGCTTGCATCCTGTTTGATTTTCTGCCAATGCCTTGAATATCTTGAATTTTTCAAGTGCTTCTGAATTATATTTGAGAAATGCAACCCATGTCATTCTGGAGAAATCATATATTATTAGCATGAAGTAGGATTCTCCACTTGGTGTTTTAGTCCTTGACGGTCCACACAGGTGCATGTGTACAAGCTGAAGTGGCTTGCTTGTTGATAGCTCATATTTGGTCTTAAAGGATGTCCAGGTCTGTTTGCCCAATTGGAAAGATTTGAATATGGTATTTGAAGGCCTTTTTATTGTTGCCATATCTCTGACAACTTTCTTTTTGCTCAGTCTGATGATATGGTCGAAGCTGAGATGTCCCAATCTCCTATGCCATAACCATGACTCCTCAAGTTTGCTAAGATGGCATGTTTCATCCTCCTCTTTCACTACGTAAACATTACTCTCTGTTCAAACACCTTTGAGCAGAGTCTTTCCTATGGTGCTTGATCTGACTTCATAGTCTTGTGCTCTAAAAAGAACTTCACAGCCTTTATCACACATTTGACTGACACTCAGCAAAATTGCTTTCAGCCCATCTTGGGCCTTTCCTCTACCATTATCTAGGCTGACTGAGCCTTTTCCTTTGATTTTTCCTAATTTATCATTACCAAAAGTAACATTACCAGATTTCTTTTCATCAAAAGTTATAAACTTGCTTCTGTCTCCAATCATATGGTTTGAGCAGCCACTGTCCAAATACCATTAGCTTTTCAGGTCTTGAGCAATTAGATCTAGGTCACATTTATTCACCTTCTTTTTCCACTGGAAGCATCCTTTTTTTTGGTACCTTTTTTGAGATGATGAACCAAATTCTCTAAGGGGACATTTGGAGGGCATATGTCCAATTTTATTGCATACACAGCATTTGATCATAATTTTTGCAGAATTTTGAGTATGAGTAAAATCTCCATGATCTATAAATCTTTGTCCATACTTTCTGCACTCAATGATTTTATGACCGAATTCCTTACAATAAAAAGAGTAACCATAGAAACAATTTGCATACCTGATGTGAGGTTGTCTTCTCCATTTGTTTGATTGAGACAATCTCTTCACTTTTTGCATCCTTTGCTGGTTTGAATTACTCCTCCGTGTATGACAGTATGCAGCAATATGTCCCAGCTTGTGGCAGGCATAACAGGTGGCATTTTTCATAGGAGGGAAAAATCTCCTTTGATGGCTTCCAAATTTTACATACTCAGGGGTATATGAGCCTTTTTCTGTTGGCTGAATAATTTTTTCATTCTTTGTTATTAGAGTTTTCTTCTGTTTTCTGTCTCTTTCATTACGTGTTTCTTCCTTTGAAGGAATCATTTGAGCTGCTTCATCATCCTTCTTTGCTTTTACAAAAATAATATTTTTGTTTTCCTTTTCTTTGCCTTTACTTGATTCTCCTTCAAAACCTATCCCAGTTTTTATCAGAGGAGATCTTTGAGCATCCAGAATTTCGTTCAACTTATCAAAGCTTTTCATTTGAGAAGAATTTATAGACACTTTGCTTTGAGCATTTTCTAATTTCTTCCTCAGACATACTACTTCTTCTTCCAACTTCTCTTGGTCCTAAGTTTTATCCTTGATTTGCTTAAGTAACATGTCTTTTATCTTCTTGGCTTCTTCAATCTCTATCTTCAGCTGCATGAGGACTTCTGAATTCTGTTCTTCTCATACATACTTGAGGAGAATGTCTTTTTGTTTTCTGCAATTTAGTTTGAGTTTGTCAATCTCCTCTAGGGCACTTCTTAGCTCCCCCTCAAGATCAACTTCACCTTCTTCTTCATCTTCTAGAAGGAGTCCTTAAAGTTCTTCTATGGCCATCAATAAAAATTCAGAGGTTCCTTCCTCACTTGAGGGTTCATCTGAGTCTTCAAATGCACTGCTGTCTTTTTGAGCATAGAAATATTTTCTATTGAATTTCTTTCCTTTCTACCAGTTCTTTGATGTAGTCTTCTCTAATTCTTGAGCCTGATTCCTTGCTTTCTTATGAGGACACTTAGCAACATAGTGTCCAACTCTTCCACAGTTAAAGCATTTGAATGGAAGTTTACCTTTATATTTACCTGAGCCTCTATCCATCTTCTTGACAAATTTGGCCTCTTCTTCATCAGAGCAAGAGCATATATCTTCCTTTTCTTCTTTCTTCTTTTATGTTTTAAAAGCTGCCTCCCTCACACTTGGCTTCTTCTGTGGGAGTCTCATTTCATAGGTTGTTAGATTTCCAAGTAACTGGTTCATGGTCAAGGTTTCTCAATCAGTTGTTTCTTCTATGGAAGAAAACTTGGGGTTAAATATGGGTGGAAGAGATCTCAGAATATTTTGAACAATCACAACTTATTTTATGGTTTCCCCTAGAGATTTGATGTTATTTACTATTTCTGCAACCCTTAAAAAGAAGCTGGCAATGTCTTCATCATCATTCATTTTTAAGTTCTCAAACTGGGCTCTATAGACTTGAAGTTTGGCAGTATTTACCTTCTTTTCTCCCTCATGGATATTCTCTAGGGTATGCCACATATCTTTGGCAGTCTCTTTGTGCATTAATTTGATAAATTTTGCCTCACACAATCCATTTAAGATGGCATTCATGGTTTTTGCGTTAGCAACAAAATCTTGTTTGGTTTCTTTCTCTAAGTCAGTTTCCTTTGGGGCATATCCCAATTCCACAGTAGCCCAAACTTCTATTCCTAGAGACATTATGTATGTCCTCATTCTTATTTTCCAGAAGGCATAATTTGCACCCGTGAAAAAAGGGGCTTTATTGGTTGAGCATCCTTCTTTACTAGCCATCCTAGGGACCTAGGATCTCCTTTCAATTGTTAAACTGGTACAAAAGGAACCTGATTTGATACCAATTGTTGAATCCTTAGTTAAACTAAGAGGAGGGCGGGTGAATCAGTTTAATACATACATGAGCTTTTTAAACTTTTCATCAAAGTTATTTACAGCTTAATTTTATAACCAAATTAATATGTGAATAGTCTTAATATGTAGCAGCAAGTATTAAGTTAATGTGACACCAAACTTATTATGAGAGCAGCAAACATTAAGCAGATTGTATAGAACATATCAACACATAGGCAACATACATAGAGACAGCAGATATAAGTGGAAACCCATAAAGGGAGAAAACCACATCTTATTATTGTTGTGATGCAGAGGCAAGCTCCAACTCCCTCTCACCACTGTTTTTCTGCAGGCACCAACCCACAGGAGGCTCCAAACTCAGTCAGCTACAACTGACATCTATCAAGCTTCAACTTGATAGGGAAGCTCCAACTTCCTAAATCTATCAAAAGAAAATATTTGTTGATTTACCTTAGATATCAGCTCTGTTCTTTAGCATCTCTTTCTACTCCTCTCTTTTTCTTATCTTCTTTGCCTAAATTCTTCATACTCTGCCTTCTCAAAAAAATCTCTCTCTACATATCAATCTAATATGATTTATATAGTTTTCCTCATAGCATTTCGTATTCCATAAGGAATTCAAAGTGAATAGCCCTGACTCTTTGTCTTCTGCCTCCTCACTTCTCTATCCAGCTCATTCAGAAAATCTCAGCAATTTATACAACTTTCAGTTTTACAGTGGAGTTTTATTACCTATGGAGACTTGCCAGTGCATCACAGACAATATAAACCAATCAAAAATGTATACATTCAGTTACAATGAGGATTAAAAATCAACCCATTCAGTTTTGGATCACCGTGTTTGTCTTTTTTGTGACTGTGTCTATCCTTTTCGGCTTTGTTTGATCTCCTGTTCACTGTCGTGGTGTAACTGTTGCATATATGTAACTGCGCTTTTTATAAAATGAAATTCAATTCTTGGCATAATAATAAGCGTTTTTAACATATAAACTGCTGCTTTGTATAAATCAGATAACTCTTGGCAATATAACAATAATAAATCATTTTAATACATAAAATGCCCTTTCAGGCCCACTCGCCGAGCTTGCTTTATTCTCCGATACGATGCATCACCTCTTGACTACTTTCGATTGTGATTAATTGCAATCGCAACTTCTAGTTGTATGTTCTGATGCTTCGATGCTCCAATGCTCTCACTCCAATCCGATGATTCACTGTTCACTGCACTTCACTGTGCCGATGCGATGGTTCACTGTTCACAGCTCTTCACTGTGTCGATGCGATGAATCACTCGGATGCGATGGTTCACTGTGATGCCGGAACTCAAACACATATGAATCACAATTCATAAACCCATCGGGTCCACATATTTATCACAATTGCAATCGGAATGTTTATTGACATGCTCCGATGCCACACTTCTCTCCGATGCGATTTGTGAGAATCCCACCTTATAGGACTTCGTTTGTATTAAACCAAAACAATGGAGTGCTACACATATATATACTTTGGTCCCCTGCATATAAAGCGCTACATATATAAGCTGTTGCATATATATAATTTGTTGCTTTAGCTTTTATGGATCCTCCAGCTAGGGTTAAGATTCTCGGAATTTTATGTAGAGGGGGTCCCACACTACATATATAATATCTTCCGTCAACATTATATGATGCCTTCAACATTATAATGAACCCTTTTTTTTTCATATTTAAATCCCCAGTGAACGCTTATATAATGTCCTTGGGCCCACAGTATATCATATGGTTCGCATATACAAACTCTTACATGCACATGGTTTCGTCATAATATATAGATCAACATATATATATATATATATATATATATATATATATATATATATATATATATATATATATATATATATATATATATATATATATATATATATATATATATATATATATTTATAGGATCACCAGATTAAGAGACCCTTAACAAACCTTTGACTTTGTGTAAAGCACCAATTATTAATTTTATTGTATCATATCAAACAATATATATATATATATATATATATATATATATATATATATATATATATATAGATGTTCCCCTCTTCAATAGTCACAAGCATTACCGTGCCGCAGACTTAAATTAAAACTTAAGCAAATAATTAACCATAATACCTACACTAATAACACTCGAGCTAAGGTTAAATTATCAACCACTGATATATTTTAAGGTCTTGGCCCATATTTCAATTAACTCTTGTTTTCCATCTAACCATTCAATCATCGAATTAACAATGATTGAAACTCAACATTATGCAAAAGTTCAAATGGGGCCCAGCAACATAAATCACCCTTCTCATCCGACGGTGGAGAACTTATCGCGTCGTCCAGGATGATCTGACGACCATCATGCCATATCATGTTTTTTATTGAGCTGAGCTTTAACCACTCAAACAAACGCCTTAAAGTTGTTTTGTAAAACCGCCTTAGGACACGTGGCCATCAATGACATATATCGTGTTCTTTTTTACAATTATGGTTACCACTTTAACTATCACGCGAACCCACTGGTTTTTTAGCGTCGGTTTTACTGTTCACATTTAGGGTTCCATTTATATTCATGGCTCCGCTTCATCAAATTCTTCGCGCCTTCGTAAATATATATACTCCGTTCAAAGGTTTCATTTCATATTTCTTTAGCACTTCAATCTATGAACTCCACCTTAACATATAAACCCCTGTTTCATTGTTATTTTAATACAACATTACCATAAGGTTTAACACCCAACTGCATTAGGTTTTTATTGCTTAACTCTTGGTTCCACGTCTTACCCTCCAGGTTCCATCTTAACCCTTAAACCTTTTATTATAAACATTTCGTTGTGCTCTCGCCACCTTCACATATTAAAAAACAACAGTTCTATCAGAATTGACACTGCTTATTCAAGATTGGAATCTGGATTCTGCAAAAACTCACTCTGTCTATATATGAAAGCTGCCATAGGATGAACGTTAATGGCTTTTCAACTTTGCGTTGTGGCCCTGAATATTCCCCTATTCTCTATGAGCTCTTCTCCATTGGAACCCCCTCTGGATCTTTGCACTCTCTGTCTATTCTGCTGCCCTGTCTTTGTATTCTCGGTATGTATAGTCTGTTGCTCTGTCAAATGTAAACTCCTGTCACTGTATTCTCTGTATGTATAGTATGTTGCCCTGTCAAATGTAAACAAACCCTCATTCACCAACCTGTCTTCTCCTTTGCCTCTGCTGTTGTCCTTTGCCATCAATGAAAACACTTCTAATAGAAAGAAATGTCGCAAAAATATTATACTTTTATTCCCAAAACATTAATAAAATAAAATAAAATGAAATAGAAAAATCTTATATTTATTTTACAAAAATTAAATATAAAACGCAATAAACTTACCAACTAATATATTTCAAAATATTTTAAGAAGAAGTAATTAAAAGTAAAGCAATTCACTTATTTTTTTAAAGAAGGAAGTGATTTATATATTTAATTGTTAATATAAAATTTATATTTAGCTTCAATTTTTTTTTATTAATAATTAAAATATTTAAGGTTAGTCATAATTAAAATATTTCACTCTCCAAAATTGATTAATATTGATGTGTTTCTAGAAATATATTAATAACATCAAAACCTAAACACTATATCTCATTGTCCATATTAAGTAAAATATTTCAATGTCATTTATATATTATATAATGAAATTCAATATATATATATATATATATATAGAATTATGGTTAAGACATCTCAGGTAGTTTTATTATTTTACATTTTGGTCATTTTTAATTTTCCAATTTTGGCTAAACTTTAGTATCTAAATAGCAAATATAAGAAATTTCTTAAGGCATCTTATCCATTTATGTATTCAAAATTCAATCTAAAGAATGAAAAACCACACACAATCATATATAAAACTAATATAGATTCACTTCAACTATAAATTTATCAAAAGTGGAGAAGAACTAAATTATTTTTCAAATTTTACACTAAAAAAATAAATTTCATATTAAAATAATGATAAATTTATCACAAGCATAAAAAAAAATTAAAAAAAAAATCTATCGATTACACACCATTGTTTAGATTTTACACTCTAAGACAAAATTTGTATATATTAAAATATTTTACACACTTAAAATGGATTTGTGCTCTTCTCCATAAAAACAAATTTTTGAAGAATTAAACATAGATTCTTTCTCCTCTCTTAAATTTCGATAACTCAAATTTAAACACCATCATCATAATCAATATTTATCAAATTCAATTATAGAAAAGTGAAACTTATAGGTAATCAGGTGCTCTACAGCCATGGTAAGGAAGTTCTTGGATTATGTTGGCTCGTTTATTATTCCATTAGTTACTTTAATGTTATACCTCAATAGTATATTAAATAAGAAAATCTTCACGATTTATATTTATAGATGTAACTTTTATTTTTAAAGTTATTGAAAATAATATTAAGATAATATTTTAAGAAAATAAAATACTGTAAAAAAACTAGTTTAAATAACAAAAATCAAGATTTTACCTCAATTTTTTTCACACCTGAAACTCCAATAAGTCGCACTAAAGACAAATCCATTTTTAACTTTCAAAGTTAGTTAAAAATAATATTATTGTGTGGTGATTTAGTACAATAATGGAAATGTGGTGTATGTATGGACTTAATAGTGTGGGAGGTGGTTGTCTAATTTAATTTTTTTTTTTGTGGAACTCAATTTTTCAATGGGTTTTTATATTTGTTTACTTGTTTTTTTTTAATTTCTTTTTTTTGTGGAACTCAATTTTTCAATGGGTTTTTATATTTGTTTACTTGTTTTTTTGGTATCACTAGTTTCTTTCTAGTAGTGGGTTTTTCTTAATCACTTATTTTTATCTATTCATAGTCTAACTAGACTGCTTTTTTTCCCTGAAAATCATGGAAATTCAGGTAAGATTTTAAGAAAATCTGGCCAGGATTTTTGTAAATCCAAGTTATAACTATCAAATTTTAATCTTTTGACTGCTTTAGAGGTTTTTGATGGTGTTGAATCCATTTACACCATCAAAATCATGATTCAAACTCTGTTACTGTAAGATTTTTGACAAGAATTGAAAACTGAAAAGAAGTGGAGCAGAGGATTGCTCTTCATAATATTATGAATTAATTAAATAAGACTACATTGGAAACATCAGCAATAAATGACTGGAGTTAAACTTGACTAAACTGGACTAATTAGAAACTGAACTGGACACTTGCACTGATAGTTTCGACACCTAGCAGGTGGTTGGGATTACATTCTCTAACTCTCCCCTTTAATTACAACAACATAAAAATTTAATTCAGATACCTGATGATCTATGTCTCAACGAGGCTTACAATTTAAAAATTGACTTTCATCTATATTTAGTTTTCTTCTTCTCTTTTTCCAAATTCTATGGCCTCTAAATTGTTTCATCATTTTATTCTTGTTGTATTCTTCAAACCTCTGTTTCTTTATTTGCTGGTGCAGGTATTTTACTATTCCAGGTTGTCTAAGCATGTCCTATACTTCTCCAAGAAATGTGGGTTGTTGCCACATATTTTCTTCTGTAGTGTGCTTTTCATCATCCATCTGCTACAACATAAGATTAGAATAATATCTTATTTCTTCAAAACTCCAATGCATGAAAATTTCATTGACATGTTCATCATGCATGTCATCTTCAACATTCATATCTACATCTATGTAGATCTCATCCAAACATGGTGTTGTAAGCCATGTTTCAATAAACTTTAACTCTTCTTCATAATCTGTTTGTTTACCTGCACACTGAAAATCAATGTTAGAATTAAAAATATTTGCAGAACGACATTCGTTCTGGTATTTCTACTTTGCAACAAGAGCTTTCTCCTGTTGTGTTTCCTTTTCTACTTCTGCCTCTATCTATGTTTTTTCTTTCCCTTTGTAGACTTATTTCTTTGCTTCTGTCTCTACCTCTTTCTCTGTTTATTCCTTCTGCTCTGCAATGAGAGCTTTCTGTTGTTGGGCTTCCTTCTCTGCCTCTTTCTCTGTTTTTTATTTCCCTTTGCACATTGTCTTTATCTTTGTCTTTGTCTCTTCTCCACTAACCTGTAATGTTGCAAACAGGTTTTCTTCCACTAACTGAAGCGGAATTATCTCACCAAATAGCATCATTTCAATATCATGTTTTAGTTGCATCCTCTGCAACCAGTCATCATTAGCCAAAAATTCTATATCAAAGTTTACATCAACCATCAAATTTTCATCAGCAAGTTGTGTTGCTCGATTCTCCATATCATCATTGGCAAGTTGTGTTGCAGGAATCAACAAGTCATCATTAGAAAACTTTGTTGCTGGAATCTTCAAGTCTTTAACAGCAAGCTCTGTTGTTGAATTCATCAAAACATCATCAGCAAGCTTTGTTTCTGGAATCACCAGATCTTTGTGTACAGTGGGGTTGAGAAGCATCTTCATGCTCTCTCTCTGTTTCTTCTGCAATTTCTTCACAGACATCATCCACCTGTGACTACGCACATTTGGATTCAACAAACTCTTCATCTTGATGTATATCTACTGCTACAGATCCACCTTCATCTTCAACTTCAATGCTCCCACTTGTACCAAAACACCTCTCAAGGGTATCACATGCCTCCTTAGCTATCTTGGCATCTGATATCAGAGGGAGAATGATGTCTTTGACAGATTCTTTTATGCATCTTAATGCATAGGCATATTTTTGCCTCTTTATTTCTAGATATAAAAATATCTCGAACATCTTCTGTTTTTGCTTTAGCCTCTTGGCTTTTCCCATGACCTCGTTGATTGGTTTCCACAAACAGACGAGTCTACATATGCATCGAATACCTTGCTTCTAAAAATTTTCTTTCCTCAAAAAATATCCTTTTAATCATTCACTTTCACTTTCTCACATCACAATTTTAAGTTTTTTAATTAAAAAAAATCCAAAAAAAAATTCCTTTTCTCAACAAAATCTCCTTTAAATTTTTAAAAAATATCTTTTAAAAATTGCAGCCATTTTCTTTTCCTTAACCTTTGAAAATTTAAAGTTTTTTTTTCAAAAAAAAACTTTAATAAAAAAACTTTCTTTCTTCACATAAAATGGCTTTCTCCTTTTTTTAAATCGACACTTCAAAAAAACATTTCTAAAAGAACTTTAGTCCATTAAAGGAGTGGTGATTTTCTTTAAAAAATGCCTCCATACCTTCATGTATTTTGGGCCATCAATTTTTGTGGCACGTGCATTGATTTGAATCATTTTAATCAAACGATAATCACCTTAACGCAAAGGCTTGAAGCTGCACCCACGTGAGTTTGGAATCTGTGAAAGTCACCCCTCTTTAACGTGATTCGTTAATCTTCTGAGATGCGTTATAACACTGAACATGCTTTATCAACAACTGAGTTGCGTTAGTAACGCATTGGATAACTCCTTTGGCTGCGTTAATAATGTTGAGCCTCCAACAAAACAGTGCGTTACGACTGGATGCACATCAAATTAAAACCTCAGCTTTTTTCGAATTTGTTTTCTTCAATTTGTTTCGCAGGCACCTTCACAGGCTTCGCCTGGATTTTTCTTTCTTTCTTTTTTCTTCTTCACAGGAGGTGTCTTTAACTTTCCTCAAACTTCTTATGCTCTGTCAAAGAGTCTTATGCAAGGCTCGCCTCTCCTCTCTACTACTCCAACTTGGCTCTGTTGCTGCTCTCTGGTGACGCTTATGCAATCTAGCTCTGATACCATGACAAGAATTGAAAACTAAAAAGAAGTGGAGCAGAGGATTTCTCTTCACAATATTATGAATTACTTAAATAAGATTACATTGGAAACATTAGCAATAAATGACTGGAGTTACACTCGACTAAACTAGACTAATTATAAAATGAACTAGACACTTGGAATGACGGTTTCGACACCTAGTAGGTGGTTGGGATTACATTCTCTAACAGTTTTTAAAAAAAATTTGGCTCAAATTCTGGTCAATTTTGACCATCCGGGAAATTCCTCTGTCTCGTTAGACAACTCCTTTTTATCTATTCCTTCTCTTTTTATTAGCATGCCCCATTTCTTTGTTAGTCATTTTCTGGTGGTGTAAGTGAGTCTATTGTCATGGTACAATAATGTACTCCTGCCCACAAAGGTGGCATCAATATTTGATGGAGGTAAATTCCCAAGGCTTAACGAAGTTTCAACATGGGTTTTTGCTAAGTAGGCCCATAACATGGTATGGAAGGAGCCTAGTAAGTTTACGAAAAAACTGAAAAATGATCGAGCTTGTACCTTAGACTCCATTTTATTAGTGAATATCATAGATCAAGTTCATAATTCTAGCGATACTCAGAGAATATAGAACCAATATCATTTGACAATATATCTCAATTTGAAAATCATATTGTTACAAGAAAAGGTCATGATGAATAGGCATGAGGCAAATGAATAAATTCTTCAGATGTGGGAAAAGGTTGTGCTAGGCCAAAATGAATTGAGGCTCCATCCAAAACACATTGAAGAGAAATTTCCTTCAAGATTTAGTACCAATGGAGGAAACAAAGAGAAACCCGTGTAACACCTAGCTTATTTACCACTTACAATTACCATAATAAAAAAAATTACAAATACCTACACAGTAAAATTTCTTAAACTATATACGATTAAACACAAAGTCCTAAATATGGATGTATATATATAAAGTCACAGCTCATATAATTGCAACATAAATAATTCACATTGCATACCGGTTATCATATATACTAAGTTCTACGAAATTATTTTATGTCTTGCCAACCCATAGGTCTATCAACGGAGTACCATTCATTTAATTCTTGGGTAAGTTCTTGCGTACATACCAGATATTTAAAACCTAAAAAATATGGGTTGTGTTCCATATCTAAAATATAATTCGGTTTTATTTAATGTTATTATATTTTATTTCAAAAGACCATCTCGATTTCTTGTCAGCAATTAAATGTCTATCTTTGATTATCGTTCGTTTTGGTCACATCTGTCCTGTTGTCCTGTGGCCTTCTCCGTCATTGGATCTCAGCTTCATGTGATCGACAATGTTTAGGATGGATGGGTTGGGTTAGGGTAACCACCCACCCCCATCTCCCACCTCGAGCTCATTGTATCGTTATTTTGTTGGAAAAACCTTGGCTCTGCAATCTCCTCTTTCACTGGCCAAACAATATATCGTTATCCTCATGTCCAATCTGGTGATTCGCACAGTACATCTTTTGAATCCATACTATGGCTCTCCAAAAGGCTGCAAGCTCTTCGTCTCACAATTTCGACCATGGCTTACTCCTTTCCTAGGTTCCGCAGCGTCGTGCAATTCTCCACTGTCTACAGCTAGTCTTCACTTTCTTGGCAACAGGGTAAGCCCTCTTTGGTAACAATTTCTCTTATAGTAGTTTTCAATATCAGATGCAAGGGATTTTATCTTTTATTTATTGTTTTAAATGTCTTATTTTAAGCTTCACCGAGGTTTTATAACCCTCCTTTTTTTTTCTTCTGTATCTATGGGGTTTTGACTAGATATCGCTTAAAGCTTGCGGCATTCTAGAATGAAGACCTAGCATTGCCCATTTCTTTTAATACCACCGGTAAGTGCTATTAATGTCCTCTCCACTGATTCTTTTACATGGTCGCAATGTAACACTTGGTCTCCCTTCGCTTACCTTGTAAGCGAGGAACCAAGCCTCGGTGAAAGATTTAGATGCGTATTTAGGTTCTGCATGTTTAATGACAAATGGAAGCCATATGAGCTCCTCTCTGGTTTGATCTTACTACTCTTATGTATAAATGTATAAATTAAGTTTCTCTCTGCTCTTAGAGATATTTTCATTTAAACAAGGGTTTCAGATTCCTTTTTTTAAGGTTACACCTTACTTGACGTTGTAAATGGTTATTTATAATTTCCTCAATAGTGATACTTGTACTACTTAGCTATTGTTTAACTGTTTTTATTCAATAGAGGTTTTTGAATCGAACAGTATGGTTAAATTATAGTTTTCTAGTTTTTTTTTTTGAATTTCAAGGACTCTGTATATATATATATATATCTAGTATTTTTGCTCCAATTTCAATAGTTAAACAATTGCACGTTTTATTGGAATCGACATTCTCGTATTTCCCCATTCATGGCATACTCTTCTAGATTCATTATAGAGATTTCTTCATTTATCATCAGAGTGCACTCTCAATACTCTAGTAATAATTCTGTTGGGACCAGAACCAAGATCTTATATGAGGTTTTGGCTCTAAACCCACATGAATTTATGTTGCCTTACATTGAGATTTCGGAAATATTATTATGTCGTTTTGCACAGATATGGTCCATCTTGTCTATTTCTGTTATTGAATAAATGATTGCTATACCGTAAACCATAAAGGCCAGCACTCTTACCTTCTATGTGTGTTCTTGAATGTTCTTCCTTGTCTTTAATATTGATTAGAAAGTTCTAAAGAGAAGTATTGTTTTCCATTTAAATATAAAGACTATATTCAATTGTTTTCTGAGGTTTTCCATTTCCTAAAAAGCCATTTCTTACACATTCAGTTGTTCCTAGAATGTTCTACTATAAAGAAATTTTTGTTCCTTGTACAGTACATTATAAATGGAAATTCAAGTTTATGTTCTCTTATAACTCACACTTTGTCCTAGTACAGTGAAAGTAAAAAAAATAAATCTTCATATACATCATCATTTGCATTCCATTTCTTATGCAGTAATAGAAATAAATTTATGGTTCATATTTATATATCTGCATTCTAATCTTGTACAGAAGAATAATAAAATTCTATTATATTCATGTAGACTCATGTTCTTTTATTTTACAGTAGAAGAAGAAATAATATTGATATTTCCTATCTCTTTCACGGTTACTTTTGTCTATTATAAAATTTGTAACTAGCTATGGAATATCAAATAGTAAATTAAATGTTGTATGTACCTACCTCAGAGTTTAGGATTTTGTCTCAGTAACTGTCAGTCCACCCAACCATAAGCGAGGTGATTATGTCCTCTGCTCCCCCCTTTCTCCACACTAGGTCTGAGGAATTTGTATGAGACAAGAAGTCTAACCTCATGATTGAAAAATCTAGTCTAGCTTCTCTAGGGTAAGTTCCTTGATTTCCACTAGTACCTCCACTAGCTCTGGACAACTCACAACTAGCATACACTACTTAGACCCCTATCTCTTCTGCAAAGAACCACATTTCTTCCTAGAATTTTCCCTTAAATCCTTTCTGGAATGGTAACTATCAGAACTGTCTCAACCTCTTCCTGGGTTTCTTGGAATATTTTACCACACAGTTACTTTCACCTTTTACTCAAAATAAAAACTATCATTTAATTAAATTCTTTAAAATAATTGTCATGTGTTAATATCCTTAACAAATGCCTAATTCGTTTCTAATTCAAAATGTGTCAAATAACTTATGTAACAATGAGTAAAAATTAAAATACTAAATCAAGAAGTTACATCTTCCCCACTGAAGAAAAATACCGTCCTCAGTGTTCCTCATTTTTTGAGAACAATTCCGAAAAAGCCTCCACCAAAAGTTTTTCATCTTCCTAAGTAGCCTCCTCTGGGCCAAAGTGCTTCCACTACAATTTAACTTGGGGGATGACTCACTTCCGGAGCATTATTTCTCTCTGATCTAGGATATGTTGTGGTTCTACCAGGAACTCGTCATCCGGTTCTACCTGCAAGCTGTAAGATTTTGAATTAGTTCACATCAGAAAATCATTGTATGTAAATTGTATATCTTGTTTGAATTACAAGTATACCCTGCTAGTGTATGATGTGATTGGAATCATGTACATAATGCTTCAATATACACACATGAAATACATTGTGCACTAGTATATGGCTTGGTAAATCCAAATGATAGGCCATTGACCCTATCCTCTCTAAGTATTCGAAAGGTCCGCAGTAGCAGGGAGCAAACTTGGCACAAGCATTCCATCACAGAGTGCTTTTCTTTAGCTTGATTCTCACGTACACATGGTCCCCTACTGCAAATTCCCCAAAAGTTCCTTTCCTGCTTGCATAGACCTTTTTTCGGTCTTGAGGCACATTTATATTCTGTCTAATTTTCTTAACCTCCCACTCCATCTCTTCCAGCATATCTGATCCGAGAATCATTTTATTTTATGGGCTACTCCAGTTTATAGGATTTTGACACTATCTCCCATACGGTGCTTCAAAAGGGCTCATCTTAAGAGATTCTTCATATCCATTATTGTAAGAAAACTCAACCAAGTGTAGGTACTCCTCCCATTTCGTTGGTTGTTGCATGAAATACATGCGCAACATGTCTTTTAAAACTTGATTCACCCATTCTATTTTCCCATCCGTTTGCGAATGGTAGGCAGTGCTAAATTGTATAAGCGTTCCCAAGCCACTAAATAGTGTCTTCCAAAATGCTGATGTGAACTTCACATCACGATCTGAAATGACTACATAGGGAATACCATGTAGTCTAAAAATATCCTTCATAAAAATATCAGCAATTTGCACAGTCTTATAAGTAGATTGAATAGGAATAAAATGTGCCACTTTACTAAGTTTGTTGACTACCACCATAATCGAATTGTTATTCCTTTTGTTTCGAGGTAAACCCATAATAAATTCAAGGGAAGTAACTTCCCACTTCCATTCAGGCACTGGGATTGGTTGAAACAATCCCGTAGGGTGCTCATGTTCTACCTTAATCTGATGGCACTCTAGGCACTTGGTCAAAATATTCTGTTATGTACCTTCTCATTTTTGGCCAGGTATAGTATTTTCTTATTGTTGTCAACATCTTTTGGTAACCCAGATTCTCGGCATAGGTACTTCTATGATACTCATCCAAAATAATCCTTTTTAGACTTGCCTGGTTGGGAATATATATCCTCTTTTGAATAAGAAGTTATTTTTCATTGAGTTCGTATTCAGAATGTTTCCCCTGTTTCTCATCATCCTTTACTTGTTGCCACAAATTATGATATTATGGGACCTCCCTTGCTGCTTCCAAAATCTGGCCTTGAAAATTAGATTCATTTTTGTTGAAATATACTTCATAAATGTCGTGCAATTTTCTGCTCAAGGCATCCGCCACCTTGTTCTCTTTTCCTTTTACATGCTGAATGTTGAAATCAAATTCGTTAAGAAACGCATTCCATCTTACTTGGCGGGCATTCAAATCGGCCTGCTTAAAGTAACTGGTTAAGCTACTATGATTGGTCCTCAACACAAATCTATTTCCTAGAAGATAATGCCTCCATATTCGCAAGGCATGTACAACTGCAGTCAGTTCCAAATCATATGCTGAATATTTCTGCTCATAATCCTTCAACTTCCTAGATTCATATGCTATGACTTTTCCTTCCTGGGTCAACACTTCTCCTACCCCATATTTACATGCATCATTACATACTTCTAATTCCTTGCTTGGATCTGCTACCTTCAAAACAGGAGCAGTGGTTAACAATTATTTTACTAACACAAAACTATTTTGGCATTCTTGTTTCCACTTGAAGACTCTTCCTTTCCTTTGCAAAGAAGTAATAGGATAAGCTATTTTGGAGAAACCATTAATAAATCATCGGTAGTAACAAGCCAAACCCAAAAACAAGCGTATTTCCACCACATTCTTTGGTACCTTCCATTCCATAATTGTTTTTATCTTTTATGGGTCCACAACTATTCCTTTTGTTGAAATTACATGCCCCAAGTATTGGACATTCTCCTTAAAGAAATCACATTTACTAAACTTAGAATAGATTTGATGCTCTCTTAGCATTTTCAGCAGAATACGCAGATGTTATTTGTGCTTTTCCTCATTCTTAGAGTAAATTAAAATATCATCAATAAATATTAACACAAACTTATCCAAATATGGGTGGAAAATCCCATGCATTAAACTCATAAATGTTTATGGTGTGTTGGTTAACCCAAATGGTAGCACCACAAACTCGTAGTGTCCATACATGGTACAGAAAGTTGTTTTGCTTATATCTTCATCCTTGATTTGGATATGATGGTAGCCTAACCTTAAGTCAATTTTGGAGAATATTGTATCTCCCTTGACTTGGTCAAATAAATCATCAATGCGCGGCGGGGGGTACTTGTTTTTAATAGTCAAGTTGTTGAGCTGACGATAATACATACACGTACGCATAGTACCATCCTTCTTCCTTAAAAATAGTGTCGATGCTCCCCATGGGGACACACTTGGCCGAATATAACCTTTATTCATCAAATCCTGCAATTTCATTTTTAACTCTGCTAATTTTGGTACACTCATTTTGTAGGGATTCTGGGACACAGGTGCTGCTCTAGGTATTAACTGAATAGTAAAATCAATATCTCTTTTTGGTGGTAGCCCTAGAATCTCCTCAGGAAAAACATCTTGAAATTCTTGCACAACCAGAATATTTTCTAAGATAGAAGTCTTGTCTTTTGTATTGGTGAACCCAACTTTAATTTCATAAAGCTGGCAGCCCTTTATTATACATTTACTTAGTTGTGATGCAGTAATGGGCCGCAACTTCAAAGGATTTTTAATGCCCTACAGTTCTTGTCTTGACCCACCATTATACTTGACATGTATAACCTTATTCTTATAGTCCACCAAATACCAGTGTCTTTCCAGCCAATCCATCCCCAGCAATATATCATAAGAGCCCAATGGTAGAACATTGAGTTCCACAGTCATGTGCTAGTCCCAAATTTTAAATTCACAGTCGCGTACCTTAGTATGAACCCATCTTCTAGTCCCTGTAGCCAGCTTAAAGAGCCATGGAGTTTTAAATTTTTGTTCTTGCAATTTACTGTTTTCAACTGCACGAGGGTGTATCTAGCTCAAACTGGCACCAGGATCAAATATAATAGAAACATCTCGGGTTTGAATATTACCTTATAATTCTATAATGGTCGGTTGGTAATCCGCCTATCGATCCTCGAGTGCTGCGTTGATTCTGGGTATGTTTCGAGCTACATCCCCCACTGTTGACAGTTCTTGTAGATTTTTTGCCACCTCACTCCGACTTCGATGTGGATAGTTCTAAAATGATGAGCTTCTCCACATCCCCAGCATTGCAACGAGAGTTTCTGGGGTTGCCCAATATCTGGTCTACTAGAAGCTTCATTAGGCCTTTCTTCCCCCGTCCACTTAGTTCTATTTTGGCCTTTACCATTATGTTTGTTGAGTGGATGTCTTGTAGCATTCTTGAAATTGCTAGATCTGCTATTTATGTTATTGGAAAAACTATTCTGCCCCTTTTGAGGTGGCCAACTTTTCCCAACTTCTCCCTTCACCTTGGACTACTAACAACACATTCGTGCCTTCCTAATTGCTTCATCCATAGTCTTTGGATTCACAAACTCAATCATCTCCTTCATATGAATTGGAAAACTACTGAAAAAATAAGCACCTTAGCTTTTTCATCACGAAGGTAGGGTGCATATCATAATAAAGACGTGGATTTTGTAATAAATTCATCCATAAACATTTGGCCCAGTTTCAAATCATGAAACTCTAAAGACTTCTCATCATAAAATATTTCAATTAAGTACTTGTCTTTAAGGTACTGCTGAAACTCATCCCAAGTTACATCTTGGTCTTCTAATCCTCTTACGTTCTTCACTTCCTCCCACCACAATGTTTCTTTCTCCCACAACTGGTAGATGGCTAGGCGAGATTTAGTCTTGCTGTTATACTCATACACCTTAAAGTATTTATTCATATTTATAATCCAAGCCTCTGCCATTTCCTCCACCTCTCCTCAAACGTAGGAGGCATGATTTTCTAGAATTCTCCCTGTAACTTCTCTTTCTGCTTTTTCAACTTCTTCTCCTCCATAACATTTCCAGATTCTGGCTCATTATACGTTCAACTTTTATGGTTTTTTGGCATTTGAATGTCTTCCACATGATCATGTACTCCTTGGAGTTGATCCCTATTTTCGTGAGTATTTCTCTCAGCTCTTAGTTGTCAACTAGGAGGATTCTGTTTATCTGAAAAACTCTTCAATATCCTCTCTTGTTCTCTCATCAATATTTCGTTGTCAATGTGAACTTTAAGCATTTCTGTTTGTAGCTGTTGAACAATTTCCAGCAATCAATTTGTCTATCATTGTTGTTCTTCCAACATTATGCTTGTCTGTTGGTGCTGGTCCACACTTAGCTGCACCCACATCTCAGGACTGACTTCAGGATTGGTCACAAGATGAGTCTATCTCGTGTTTCTGAGTGGTGTTGACTTGATCCTCTTCTCATGATGATTTACAAGAATCTTGTTCCTATACTTATCACAATATTAATCATTAATTTTCATAAAATTCCCATCACAACAGTAAGTATGGTTCTGGCCCATTTGGCCCAGTTTATAACTTATGCTCTAATACCACTTGTAACGCCTATCTTATTTACCACTTACAATTACCATAACAAAAAAAAAAATTACAAATACCTACATGGTAGCATTTCTTAAATTATATATGATTAAACACAAAGTCCTAAATACGAATGTATATATATAAAGTCACAACACATAGAATTGCAACATAAATAATTCACATTGCATACTGGTTGTAATATATACTAAGTTATGCGAAATTATTTTACGTCTTGCCAACCCATAGGTATGTCAATGGAGTACCATTCATTTAATTCTCGGGTCAGTTCTTGCTTACAGCTACCAGATATTTCAAATCTAAACAATCTGGGTTGTGTTCTGTATCTAAAATCTACTCCAGTTTTATTTAATGTTATCATATTTTATTTCTAAATACCGTCTTGATTTCTTGTCAGCAATTAAATGTTTTTCCTTGATTATCATTTGTTTTGGTCACATTTGTCCTGTTGTCCTGGGGCCTTCTCCGTCATTAGATCTCGGCTTCGTGTGATCAATGATGTTTAGGATGGATGGGGTGGGTTATGGTAACCACCCAACCCCATCTCTCACCTCGAGCTCATTGCTTCATTATGTTGTTGGAAAAACCTTGGCTCTGCAATCTCCTCTTTCGCTGGCTGAACAATATATTGTTCTCCTCACGTCCAGTCTGGTGATTCGCACTATACATCCTGTGAAGCATACTATGGCTCTCCACAAGGCTGCAAGCACTCCGTCTCACAGTTTCCACCATGGCTTACTCCTTTCCGAGGTTCTGCAGCATCGTGCAATTCTCCACTGTCTATAGTAGGTCTTCATTTTCTTAGAAATAGGGTAAGCCCGCTTTGGTAAGAATTTATTTTACAGTAGTTTTCAATGTCAGATGCAAGGGTTTTTCTCTTTTCTTTGTTGTTTTAAATGTCTTCTTTTAAGCTTCACCGAGGTTTTCTAACCCACTTTTTTTTTTCTTTTGTCTCTATGGGGTTTTGACTAGATACTGCTTGAAGCTTGCAGCATTCCAGAATGAAGACCTGGCGTTGGCCATTTCTTTCAATACCACTGGTAAGTGCTACTAATGTCCTCTCTAGATATTGTTTTACATTTCTGCAATGTAACACTTGGTCTCCCTCTGTTTACCTTGCAGGCAAGGAACCAAGCTTCAGTGAAAGGTTTAGATGCGTATTTAGGTTCTATTTGTTTAATGAGGAAAGGAAGCCATATGAGATCCTCTCTGGCTTGATCTTATTGCTCTTATGTATAAATGTATAAATGAAGTTTCTCTCTTCTCTTAGAGATATTTTTGTTTAACCAAGGGTTTCATATTCCTTTTTTAAAGATGCGCCTTACTTGACATTGTAAATGGTTATTTAAAATTTCCTGAGCAATGATACTTGTACTACTTAGCTATTGTTTAACTGCTTTTATTCACTAGAGGTTTCCAAATCGAACAGTATGGTTAAATTGTAGTTTTCTTGTTTTGGTTTTTGCAATACAAGGACTCGGTATATATATATATATATATATATATATATATATATATATATATATATATATAGTCTTGCTGCTCAAAGTTCAATAGTTAAATGATTGCACGTTTTATTGGAATCGACATTCTCGTCTTTCCCCATTCATGACATAATCATCTAGATTCACTTTAGAGATTTCTTCGTTTATCATCAGAGTGCACTCTCAAACTCCGGTAATAATTCTGTTGGGACCGAAGCCAGCATCTTGTATGAGGTTTTGGCTCTAAATCCATATGAATTTCCGTTGCCTTATATTGAGAGCTCTGCAAGATTATTCTGTCGTTTTGCATAGATATGGTCCATCTTGCGTATTTTCTGTTATTGAATAAATGATTGCTATATCTTAAACCATAAAGGCCAGAACTCTTACCTTCTCTGCATGTTCTTGAATGTTCTTCCTTGTATTTACTTTTGATTACAAATTTCTAAATAGAAGTATTGTGGTTTCAGTATTACTTTCCATTTATATCTAAAGACTGTATTCAGTTGTTTTCTGAGGTTTTCCATTTCCTAGAAAGACATTTCTTACACATTCAATTGTTCCTAGAATGTTCTACTATACAGAAATTTATGTTCCTTGTACATTACATTATAAAGAGAAATTCAGGTTTATATTCTCTTATAATTCACACCTTGTCATAGTACAGTGAAAGTAAAAAAAAAAATCGATCTTTAGATATATCATTATTTGCATTTGCATTCTATTTCTTGTGCAGTAATAGAAATAAATTTCTTGGTCATCTTTATATATCTCCATTCCGATATTGCACAGAAGAATAATAAAACACTATTATATTCCTATAGACTCATGTTCTTTGCTTGTATAGTAGCAGAAGATATAATACTGATATTGCCTATCTCTTTCACATTTACTTTTGTTTGTTATAAAATTTGTAACTAGCTATGGAATATCAAATGGTAAATTAAATGTTGTATGTACCTACCTTAGAGTTTAGGATTTTTTCTCAGTAACTGTCGGTCCACCCAACCATGAGCGAGACGATTACGTCCTCTTCTCCCCCTTTCTCCACACCAGGTCTGAGAAATTTGTATCAGACAAGAAGTCTAACCTCAGGATCGAAAAATCCAGTCTAGCTTCTCTAGGGTAAGCTCCTTGAGTTCCACTGGTACCTCCACCAGCTCTAGACAACTCAGAACTAGCATACACTGCTTAGCCCCCTATTTCTTCTACACAAAACCCCATTCCTTCCTAGGATTTTCCCTTAAATCCTTTCTGGAATGGTAACTGTCAGAACTGTCTCAACCTCTTCCTGGATTTCTTGGAATGTTTTACCACACAGTTACTTTCACCTTTTACTCAAAATAAAAATTTTCATTTAATTAAATTCTTTAAAATAAAAGTCATGTGTTAATATCCTTAACATGTGCCTCATTGGTTTCTAATTCAGAATGTGTATAAATAACTTATGTAACAATAAGTAAAAAGTGAAAAACTAAATCAAGAAGTTACAAATAGGTACCATTAAGGCGGATGCATAATGTTCTCCATAATTTCATGCTTTTAGATTTTCAGTGTCAAATTTTTTTTCTATTAAGCTACCCCCGATACCTTCAAAGTTTCTAAACTTCTTATTAGGCCTCATTTAGATATGGTAAGCTAGTTTTTCAAGCTACGTGTTAATGCATGGTTGATGGCTTATCGCTTAAGTCATGGTTTGTGATTAATTTCATGTTGTCTTGTGGAAGGCTTAGTTTCCCTAATGGTAGGCCTTGTATAGGCAAGGCTTTAAATTTCAAAGTGTCTAGCATGCTTACTAGGTCTCATCTAGATATGGTAAGTTATTTTTTCAAACTATTTGTTAATGCATGGTAGGCCTCATTTAGATATGGTAAGCTAGTTTTTCAATTTATGTGTTAATGCATGGTTGATGGCTTATCGCTTAAGCCATGGTTTGTAATTGATTCCATATTGTTTTGTGAATGGTTGAGTTTCTCTAATGATAGGCCATTAATAGGAAAGGATTAAAATTTATAGTATCAATAATATACTAGAAAGTAAGTGTTTAATTATTTTAATAGGAGTGTCTATTTTGGAATATGACTTGAATAATTTTAATTTAATTGTAAATAATTATTAGATGGATGGTGGAGACCTAACCTCCACATAATATTCTATAATATGAAATTATTATTAGGCACATATCTAAGGTTGACATTTATTTCAAAAATAGTTGTGTCATTTTTTCCTTTTTAATGGAATTTATTAACTAAAAAGAAATGGCATATGGACATGTGTCATATAAGCATAAGTTCTGATTTTTTTGCATGTGGTACCAGACCACCATCTATTTGTCCATGATATTGTAATGAAAAATATCAATGGTAAAGTTGGGGTTAATCTCAATGACTAAGAATTACATTTTCTTTTAATTATATATATTTTCATAATATATTAATTCTTATAATTCTAAAAGAAATAATAAAATTGTAAATTAGTTAATTTGTATGCTTATTTTCAATAATGAAAATGTGAGATGTATTATGAGGCAAGTGTTTTGATAGATATCATAATTTTATATATATATATATATATATATATATATATATATAATATGATTCTTTTCATTGGGTTCTCTTAATACAATTTCAAGATTGAATCTAATTTTTTGTTATATAAATTACATTTTTTTAATGCATAACTAGATTTACCAGCCTAAAAATCCCTAAAAAAACTCTAATTACAAATATTAAACAAGTTATAATTTTAAAAAAAAAAAAAAATGTAAAAAAAATAAGTTAGATAAATATATTATAAAAAACATGTTTGTGATTAATTTGTAATATTAATTGAATCTAAATTATAAATATATTATTTTTTTATTATTTTAATATATTTATTATAATTTAAAATATAAATGTATTATATTTTCTTATTATTTTATTTTATTTTTTTAAATCTAACTATCCATTTTTTTCAAATTATATTTTTTATTTTCTTTACATCAATGAACAATTCAAATATATATGAACATGGTTTAAAATATAGAATCTATGTATTTAGGTTTAGAAAAATATTTAATATTTTTTTTCATTAATAAAATAATATGAATAAAAAATTGGATAGTGATTTCAAAATTTTAATTTAAATACTAATAATTATTAAATGTGTTTTAAAATCTAATCTCCATATAATATTTTAAAATATTTTAATAGTAAATACAAATTAAAAACTAAGGTTTATTTTCAAATTAGTTATGGATTTTTTGTCATCTTATTTAAAGATCTAATAAAAAAATCTTAAATTGAAGTTGAATCTTCTTAAATAATTTTAATGATAAAATAAGGTTGAATATTTATGATTAAAAATTTTGTTACATGTCTTTTCAAAGTGTATATATGTTTAAGTTATACATTAATTAATTTTATCATCAATAATAATAATAATAAAGAAATTATAATTTAGTTAATTTAATGCCAACACATATTTTTTTAATTTTACTAACTTGAAATATATAATAAATCAAGCTTTTTGATATTTTTTTATATATTGATACCTATAACCATTTACCTATAATATTCCATAAAAATAAAAATAAAAATAAATGCAACATATATAATATTTATGAGTTAAAAAAATTACATTAATTTAAAAAATTGTGATTATAAATTTTAATATATTATAATTCTGGCCTTTATATGTCATAGTGATTCTTTCTCGTAACATAAGAATTAAAATGTTTTCCTTTCACAACTAAATGAAATAATCAAATAACAAATATATAAATATTACTAATAAATATATTTATAATAGAACATTTTTCCAATAAACAGTTTTCATTTCTTTCAACAAAGTATTAAGGTTAAAAATCATAATGTTAATTAATTTGCATGTAAACACCAAAATATTTGCATAGATCAGTAAGATAAAAGAGAAAATTCCATAAATTCTAATCAAGATCTTTAGAAATTTCCTCTTTAAACCGATTAAAATATTATATGATTATATGATTATCAAATAACTTTTTGTTTTGTACCTATCTCATATGAAAAAATTAATTCATAATTTTAAATAATAATAGTAATTTTATGTATAATTATATAATATAAAAAATTAACATAAATGTTTGATAAAATTTATATTATATTTGTTTATACTTTAAGAACTGATTCTTTTTCCCCGGATGCAAGTGCTAGATAGCTCAGCAAGGCTACATGGGGCTGCCATGTGGATGACAACACGGCGCACCCATGTGCCTCGGCCTTGGGACGCCCATTGTTAGAAAATTAAATATTACAGAGCAATGCAACACATAAAATATGCGGAAAATACAAGCACACAAAACACATAAAACCAGAGAGACACAGATATATGTGGTTCACCCAATTTGGGCTACATCCACCCCGAACAGCCAGTCCTTCCTTTCTATTATCCAGCAAAAAATTGAAGAGACAAAACTTACAGCAGATCCACTGTAATATCCTCTGTTCTCTCTCACAGTCTCCCTATTTTTTTCCCACTCAGAGAATACACATTACAATATGCAGCCGCAATACAATACCCTCATAAAAGCGAGGGGCTGCCTTCTAGGGCAAAAAACCCTAAAATAAACATAACTTCTAGCGTCATATCATCCGCGTAATGAACGGGCCAGATTGACTAGAAATTACTATACTTTTACAAGGCAATTTTACATCTATTTTTGGCTTCGGGGGTGTTGCCCCCGAAACCCCCGCTGGGGGACCGCTAGCCCCCGGACCCTGCGGGGGGGACAAGTCCCCCCCACACCCCCTCGCATGCAAGGGTGTACAATTTTCCTCGGGTATACATCCAGCTAAAACAAAGATCTCTGAATTTGGAAGAAAATCAGGCTCCACACCCAACAATCTCCCACTTGGAGACTGATTGTAGCAACTCCACCGCTACTTCATTTGCTGGACAATGACTCCTCTTTAGACCTGGTTGTTCTTCATCTTCATCATCATCCTTGAATACCCATTGAAACTAAGCACATTTTCAATTTCTCCCTGGTTACAACTTTTGTTAGCATATATGCAGGATTCTGGCTAGTGTGTATCTTTTCCAGCTTCAACTCTCCATCTTCCAATACTGACCGTATGAAATGGTACTTGAGATTTATGTGTTTAGTCCTGGAATGAAATGTTGAGTTCTTTGCAAGATGAATGGCACTTTGGCTATCACTGAATAACGTGCCCATATCATGCATCTTACCCAATTCACCCATAAGCCTTTGTAACCAAATCATTTCTTTACTAGCCTCTGTAGCAGCAACATACTCTGCTTCTGTTGTTGAAAGTGAAACAACACTTTGGATTTTTGAAACCCAACTGACAGTTGTTCCACCTACAGTAAATACATATCCAGTAGTGCTCCTCTTGATATCTCTGTCACCAGCCATATCTGCATCAACATATCCCTGTAGAGCAATGTTTGAACCACCAAAGCATAATGCTTGATTTGTGGTACCTCTCAAATATCTGAGAATCCATTTTACTTCCATCCAATGTTCTTTTCCTGGATTATTCATGTACCTGCTTACAACTCCCATTGCATGTGCAATATCAGGCCTTGTGAAGACCATTGCATATATTAAGCTTCCAACTGTTAATGCATATGGAACTTTAGACATATAATCCATGTCTTCTTGGGTCTTTGGGCACATCTCCTTACTAAGTTTGAAATGGCTAGCAAAAGGTGTACTAACAAGTTTTGCATTGTGCATATTAAATATTTTCAACACCTTTTCTATGTACTCATTCTGAGACAGTGTTAATTTGCAATTTTTCTTGTCTCTAGTTATCCTCATACCATGGATTTGTTTTGCAGCTCCCAAATCCTTCATTGCAAATGAATTTGCCAATTTTATTTTGAGCACATTTATTTCCTGCATGTTAGATCCTGCAACAAGCATGTCATATACATACAATAACAATATAATATAGCTGCCATCATTTTGCCTTTTTAGATAAACACAATGATCAGAGTGACATCTAGTATAACCTTGTTTAGACATAAACTTGTCAAATTTTAGATACCACTGCCTTTGAGCCTGTTTTAACCCATACAAGCTCTTCTTTAACCTGCACGCCAATTTTTCTTTCCCTTTGACCTCATATCCTTCTGGTTGCTGCATGTATATCTCTTCCTCAAAATATCCATGGAGAAATGTTGTCTTTACATCTAACTCTTCAATATGTAAATCTTATGTTTCTAAGAGACTTAAGATATTTCTGATTGAAGTCATCTTAACAACAGGAGAAAATATTTCATCAAAATCAATACCTTTCTTCTGTGCAAACCCCTTCACCACAAGTCTAGCTTTGTACCTATATTTTCCTCCATCTTCTTCCTTCAGCCTGTAAACCCATTTATTCTGCAATGTAGTTTTACCTTCATGCAACCTGACTAAGTCCCAAGTCTGGTTATGCATTAAGGAGTCCATCTCTTCTTCCATGGCTAGCTCCCACTTCTTCCTGCTTTCAACCTGCATTGCTTCTTCATAACATTCAGGTTCACCAGAATCAGTCAGCAATAAATAATATAATGAAGGAGAGTATTGTTCAGGGGGTCTACTTATCCTGGTAGATCTTCTAACACCACTTTCAAGTGTTTGAGGGGCCTGTTGTTGTTGTGGTGGTTGTTGCTGCTGTGGTTGTTGATTATTATCATTTTCAAGCACCTTTACTTTTTCAGTTATCTCATCAAGAACCGTGTTGTGTAACCAGCTCCAAAAATAGAAGAAAAGAGATATCAACACCTTAGAAATAAGCCACTTCGAGGGGGCAACCTCCAATACATTACATAAATGAACAATTCTTGGATGATACAATTTACAAAACCCCCTTTCTATATATAGGAGTCCATGGGGCCATAATGTAATCCTAGTGGGCCACAATGTAATCCTAGCCGACCTAACAATAATAATTTAAGGGCACAATAATAACAAAATGGGGGTTACAAGGGTACAATAATAACAATAAGGGGGTTACACTAACAAAAATAAGGGACTATACTAGTAATCTAGGGACCTAACATGCCCCTCTCCTTCAAAAAAGTGTTGTCCTCAACGCTTGAGTAGCTCTGGGTGCTTCTGTATAAAATTCTCATCCTCCCATGTAGAATCTTCAGTGGGTAAGTTCTTCCACTTGATGAGATACTCTGAAATTGATCGATTCCGTAGTTGTCAAGTTCTTGTTTTCGTGACCGCTTCAGGTTCCAATATGATTTTTCCTTCCTCATCAAGTTCTGGAAATATTGTTTGAACTGGAAGATTTTCACCTATAACCTTCTTTAAGCATGAACATGGAAAATTGGATGCACTCGTGAAGAAGCAGGAAGCTCCAATTTGTATGCCATAGTACCAATCTTTTGCAACACCTTGTAAGGACCATAGTACTTTGGCGATAATTTATTATCCTTCTTAGCTTGTTTGAGGGACATTTGTTTGTATGGTTGTAGCCGTAAAAATACCCAATCTCCTACATCAAAACTTCTCTCACTGCGATGTTGATCTGCCTGTTGTTTCATTCGATTTTGTGCCAAATTCATGTTATCCTTTAAGAGTTGGAGAACTTCTTGCTGATGCTCGATGTGATCTTCCACTACTTGAACCTTTGAATTTTCCCTTAAAGATGATGTGATCGATGGTGGATGATATCCATAAAGTGCCATAAATGGGGTCATTTTTGTTGCAGTATGGAAGGAAGCGTTATACCACCATTCAGCGAGAGGTAACCACTTGACCCATTGTGTTTGTTTATCAGATACAAAACAATGAAGATATCCTTCCAAACATTTATTTACTATCTCTGTTTGACCATCAGATTGAGGATGATAAGATGAGCTATGAGCTAATTGAGTACCCAAACAAGAAAATAACTCCGTCCAAAAATTTCCAGTAAAAATGGGATCTTCGTCGCTCACAATAACCCTTGGGCTTCCATGTAGCTTTTGAATTCTGTCCATAAATGTAGTAGCAACTGTACTTGCTTTAAATGGATGAGATAATGCACAAAAGTGTGCATACTTGGTAAGTCTATCAACTACCACCATGATGACATTCTTTCCTTCTGACTTAGGTAAACCTGTGATAAAATCCATTGAAATCTCCTCCCAACGCTGACTTGGAATGGATAAAGGTTGTAGAAGTCCCGGGGTCTTAATTGTCTCCACTTTATTCTGCTGGCAAACCAAACATTCCGCCACAAACTTTTGAATATCAAATTTAAGGCCATCCCAAAAAAATTCTTTCTTCACCATGTGGTAAGTTTTTAAAAATCCTGAGTGTCCTCCTAAAGGAGAAGTGTGCAATTCCATAAGAATCTTTTATTTTAGTTGGGAATTTTTACAAAGATATAAGCGATCTTTGTACCATAAGGAATCATATTTCCAACTAAATGTATCAGATGTACTAGGATCTTGCTGCAACTTTTGAATGAGTGTCCATACATCTTTGTCCTTCTTCCATTCATCTCTTGCTTCGGTTATCCAATCTGGTTGGATAATAGAAATGGCACAAAGCAATGCTTCCACCTCTTCATTCTTTCTTGAGAGTGCATCTGCAACAACATTAAGCTTTCTTTTTTTGTAGATTATTTCAAAGGCATAACCCAAGATATTTGTGACCCATTTTTGCTGCTCTTCTGAAGATATTATTTGCTCCAAAAAGTGTTTAAGACTATCATGATCAGTTTTTACCTTGAAGTGTTTTCCCATTAGGTAAGTTCGCCATTTCTTTAGTGCATGCAGTATTGCTAACATTTCCTTCTCATAAATAGGTTTCTGTAAATAGTTTCCTTTGATTGGATGACTTTCAAAAGCAATGGGTCTTCCTTCCCACATTAAAACTGCACCAATTCCATTTCCTGAGGCATCACATTCCACAATAAAGGTTTTTGTGAAGTCTGGCGTAGCTAAGACCGGTGCTAGGCACATTGCCTCTTTAAGATGTTCAAAGGCCTTAGTTGCTTCACGAGTCCATGAAAATGCATCTTTCTTCAATAATGTTGTTAAAGGTGCTGCTATTATCCCATAATTCTTAACAAACTTGCGATAATACCTCGTTAACTCGAGAAATCCTTGCAACTAATTTATGGTTGTGGGGACTTTCCATTCCTTAATGGCTTTCATTTTGTTAGGGTATACCTTAACGCCCTCGTGAGATACAATATGACCCAGATATTCCACCTCTTGTACTCCAAAGAAACATTTGGATGTTTTTGCATATAATTGTTTCTCCCGCAATAGTTTGAGCACCCTGTCAACATGTTCAACATGATCCTTCCAAGACCTGCTATAGATTAGTATATCATCAAAAAATACTAGCACAAATTTTCTAAGGAAGGGTTTGAAAATGGAATTCATCAACCCTTGAAATGTAGAAGGTGCATTGGTAAGGCCAAAGGCATGACCAAAAATTCATAATGACCCTCATGAGTTCGAAATGCTGTTTTTGGAATATCTTCAGTCTTCATTCTAATTTGATGATATCCCGAACGAAGATCCAACTTGGTAAAATAAATTGCTCCATGTAATTCATCCAATAATTCATCAATCACAGGAATGGGAAATTTGTCTTTAATGGTGAGCTTATTGAGCTCCCTATAATCTAGACACATTCTCCATGATCCATGCTTCTTGTGTACCAATACTATAGAAGAAGAGAAAGAACTTTAACTAGGTTAAATTATACCTGCCTCTAACATTTATGCAATCATAAGTTCAATTTCTCTCTTTTGGAAGTAAGGATATCTATAAGGCCTGATGTTTGGAAGAACACTTCCTGGAATCAAATGAATAGCATGATCATGATCACGAATAGGTGGGAGTCCTTTGGGAGTTTCAAACACCTTGGTATGATTGTCCAAGACTTGTTGGAGATCTACAGAAATAGATGATTTTGATGTCGGAACTTCTAGTGAGCATAATTGTGCAATTACGCCTCGTTGTTCTTTCTTTAGAAGATTTGTCATGACATTAGAGCTTATTATCCGTCCCGAATTCCCTTCAATACCCCGTACTTCGAATTCCATTCCTTCTGAAAAAAAATTCAAGAAAAGTTCTTGAAAATTAAAAGCTACCATCCCTAAATATTGTAACCATTGTACTCCTAGTACAACATCAGCACCTCCCATAGGAATGGAAAGCATTGGACTAGTCAATACATATTCCCCCATTGTTAGCTTGATATTATGGCATTTTCCAGAGCAAATTATAGTTCCTCCATTTGCAACCATCACTTGACATTCTGGTGCTGGGTAGAGGAAACAATTTAATTCCTTGGCTACCTTACAATGAATAAAATTATGGGTGCTACCTGAATCACTCAACACTATTACCTTTTTCTTCTTGATTTGTCCTTATATCTTGAGAGTTTGAGGAGTGGTAATTCCTGCTAGTGCATTACACGATATGGTCGGATTCATTTCTTCCTCTTCTAGGGCTTGTTCCAGGTGTATATCCCCTTCTTGTTCATTTTCTTCTTCCTCTTCACAATCTATGTAAAATAATTTCTTCTCAGCACACTTATGACCTTTAGTGTATTTGCTATCACAACTATAGCAAAGCCCTTTTTCTCTTTTTTCTTCCAATTGTTGTGGTGTCAACCTTGTAGGTTGTGGAAATCTAGGCGTAGCAACACTTCCTTCTTTATAGAATTGAGTGGTAGGCTTCCTTTCGCCATAATTTTACATTCAACTTTTCTTGCCAACCTGAATGCTTTCTGCAATGAATCAGGTTCCAAAATGCGAACTTCATGTTGGATGTTATCCTTTAAAGTGCCTATGAAGAGATCAATCTTGTTTTCCTCTGGAATATCAGTTACCCTTATATTCAATTTTTGGAAGTCCTCAATGTGCTGCCCCACTAAACCCTTTTGTTTGAGATTTATCAATTGGCTAAAGAAGGTGTTGCTCTTTGTATCCTCATAATGTGCTATCATTTCTTCCGTAAAAATTGACCAAGTGACAATTTTTTTACTGGAGCAAAGCCATCGATACCATACAAATGTATTTTGTTCTAAATGTAAAGTTGCAATGCGTACCTTTTGTGTGTTTTGCACGTTATGGAGATCAAAATATTGCTCCATCTATAGTATCCATGTTACAGGATACTTTCCATCAAACTTCCTCATATCCATTTTTGGAATATGGTGGTTCTTCCCGCCAACATTAGAGTTTATGAAATCACGATTAACATTCATTTTTTTCTCATCATGAGGTTCTTCTACTATCTTTTCACCATTAGAAAACATTTCTTGTATCAACTTTGTCAAACCTTTGATGTCTGCTTTTAGATCATTCTTCATGTTTTCCATGTTGCTTTCCATGTTGTCTTTCATGTCATCCATCTTAGCTTCCACGCCAGCTTCCATGCCATCCATCTTAGCTTCCATGCCTTTCTTCAAACCGTTCATCTTCACTTCCACGCCCTTCTTAAAAACTTCCATTTCATTTTTTGTTGCTCTTTACAAGAGTGAAATTTTTTTCACTTGCTCTTGTAATTTTGATAGATCATGTTGCAATTCTTCATCTTCATGAGTCATAGTAGAGCCTTCTGAAGGCTTAATGGGTGTTGAATTATTTTTAAAGGGCATATTTTAGAACCCAACACTGATATCTATTCTACAATATGCCCTTGGAATCAATTCAAAGTGATTCTTCAAACAAGACTTATGCAATTCGGAAAAAAAAAATACACACCTTTTTCTTTCTTTTGAGGAGTTCGATATTGAAATTGGATTATCTCTATGATTGCAGCACTTCAATATTTGAATTTTGGTACCAACGTAGCCCTCTAAATTATCTTTCGAATGCCACAGGTCTGACCTGATTTGGATTCTCCAAGACAAAGTTGTATCCGATCTCTCACAATGACCTAATTTTGGACTGGTTCAGTAGAGTGAACTTGTACGACTTGCCATGTGTCAATATTTTGTCCTTCAGCTTTGAAACTGATAGCCAAGAAACTAAAATCCATTTAATTGTGACCACTTATTACGAAACTCCAATCCGATGCTCAGAGAGAGAGTTATGAAGATTTTTCCATGATCACCTCTTTGAGATGAAATTCTGGAGCCTGAAAAAGCACTACATTCCACAGATCATATCTCCGAAAAAATTGTGAACCAATATCTGAAATTTTTTAACGCGTTTCCTCAGGATTTTGGCTTCGCACCCTAAAAATTTCAGATTCTGAACCTTCGTATAAAAAACGTTATAGCGCAAATTCCACGATGACCTGTTTAGGAGCCTAAAAAAAGACCTAGCTTCCATAGATCATATCTCCGAAAATATTGCGAACCAAACTCTGAAATTTTTTGACGATGTTCCTTAGGATTTTGGCTTCGCACCCTACAAATTTCAACTTCTGACGCTTCGTAGAAAAAAATTTATAGTTAAAATTCCACGATGACCTATTTGGAGTAGCGAAACCCTAGAATCCAAAGCTCTGATACCAAATGTTGTGTAACCAGCTCCAAAAATAGAAGAAAAGAGATATCAACGCCTTAGAAATAAGCCACTTCGAGGGGGAAACCTCCAATACATTACATAAATGAACAATTCTGGGATGATACAATTTACAAAACCTCCTTTCTATATATAGGAGTCCATGGGGCCATAATGTAATCCTAGTGGGCCACAATGTAATCCTAGCTGACCTAACAATAATAATTTAAGGGCACAATAATAACAAAATGGGGGTTACAAGGGTACAATATTAACAATAAGGGGGTTACACTAACAACAATAAGGGACTATACTAGTAATATAGGGACCTAACAAACCGCGTATTCCTTGCTTTCTTTTTCCTATTTCTTTTCTTGCAATTGATTCTTATACAAGACCTTTTCATTGAATATTACATCTCTGCTCCTAATGATTTTTTGATTTTCATAATCATATAAGCGATAACCAAAATCATTAGCACCATATCCAATAAAGGTACATTTCTTTGATTTTTCCTCAAGCTTTGTTCTATTTTCTTTATTAATATGGACAAAGGCCTCACAACCAAATTGGTTTTAAAAAGTGTAGTTTACCTTTTTACCTGTCCATGCTTCCTCTGGAATACCACCATCCAAGGAACTTGAAGGCCCTCTGTTTATTAGATAAACAGCAGTATCTACAGCATCTGCCCAAAACTATAAAGGGAATCCTGCATGCAATCTCATGCACCTTGCACGCTCCATGATTGTTCTGTCCATCCTTTCTGACACACCATTTTCTTGTGGTGTTCTTAGAACTATCTTCTCTCTACAAATTCCATGCTCTGAACAGTACCTATCAAACTCTTTTCTGCAATATTCACCTCCATTGTCTGATCTGAGACACTTTAACTTCTTTCCTGTCTCAATCTCAACCAAATCTTTCCATTTCTTAAAAGTATCAAATACATCAGATTTATTTTGAATACAATAAATCCAAGTTTTTCTAGTTTCATCATCAATAAACGTAACATAATAGCGAGAGCCACCGAGAGATGATACCTGAGCAGGACCCCATACATTTGTATGCACAAGCTCCAGTTTTTCACTCTTCTTTTCTTTCCCAACTCTGAGAAATCTGACTCTCTTTTGTTTTCCATAAATGAAATTCTCACAGAAATCCAAATCAACATTATTCAAACCTGGCAACAAATTTCTTGAGTGAAGAATCTTCATCCCCTTCTCACTCATATGTCTGAGCCTATGATGCCATAGTGCTGCATCTGCTCCTTTGGAATTTAAAGCATTAACAGAGTTATAAATACCATTGCATAAATACAATGTACCAACCTTTTCTCCTTTTGTTATTACCAGGGCTCCTTTGGTGACCTTCCAAGCTTTATCTGTGAAAGTTGTCACACAACCTTCACCGCCTAACTGCCCTGTTGAAATCAGATTTTTCTTTAGATCTGGAACATGACTTACGTCCTTTAGTAGCCATTGGTTTCCATTCTGTTGTTTTACAAGAACCTTACCCATTCCAACAATTTTACAGGGTTTATCATCACCCAAATGAACTTGTCCAAAATCTCCTTGAACATAGTCATGATAATATTTCTTATCAGGTGTGGCATGGATTGAAGCCCCTGAATCTACAACCCAAGAATCAGTAACATTTTTGAAAGAAAGAATCAAAGCATCTTGTAACACATCACCTGTCACATTTGCTTCATGATTATTTTCTTGTTGTGCATCTCCTTCTTTTCCCTTCTGAGATCTATAGTCTTTCTTTAGGTGTCCTTTCTTTCCGCATTTCTAGAACACTATCCCCGATTTGGACTTGGATCTGCCTTTCCTTGATTTACTGTGATATCTCGAGCTCTTTCCTTTTTCCATTCTTCTTCCCCTAGACTCTGCACTCAAAGCATTACCCGATATCTCACCGGAGCTTTTCCGTAGCATTTCCTCGCTAAGGATAGCACCGACAACATCATCAAACTTTAAAGTACTAGATCTAGAGATAGAGTTACTAATGGCCATTGCTAAATCATTCCAACTCTTTGGCAATGAGCACAAGAATAACAGAGCTCTAAATTCATCATCAAAGTTTACCCCTACAGAAATTAACTAACTGGTAACTGTATTAAAATCATTTAAATGGTCTACAACAGATCCACCTTCTGACATCTTCAAATTAAATAGTCGTTTCATAAGAAATACCTTGTTTAAGGCTGAGGGTTTTTCATATAATTTCGCCAACGTCTACATCAAACCCTCTATTTTTGTTTCCTTCGAAATATTGAAGGCGACTGACGCCGCAAGGCACAACCGTATTATTCCGAGTGCCTTTATATCGAGAATGTTCCATTCTGCGTCTGTCATGGTCGTCAGCTTCTTTGCTTTTCCGCTCAATGGTAGGTACAGATCTTTCTGATACAGATAATCTTCTATTTGCATCTTCCACAGCGGGAAGTTTTGGTCGTTAAATTTCTCGACCCTAAACTTAGCATCTTCCGCCATTGCTCCGACTCGAACCAAGAACCCTTCTTTCCTGTGAGTTTATCAGCCAAATATACCTTCGGCTCTGATACCAGTTGTTAGAAAATTAAATATTACAGAGCAATGCAACACATAAAATATGCAGAAAATACAAGCACACAAAACACATAAAACCAAAGAGACACAGATATACGTGGTTCACCCAGTTTGGGCTGCGTCCACCCCAAACAACCAGTCCTTCCTTTCTATTATCTAGCAAAAAATTGAAGAGACAAAACCTACAACAGATCCATTGTAATATCCTCTGTTCTCTCTCACAGTCTCCCTGTCTATTTCCCGCTCAGAGAATACACATTACAATATGCAGCCACAATACAATACCCTCGTAAAATTGAGGGGTTGCCTTCTAGGGAAAAAAAACCTAAACTAAACATAACTTCTACCATCAGATCATCCGCCTAATGAACGACCCATATTGACTAGAAATTACTATACTTTTACAAGGCAATTTTACATCTATTTTTGGCTTCAGGGGCGCTGCCCCCAAAACCCCCACCGGGGGACCGCTGGCCCCTGGACCTCACGAGGGGGACAAGTCCCCCCCGCACCCCGCCGCATGCAAGGGTGTACAATTTTCCTGGGGTATAGATCCAGCTAAAACAAAGATCTCTGAATTTGGAAGAAAATCAGGCTCAACACCCAACACCCATTGCCTTAAATTTTCGCATGGACTGGGCTTTAAAGACCCATGCACCACCCTCCATGCGACATGCTCGGCGAGTCTTAGAATAACTCTCCTCTGCAACATGTTGTTCAGCACCCCTGCTATTTCTCTAGCTCTCCTGCCCGCTTTGGTCACTCTCCCTCTGGTTTTCTGGCTTCGACCCTCCCCTACTCAGGTGAGAGGCTTCTGGGCTCTTGCCTCTGCAACGGTTCCTCACTTGCCTGATTTCTCTCCCAAGTCGACCTCGATGCCTCGCCATCACCAGCAACGCTGTAGGTGAGCTAGGGGGAGGGGTCTCCCTTCACGTCCTCCTCTGTCCAATACCTTCCCCCAGGACCTGAATCTCCCCGTGGACTGGGCCATGACGAACTTGTAGCCCCCTGACCTCATGACTGCCTCAACTCCCTTGCTACTCCCCGACCCCTCCACTCCTCCCTCCTCCTCCTGCTGTAAACAGCGGGCCCATAAGTCCACCATCCCTACAGAGCCAACCTTCCTCCCTCGAAAGCTTAAAGCTCTCCCCATGCAGCCTGCCTCTAGCTCCAATTCTAAAGATAATGATATCAAGCCTGCGAAAGATAAGCGTCTTCCGGCACAGCGTCATTCGGGCTCCTCGTTGCGAAATGACGACTTCAACTTGAATGCCTCCCTAGACATTCCAACCACTCTGCAGGACGAAGCCATTTAGGACACTCTAGTGGAGTGCCTCGGGCTTCCAGTATCTCCTCGCACGCCACATGAGGACTCTGAGCCTGGGCTCAATTCTCTGGACTATGTCTACATCTGTCGCATTCTAGAAGAGGCATCTCCCTCCAACGACAAGAATGAAGGTTCTCCATAGCGTTCTCTCTTCAGTTTTTTTGCAGTATGGTGGTTTTTCATGTTACCTCTGTTAGTTCTTTCTACTTAATTTTGCACAGTTTTAAGGTTGGTTTCCCGCTGAGGGCAGCTCATTTTCCTTGGATTATCAGGGCTGGTTTCCCCTCTAGGGGCAGTCTAGGTTTTGACAGTGGTTTTTTGACTATTCCCTCCGAAATGGACCTGTCCATTTCTGAGGATGTGCAATGTAACTTATGGTTGATGATATAATAGAATTAGTTTTACTTAGAAAAAAAAAAGAACTGATTTATTTTTAGATTTTTTATTTTCTAATATAATTTTTATATCTTACAATTCAACTTAAACTTTACATCTTACGATTCAACTTAAACCCACATAAAATTAGTCATTATCTAGTTTAAAAAATTACATTTTAACTTGTTTACCAAAATAAATAAAAAACATTATAAACTATTTATTTTTTATTTATTTTTATTTAGACATCTAAAAATAAATATGAAACCTTGGGAAGTTATGTTTGTATGAGGGATCCAAAAGAAAAACTAAGATGCATTTTCTTTTCTTCTAATTTTCATCTATTTTTATCTTATTATACTAAATAATATATGTAATGACAAAAATAAATATATTTTATATATAAAAAAAAAATAATAAATAAAATAAAAAAATTCAAATTTTTAATGACATTTTTTTTCTAAATAACATCCTCATATACTTTGTGATATTTTTTATTTTTGAAGTTCCAGTAAATATATATATAAAAGGGTGCTCAGGCTACTATAAGTAATCAAATTACATATAACTCTACAATCCTCTATAAGATATAAATTAAACTACTCTTAATAACTCTGATTGCACAAGTCTCAATCGTGTCTTTGTTCGCATTATATTATGCTCATAAGAATTGATATTACATTAATTTCATATTGGTTCAAGGTCTTAAGCCAAAAAACACACCCAAGTTGTACATTTACTCATAAGATCCACAACTTATGTGCTTCAATTAAATTTCCGAACATTCTTTTTTTCTGTACAATTGTCTACCATTGGTGATGAAATTCATTGGGATTAACGTAATGCGACGGGTTATTATTTTAGTGCTTTCCACCGAGGAAGGCTCTGCAACACGCTTGGAGAGAAACATTCTGCTTCCGCAGTCCTACTCTTCTCGTCAATTTCCCTTTGGATAGAAGTAACTTGGTATCCTTACTGTTGCAACATTTTCATTTTCTTTTACAATGGTAGGGTTTATATATATATATATATATATATATATATATATATATATATATATATATATATATATATGTTTTACGTGGGTGCGTTATTGACAGTGCTTTAATGGATTGTTTTTTTTTTTTTTTTTTTTGGGTTGCAACATCATACCAAGAGCCTTGCATTGTGACGGCTCCCATTCAACTTTAGTGTCGTGCACATGCATTTTCTCTTTTTTTAATCAAACAATTTGTTAAAAGATAATGGATAATTTTTAATTTGTGAGAGTTAGTTCATGGAACCTTAGGACGGGAATTAGTTTCTATTTCTTAGGGAATGGTTCTAACTTCTCTACATCTATGTGTGATATATATTGATTTATTTGTATTGAGAATGTAGAGTGTTCTACAAAGTTAGACTCTCCTGGTTCAATCTCTCGATTGTAGAGCTAGCCAGTTTTTATTAATGAATTTAATCCATCATATTTTATCATGGTATTAGAGCTCCAGGGTTGAATCATAGCCGGAGTGTTGTGATCCCTGTGAGTATCCAAGTGCCAGAGGAGAAACCCCTAATGATTGAGTGAATTTTTTTTTCCTAGAATTGATCGGATTAGTGCGTTTTTCAGAGGAGGAATCACGTCGATTAGCACAAACTTGTGGAGGTTATCTATGCTAATAAGTGCGGATATGTGCTAGAAAATTGCTCTGATAGGACAATCCCTTATACAGTTTCATTCCCGGCGCGATCAACACGGAAATTGGTTCAGAAACCATGCCAATGAGGGAAAAGGAGATCTGGAAAACCGATATGTGCCAGTGTTTGCCCACTGATGAAGGGAAGATATCTGAGACAAATCTACTACCGGTGAAATTTTGTCGATGAGGGAAGAGATCTGACACAAATCTACAGCTGGTGAAAGTTCAACGATGAAGAACGAGATATGAAAGCAGATCTATTACCTGTGCCATATCATCGATGAAGGAAGAGATCTAAAGCATATATGTTAGATCTGTTTCTGGTGTAAGCTTGATGCAAAAGAGCCAGAGAGCCCATAGTGAAGAAAGTTTCATGGTGGAGCTAGAGATTTCGTCCTAAGAAACAGAAGAGGTCGTGGTAGAGGAGCCAAGAGCCTGTGGCGTAGTGTTCAGAGAAGCCTACTGGATTGATCACAGATCCAATAGATCTGTATCATGATAGCTGATTTCTGTAAGGATCTGGGGTAGATCCATTTTTCTTCCTGCCAATTACTCGAAGATTTTTTTAGAATCGTCAAGATGAACAATCCAATAATCAAAGCATACTTGAAGGAGAGCAACAAGCTCGATGGTTCCAATTACTCTAATTGGAAGTTCAAGATGAATACTATGCTGGAAGTGCAGAGTGCCTGGACGATTGCAAATGGGGATGAGCCAAAGCTAGCAGCAGGAGTCAGTCCAGGCACAACGATTCAAGGATGGGAGAAGAGAGAGAGAGAGCAAGGCAAAGACGACATTAAAGATGTCAGTGAAATACTGCATCATACCTCTTATTAGAGAATTCAAATCTACAAACGAAATATGGATGGTGTTGAAGGATCTACATGAGATCAGGAATACAAATCATCTCCTTTTCTTGAAAGCAAGATTCTCTCCATAAATATGGAGGATAATGAAACCATTGTTGCTTCCATATCGCATATCAAGGACCTTAAGAACAAATTGGCAGATATCAGCGAGACAGTTGTAGACACAGATTTGGTCACGATTACCATGAATGGTATGACTGACTATTACCAAATTTTTATCACTAGGATAAATGCAATGGAAAAAGCCCAAAATTTTGAATATTTCTCAGGAATATTAATGCAATAAGAAGAAATAAGATTGACTCTAAAACCCCAGAGTGCATATCTTGAATTAATGGCAAAGAAGAAATCCTTAAGAGCAAAAGGAAATTCATCACATCAAAACGGAGGAAACCCATAGAAAATACCAAATCAATATCAAGGTATGTACCCGAATAGGAACGGTTAAGTATTAAAATGTTTTTTTAATGGTAAAATCGGTCATATGTCTAAGTGTTGCAAAAAGAATAATTTTGATGAAGGAAAACAGAGACATAAAAGACATGTAGGTCATTTCGCAGATGATGACCATGTTCAGGGTTTTGATATTGTTCATGGTTGACTCTGATGAAAATGTCGAAGCAAACATCTGGTATGTGGATTCGGGAGCATCCACACACATGACAAGGAACATAAAATGGTTTGAATATTTCAAAGAAACCAACAATGGAGCGAAAATCTACCTTGGCAATGATAGAGGTTACCAGATCAAAGAGTACGAAAACATTCTTGTTATTTTTCCTTATGGTAATAGCATACACATTCAAAATGTAATTTATGTACCTAGAGTTACAAAGAATCTGACTTTTGTATCCATTATTACAGATCAGAACCTCAAGGTAGAATTCTTTAAATCTCATTGTTATATTAAAGATTTGTTGGATGGCATGAAGAATATTGCTTCAGGAATTCGAACAGGAGGTCTGTACAAATTAAATTTGAGGACAACACCACATCAAGCTTTGACATCATCGATTTTAGCTACAAAAGAGCTATGGCACCAAAGACTTAGTCACATCAACTTCAACAATGTGTTATTACTTCAAAAAAAGGAAATGGTAAGAGGTCTTCCTACTTTAAAAAAAGTGCATAATTATTATGAAGCTTGTGCATTAGGAAAAATTCATAGATAAGAACTTGTTCGAGTAGAAAAGAAAAAGAGAGAGATACTTGAATTAGTACATACTGACTTATGTGGACCTATGCAAACAAGGTCATTAGGAGGTGCACTGTATTTTCTATTGTTTGTTGATTAATCCACAAAGTTTTCTTAAGTATATTTTCTTAGTAAGAAAACCCATACATTTGAATATTTTAAGCATTTTAGAACTATGATTGAAAAGAAAACATGGAAGTATATAAATATTACCCACTCTGATGAAGGGGGAGAATACAAGAAGGTTGAATTCACCAAGTATTGTAAAGACCATGGAATATTGCATCAATTCATAGTAACCCATATTCCTCAGCAGAACGGAGTAGATGAAAGGAAGAACAAAACATTGGTGGAGTGTGGTCAGAGCATGCTGAAAGGTAATGATATTTCAAATGGTTTTTGGGTTGAAGCATTGAATACTGTATTTTATTTTAAAAATAGGAGTCCTACAAAAATTCTCGAGTTTAAAACTCCTTTTAAAGCATTGTATGGATTCAAATTGTAGTAAAATATTTTAGATTATTTGGCTCTAAAGCTTTTGCCCTTATTCCAAAGGAAGGCCAAAGAAAATTATATTCAAAATCCATCATATGTACCTTTGTAGGGTATTGTTAAGAATATAAAGCCTATAGATTGTTTAATTCCTCTACTCACAAATTTTTTGTCAATAGAGATGTCATGTTCTATGTGCAGGTTGATGATGAATCTAATAAAAGAAATGAAGAATGGGATATTCCTTTTTTGGTGGAAGGAATTGAAGAAGCAGGTGACAGCCATGAGAAGAAAAAAAAATCATAAGCAGAAATTTTAGATACAACAATCAAGCCTAGTCCTTCAAAGGAAATTCAAAATAGGTTGGAAGCCACACTAACGCTCTAAAGATTATGTAGGCAGACTCAATTTCCTGCTAGATATAGGGAAAATTCCTTTATAAATATTATGATGAACGTTGTAGAGCCTTCTAGTTATAAAGAATCCAATCAATCTAGTGAATGGAAAGAAGCGATGGAACAAGAATATGAATCAATTCTCAAAAACAACACTTGGGAGCTAGTTGGACTACTCGAAGGAAAAAAAACCATAGGCTGTAAATGATTGTTAAACCTAAGTTTAATGCATACAGAAGTATAGATATACCAAAATCTAGATTGGTAGCAAAGGGGTATTCACAAAAATAAGGTATTGATTATGAGGAAACCTTCGCCCCCGTAGCTAAACTAAATACTATTAGATGATGACTTCCTTAGCTACTACAAATCACTGGATGATTTACCAACTAGATGTAAAGTATGTGTTTTAAATGGAGAGTTGAAAGAGGAGGTTTACTTAGAGAAAATTGAGGGTTTTTTCTAGAAAGGGAAAGAAAATTTAGTTTGGAGATCAAAGAAATCTTTATATGGGCTAAAACAAGCACCTAGGTCATGGTATGAAAAGATAGATTCATTTTTTCTGCAACATAGTTACAATAGAACTAAAAACGACGCTAATATGCATACTGTGAATGATGAAAAGGGGTGTATAGTGTTGATTTCTTGGTATGTAGATGATCTAATTATTACAAGAGATTTTGTTGATCTAATCAAAGAAATCAAGGAGAAAATTTCACAAATGTTTGAAATGAAAGACCTTGGTGAACTAAGATACTGTTTGGGTTTTGAGATCTGGAGATATTCAGGACAAACTTTTCTATCACAGGGTGAGTATGTTAGGGTTCTACTTGAAAGATTCAGGATGGATCAGTGTAAGGCTACAACAGAACATTAAACTTCAAAGTCAGGATGGCTCTAAAGAGGAAAATGTGACACTCAGTCAACAGTTGGTTGGGTGTTTAATCTATTTAACCACTACTAGACCAAATTTGTCTTATGAATTTAGTGTGCTAATTCAATTCATGTCCAAGCCACTTGAGATTCATTGGATTGAAGCAAAAGGAGTTCTCAGGTATCTACAAGGAACCATAGATTATGGTATTATTTATACTGATTCTTCTAATGTTATATTGACAGGGTTTACAGATTCTGACTGGGCTGAAAATGTAGATGACATAATATCCATAATATTCTATGCATTTAGCATTATATCCAGGGTGATTTCATGGAGCAGTAAGAAGAAGAACATCATTTCCTTGTCCTTAGCGGAAGCAGAGTATCAAGGAATGTGTGCAACGACATATGAGGTAGTTTTGTTGTGGAAACTTCTCCAGGATGTCGGGGAGGAACAAAAAGATGCAAAAACTATCAGATGTGATAAGGATAGCTCAATCAACCTAGATAATAATCTGGTGTTCCACAAGAACACTAACCACATTGATACGCAATTCCACTTTGTCAGGGAGAAAGTTCAATCTAAGGAAATCCATCTTGTATATTGTAAAAATTGTGATAATGTTAATGAAATTTTCACCAAGCTTCTTGGAAAAATTAAATTTTAAATTTTTACAGATATGTTAGGTGTGTTTTTGAACCCCTTCTCCATTAAGGAGGAGTGTTAAAAGATAATGGAGAATCCTTGATTTGTGATATTTGGTTCACAGAACCTTAGGATAGGAATTAGTTTCTAGTTATTAGGGTATGGTTCTAACTTCCCTACATCTATGTGTACTGTATTGATTGAATTGTGTTGAGAATGTAGAGCATTCTACAGAGTCAGACTCTCCTAGTTCAGTCTCTCAATTGTAGAGCTCACTATTTTTTTATTAATGAATTCAATCCATCATATTTTATCACAAATGATTTTATAGAATGTTACTTTTTTTTTCTTGATAATTATTTCTTGTAATGTTAAATAAGGGTTTTCCCAGGGACCCTGTGATAGTCATGTATAAAGGATACTTTAGGTATCCAATTGATCATTTCTCCTTCTACCTACATTTTAACAAAAGTCTCGCATTATTTTTGTTTGATAGGTACAATTCTCTTTTGTAATTCATCCAAACATTCCAAGTTCATTCAAACTTTTTTAACCTAGGGTTTCATACCGAAGGTTAAAGTGGTTGAATATTAGTTAGGGTTGACAGACAAACCCTTCAAAGTTATTAACTTTTAATCTATATGTATAAGTTAACTCTTTGGAACCTACGGGCCTATGTTCACCACTATTGTCGAGGGCTATAACCATTTTGTTGGCATAAGCTATTCTTGCGATATGAATATTTTTCTTCTATTTTAATGCTTGTTGTACTAATTTCATGCCCCTTCCATACATATTTAAAATCGTTCGAGGATAGTTGTATTTATTTTATGGAATTAGATTGGCCTTTGAGAGTTTAATTGAGAGGAACATATTTATTTTGATATATAGCTACAGTGGAATAAATCCTGTGTTAATTTCATTTTTTGCATCGGTTATCTGCATTCTCTGTGTGTGTGCACAATGCGACTATACTGATAGTCAAATTGTTTTGATACTCATTTGAAAGGTGGGAATAGATTTGATATTAGAGTTCTTCGTTGTCAAGTTACTTGTAGAAACTTGTCTTCATTCTTTTAAATGTCGGAATTCATATTTATTTTCTTTCTGTACAAATTATTTTTGTTATAATTTATGTTACTCATCCTACTGACAAAGATAGTAGACAAAAGAGTGTTTGTTCTTCCACAATTCTATTGTTGTATGCTAATTTCAGAGATCTCGACAAGAATTCCTATAATAACTTTTGTTCTTGCTAAAATAAAATAATTGTTTCTTATGAGGCACAATTTCTAACAGTTATCTTATAATTTTATGTTATGTTATGTGAATTGTTATAGTCTGTACTCCTATGGAACCGAGGATTGTTCCTAGGTTGTTAATTTCCTTAGCTTGGCCTGGAACTAACCCCAAGTTCCTCACGTAGTATTGTTCTGGTCTCTTTTCTATTTCCCTCATCTATGACGGTTATTATCATTTTCCTTGGGGTTTTTTACATGTTATGTACCATAGTTTCCGTTTCCACACATCACAAAGATTCACTGTGTTTTTTAGCATATGTCATCTTCCTTTTTAGAATAGTATAGCCATAATTATGTACACAACTCACAATTTGAAATCCTTATAAATTACCATTTTTATTTTGTGAAAAAAATAAATAATAAAGAAGCACGTGTACTCATTGCTTTTCTATTTCTTTTAGTGGCCACAAAGTTTTTAAAAAAAAAAAACCTAATTTTCCCATAAGGAAAAGAATGACATGATTTGTAGAAAATTTCTACCAATATACACAAAAATAAAACTTCTTATTTGAGGTAATGAGTTATCTTCTCTCTTTTTTAGTGCCCCAGGTTCCTTTCCACCCTCGTCAACCTATTTTCCCAAACAGAGATATTTATCTTTAGGGAAAAGTGTAAATATCCATAAATGTCTGATAGGTGAAATTATTGTTGGAAATTAATTCCAACTGCAACTGAGCAGAAGGAGGATAGAAATTCAATTTTGATGGGAATTCTTGAAGGACATCAGCAGCAAAGTCTCGTTTTATTTTTACACTCCATCCTGCATTCAATTTCTAGTTTGAATAAGCCTGCAAATCCAATTTTTAGTTTAAAGGTCATAGCCTGTTTCTACATTAATATCTATGGTTTAAAACCATGCAACCTCTAGCATTTAAACTCCACGAAACCCCGCGTCTTATCCATTCATCTACCGCATTAAAGCCACCAACCACCGTTTACTCCAGCGCATTTGATTTGAACTCATTCCAAGTCCTTGCAACAAGCGGACCCCACAGTCCACGTAATCAAGTCCTTGACCAATTCGCTTCGTATCGCAAGGGAAGGAGCCTATGTCACCACACCCTCCAAACCATGTGATAAGCCTTGTCCCCTCCATTTCCAAGTCACAACTCCGTCAACCAATCATATGCATATCACATAGATTGATTTCGACATCACCTCATCCTCAAATCCACGTGATAAAATTTGGCCCACCATCGCCAGCCTGTCAAGCCTTGACCAATAGCAGCCCTCTTGCATTTTTTGAGTGCATAGTCAGAAGAATCTCAAATGGATGTGATAATTCATTGAAGGTTTTTTTCATAAAGTTTTGAAATCCGCAATGAAATTTTTTAAGGTTCTAAACCTTAAGTTTAATGTATTTCATTTCATGCGATGCGATAGTTTCATTTATTAAAGACTTTGGATTAAAGGTTTATAATATATATTGTAAACATATAATGTTTACAATATACATATGTTATAAAATGTTAGACAGTATGCAATGTATGCTCGAAGGCAATAAGCAAGAAAGCAGTGTGTGTGAAGCTATATGCCGAGAGATGAACAAAAGAAGAGCTCTGCATGTGTAGCAGCTAACTAAAGCATCATTTCGTTGTAAATCCAGAACAACATACATTCTAAGGGAAGAATTTTTTATGTTGTAACACTCAAGTATTTTTAAATGAAAGATAGTGTTTTTGTTCCACATCACTGTGCATACAAATTTTATTTAAATCTCTATGTTTAGAAGAGGAATTTTTATTTTTCTCTATGTTGTTATGAATAACCAAAAATTCCAACATGGTATCAGAGCTAGTCCAGGCTCTCAGTATTTACTGAAGAAGCTAAAGGAAGGAGTTTCTTGATGCTTTTGACCAAAAGTGTGAAGGTTTTGCAAAGTCAGGTATTTACCAAAACAAATTGTTGTGTTTGTTTTAAAAGAGTGCAGTCCAAAGAACTGTGAAAGATAAGCCTTTTAGAGACAGATTTTATCTCTCAGTAGTGAGAAGGTTTGGTTAGAAAACACAGTCAAGTTTTTGCATAGTTCTGTAAGATAGCTATGGCAAGAGCCAGCACAAGCACGAGTATGGGAAATACTAAACTCCCATAGTTCAATGGGAAGAACTATGAATATTGGGAAATCACAATGAGAGCCCCGTTTACCTCTCAAGATTTATGGGAGCTAGTTGAATATGGTTTAGAAGAACCATCAGATGAACAAGACTTTAATGCCTTAACACAGGCAGAGAGATATTGCTGAAGAGTAATAGGAAGAAGGACTCAAAAGCCCTCTTCTATCTCTATCAGGCAGTGCATGAAAGTATATTTCCAAGAATTGCAGCAACAAAGAAGTCTAAGGAGGCATGGGATACCCTCCAGACAGCCTACCAAGGTATGGAGAAGGTAAAGACAACAAAGCTTAAATTGATGAGAAGATACTTTAAAGTCATTTGCATGAAATATTCTGATACAATAGACTCATTCTTCACATTATTAATTGGGTTGGTCACCCAAATGAGATCTCATGGAGAAACAATATATGAAATAAGAATAGTGAAGAAAGTGTTGAGGAGCTTACCCTCAAGGTTTGACGTGATAATAACAACCAATTAAGAGACAAAGGATCTCTCAATGTTTACTATTGATGAGCTTCATACATCATTGATGACACATGAACAAATATTGAGCAGAACAACAAACTCATCTTTGGAGCATACCTTCAAGACCCAAATGTCATTTGGAAGAGGAAGAGGTCAGGGCTGATAAAACTATAGAGGAAAAGGTAGAGTCAGAAGCCAAAAAAGATGAGGAAGAAACAACCCTACAAATACTAGTGGAAGAGGCAGCAACCAAAGTCAGAATCAAAGCCAAGGCAGCAACCAACAAGGTGGAAAAAATCAAGCACATGGACAAAGGTATGATAAATCCCAAGTCCAATTCCATTACTGTAAAAAATATGGGCACTATGCCAATGAATGTAGGAATAAACAGAGTGACATGGGTAGTAGACCTAGTGCTAAGTTTACAAAAGAGAATCTCAGACAAGAAAATTTGTTTTTAGCATGTAATATGGCTGAAGAGAATAATGAAGATATATGGTTTCTAGATTCAGGATGTAGCAACCATATTAATGGAAACATTTCTATATTTTACATGTTAGATAAAAATGTGAAGTCTCAAGTAACATTGGGGACAGATAGTAAATTCTGTGTCATGGGAAAAGGTAGAGTAAGTGTTTTGACAAAGAAAGGAGAAAGAAAAACCATATCAGATGTTTACTATGTGCCTGGTATGAACTGTAACATTTTGTGCATTGGACAACTCATTTAGAAAGGCTACAATGTATTCTTTTAAAATGATGTATGTACCATCATGGACATACCACCAAGGAATCAAAGGATTACAAAAGTGAAGATGACAAGAAACAAAACTTTTCCTCTCAAGATGAGAGCAGATTTGAAGAAAGGAGCTGCAATGGCAGCAGTGACATAAGAGACATCCCAAAGAGAAGAAAAGGATGAAAAGTGGTTATGGCATTTGAGATTTGGACATCTCAACTTTGGAAGTCTAAATTTGTTACATAGAAAAGGAATTGTAGAGGGATGACCATTGATTGAGAAGCCAGACAATCTATGTGAAGGCTACATCTTGGGAAAACAACATAAAGAAATATTTCCATCAGGAAAGAGCATACGGGCAAAAACACCCTTAGAAATAGTCCATTATAATCTGTGTGGACCAATGCAAACACAATAATTAGCAAGAAGCCACTATATGTTAACCTTTATTGATGATTACACAAGAAAAACATGGGTATATTTCTTGAAGTTGAAGAGTGAAGTGTTTGAAAAGTTCTTCCACTTTAAAGATCTTGCTGAGAATAAAAATGGGTAGCATATTAAATTCTTAAGAACGGATAGAGGAGGAGAATATATCTCCAAATAATTTCTATGTTTTTGCAGAGAAAATGGGATTCATAAGAAATTTACAGCAAGATATACACCACAAAAAAATGGAGTTTCTGAAAGGAAAAATAGAACCATCATGGATATGGTAAGAAATATGTTGAAGAAAAAACACTTGCCAAACGAATATTGGGCTAAAGTTGTACACTGTGCAACATATGTTTTGAATAAATGCCCAACAAATAGTGTAATGAACAGAGTTCCTGAAGAAGCATGGAGTGCCATAAGGTAGTTTTTCACCCACATGAGGGTATTTAGTTGTGTGGCTTATGCACACATTCCAAATCAGCTAAGGAAGAAGTTAGACGGTAAGGGGGAGAAGTGCATATTTGTTGGATACAATGAAAAATACAAATCATACAGATTTTATAACCCATCTACCAATAAATTTATGATAAGCAGAGATGTACATTTTATTGAGGAAGAAGCTTGGGATGGAAGCATTGAGAAAATAGTGAATGTAAGAAGTTGTTTGTCTCATGATGAAGATGAGGAAGAAATGGCTGAAAGACATCCCTCATTGGCAGCACCATCTCCACCAACACAAGGACAGCAAGGGATACCAAAAGAAGGTATGAGAACACCCTTGAGAAGTGATGACAGTGCTTCTCCAAGCACATCACAAGGAGAAGATTTGAGTGCTTCTACAAGCACAAACTCAGAAAGTGAAAGAGGAACTAGATTCAGAAGTCTAAATGAAATTTATGAGCAAGAATAAGGTATGAACTCTTTATTTGCATTATATTGTCATGTATAAGATCCTATTCATTTTGAAGAAGCTGTAGAAGATAAGAAATGGAAAGATGCTATGGATGAAGAAATAAATTCAATAGAGAAAAATAAGACATTGGAATTAGTTGATCTCCCAAAAGGCAAAGAAGTAATTGGATTTAAATGGGTTTATAAAACAAAAAACAATGTTGAAGGTAAGATTTAAAGGCACAAGGCAAAACTTGTTGTGAAAGGATACAAGCAGCAACAAGAAAGAGATTATGAGGAAAATTTTGCATCAGTTGCAAGAATGGAAACAATAAGAGCAGTGTTGTCCATAGAAGCACAACACAAGTGGAAATTTTACCAAATGGATGTGAAATCGGCATTCCTAAATGGAGTATTGATGGAAGAGGTATATGTTGAAAAACCTCTAGGGTATGATAAAGAAGACCAAGAGCACAAGGTATGAAAATTGAAGAAAGCTCTGTATGGGCTGAAACAAGCACCAAGAGCATGGTATAGTAGGATAGATGCCTATTTACTCGAAAATTGGTTTGAAAAATGTGAAGGAGAAACCACATTATATATCAAAGAAAAACATGGTAAGATGTTCTTTGTTGTTTTGTATGTTGATGATGTTATATTTATAGGTAATGATACTTACCTCGTTGAGAATTTTAAAACAGTTATGAAGGATGAATTTGAAATGACTGATATGGGATTGTTGAGATACTTCTTAGGAATAGAAGTAGAGAGAAATGAAAATAAGATTTTTATTTCTCAAGCTAAATATGTGAAAGAATTTTTTGAAAGATTTAACATGCAGGATTGCAAAGTAGCAATTACTCCTATAGTGATGGGATTAAAACTGAGCATAGAAGACAACAACAAGGATTTAGATCCAAGTTTGTATAAGAGCATAGTTGGTAGCCTTATGTATTTGATTGGAACTAGGGTAGATATTATGCAGGCTGTGATTTTAATTTCCAGATTTATGGAAAGGCCAAAGGATACACATTGGCAAGTAGCAAAAATAATTCTGAAGTGTGTGAAAGGAACAAAGAGGTATGGAATTTTATACACCACTTCATAAAATTTTGAATTGATTGGATTTACTGACAATGATTGGGCTCAAAGTATAGATGAGAGGAAAAGCACCTCTAGATATCTTTTTCCATGTGGGATCAGGAGCCATTTCATGGGATTCTAAGATATAGCCAATTGTGGCTTTATAAATAGCAGAGGCAGAGTATGTGGCAGCTACAGCAACATCATGTCAAGAAGTATGGATGAGGAGAATTTTGAGAAGTTTGTGTCGTGAATAGGTAAAAGGCACAAAAATGTATTGTGATAATAGCTCAACTATAGCTTTATCCAAGAATTCAGTGTTTCATAAGAGGACAAAACACATTGATGCAAAGTATCACTACATCAGGGAGTTAGTAAACAATGGAGAAATTGTTTTACAACATTGCAAAATAGAAGAGCAATTTGCTCATATATTAACAAAACCATTGGGGCATAAGAGTTTTAACTTTCTCAGAAAATGTCTAGGTATGAAATAAAATAAGAGTTGTAATTAAGAGGGAGTGTCGGAAATTAATTCCAACTGCAACTGAGCAGAAGGAGGACATAAATTCAATTTTGATGAAAATTCTTGAAGGACAGCAGCAGCAAATTCTCGTTTTATTTTTACACTCCATCCTGCATTCAATTTCTGGTTTGAATAAGCCTGCAAATCCAATTTTTGGTTTAAATGTCATAGCCTATTTCTACATTAAGATATGTGGTTTAAAACCACGCAACCTCCAGCATTCAAACTCCACGAAACCTCGCTCCTTATCCATTCATCTACCGCATTAAAACCACCAACCATCGTTTACTCCCGTGCATTTGATTTGAATTCAATCCAAGTCCACGCGACGAGTGGACCACACATTCCACGTAATCAAGCCCTCGACCAATCCGCTTCGTATCGCAAGGGAAGGAGCCTACGTCACGACACCCTCCAAACCATGCGATAAGCCTTTTCCCCACCACTACCAAGTCATAACTCCGTTGACCAATCATATGCATATCACATAGATTGATGTCGACATCAGCCCATCCTAAAATATGTGCGATAAAATTTGTCCCACCATCGCCAGCGTGTCAAGCCTCGACCAATATTAGCAACACCTCAAATGGATGCGATAAGTCATTGAAGGTTTTTGGCATAAAGTTTTGAAATCAGCGATGAAATTTTTTAAGGTTATAAACCTTAAGTTTAATGTGTTTTGTTTTATGTGATGCAATAGTTTCATGTATTAAAGACTTAGGATTAAAGGTTTATAATATATATTGTAAACATATAATGTTTACAATATATATATGTGTGTGTGTGTGTGTGTGTGTGTGTGTGTTATAAAATGTTAGACAGTATGCAATGTATGCCCGAAGGCAGTAAGCAAGAAAGTTGTCTGTGTGAAGCTATATGCCAAGCGCAGAACAAAAGAAGAGTGCTATGTGTGCAACAGCTAACTGAAGAATCATTTTGTTGAAAATCCAGAACAACATAAGTTCTGAGATAATAATTTGTTTATGTTGTAACAGTTAAATATTTTTAAATGGAAGATAGTGTTTCTTTCCACATCACTGTGCATACAAATTTATGTTTAGAAGAGGAATTTTTATTTTCTTTATGTTGTTAGGAATAACCAGAAATTCCAACAATTCTCATTCGACATTTTCCATATTATTAATTGAATTGCAGTAAAATAAATATTAATGTTTAAAATTTTATGAGGCCTTGTATTATCTCACAATCTTCCAAGTTACTTTTAATAAAAGTAATTTAAAATATTTACTTAATTTCCTAAGAATGTTACATATTCCTCTCAAGTAAAACATCGTTCTTTGTGTTTCCTAGCCTTCAAGAAAGGAATTTACTTTACCAATAAAATTTTCTTCTTTCAAGTAGCCTCTTACGGGCTTCATAACACTTTAACCAGTGTTACAACTCACTTTTGTAGTACATTTTTTCCTTAGAGAAACTCAATCAAGAATACTCTGTCTCATTCAACCTACATCCACCATCACAATAATTGTCATTAATTTTCATTAATCATTTCCTAAGAAATATATATAATTATTCCAACCTTGTTACATGCATCATTAATTTCCTGCTATTTTTACGCAGTGGGCATCCATCATAACCCAACCAAGGTTACCCACCTACATGCACTATGAGTTAGCAGCATCATTGTAATCTCATTTATACTGGGAATAAATCCAAATCCTTTTTACTTACCCACTAGTGACACCAAATGAGAAGGACCACTACGAGTGGTTCCACCATAAATCTTAACCATTGAAGTATCCATTCCTTTTTCATTATTTACATAGTCGTAATAATTTTTTAGAAAACATTTACGATTTTTTTTTCAAATATAAATTGTAACTTGTGTCTTATTGTCGTGGTAGCATTACTATGTTGTTATGTTAGTAGCAACGGAATGAGATACATTAATTATGCATGAATATAAATTTTAGGTTGACCTCCTCTTCCTGCCATGTTTAAGTAGCTATATTGTTGGCTACTTTCGTCCAAGTAGACTTAAATATGCTCACCTTGGGTTTATTTTCTTTTTATTTATTTATTTTGGAATTTATGGAAAATAAAGAGCCTCTGCACAACATTCCTTCATTTCTCGCCCTTTCTGGTCCAACATTATAGGTTGCTGATAGAAGGTTATACTTAGCATTATTTTTTGTTCAACCATGGGTTCTCTTCCTTTTTCACTTGTTTACACGTTGACTCCTCATACAAATTAGGCTCTCTTCATAATAATAAAAAAATGCACCATTTGGCTGCAATATTTCGCTTTTCCACTTGTTTGTTTCATGTCATTTTTGCAATTTCGCTTGGTTGCTCCAGAAAATATAATCAACGTTTACTTTTTATACTGCAACATCAACTTACCTAGTCTTTGGTTAATTTTCATGTCAATCTATACTTTGTACAGCTACCATGGTATTCACTTTTTCGCATTACGACATATACATGTCACCATATACAATACACATCTACATATGTACATAAACACATTGCTGGACAATTTACACATTACCACATATAGTTCGAGAGACCACATCGTCTCTATTCTCGTAAGCTATGGCATACTGCCCCTTTTTCTCAATATAAGAGAACCTCATTCACATATATATAATAATGTTTCATATCAAAATTTCCTTCTTAATTTGGTTCAACATATAATTACTTTGTTTTTTATTTTTTATTTCTTCTATTCTAATGACCATGGCAGCCATGTCCAACATAATGGCGCTTACATAACTACAAAAGTATGTGTGAAATTCTAGGTCAAGGGTAAGAGAATTTCCTTTTGACACCTTAACGCCTCTCAGCTTCCCCAATATTTACTTTAGTTTGATTCTCTTGACATAATGATTTGTAAGCATATTTTTCTTTTAAGAAACTATTTGACGAGACTTAATTTGTATCTATAAAATCATTCAAAAGAATCATTAGAAATTCTTTTAAGGTATCTATTTGGGGTACCATGACTGGTGGTATGTTACACTTCCATGTTAGCACATCACATGTAACGCTTGTACCGATATGATACCAACATTGTTTTTCTTGATGACAACTTTATTATTATTATTATTAAAATGTTTAATCATATTATTGCACCAATATTTAATTCAATTAACTAGTTTTCTTATTTTGATTTTTATCATATTTAACCAATAGTGAATCATTCTATGATTTATTATTACAGGTTTATAAGTCACCCATATTGAGCATTGTTTTAAATCCATTGTGTACAGGAAATTCAAAATTTGTTTGCATCCCTTCTCTATATATTAGGACTCTCATTGCATATTCTTCTCATAAAATTTTATATTTTGAAATTAATTCTTAGCTTATTCCCTCTATATTTACTAATTGGCCAAAAACTAATATTATTTTGAGCATCGACAACGTTGTTATGATGTGCTTCGATACTTTTTGGATGTCTTGTAGTGATCCAGGTATGAATTTTTATTAAAGAGTCTCCTATATACCATTTACTTTACCATTTCCAAGACTAATCTCCTCTCCATTACGATAACTTATCACAACTAAATTTCTATTTTATTGATTTCTTAACAAGTATTTTATCCAATTATTTATGCAATGAATTGTATCAATTATTCTATTACAATTATTCATGCTATGAACTATATCAATTATTCTATTGTTGTAACCCATATTTATGTGTCTCCGCTCTGTTCATGAAAAGATTGTTTCAATAAAAAAAAGTTCATAAATTGCCTCACCAGTTGTTTTCATAGTCATGGAATCTATCCTAGTCGGTGATTTTTGTATTATACCTCTTTATACTTATGTTATACTATTGACACATACATTTTATCAATGTTTTCCATATCACATGCTTAGTTTTATAAAAAGGGTGCCCACTATAAGCACTAATAATCCAATATCAGGATAATTCATCTTCATACATGTATTTTGTATGTGTTTTATACCTTTAGTCAATATTTGATGACAATTGTCATTAAGTATGTTGACATGGCTTCGTCAGATATATAAATTCTGAAATATAATATACATCGGTTCCCTTCATTGCATTGACTACTTGTTTTAGTAAGTAGTCTGGATATGAGTTGTATCCATCTCATCATTATATTTTTATTGTTGGAAATAACCCCAACTGCAAGCTGAATCAACAGGACAGAGATATCAATTTTTATTTGAAGAAGAAGGACAAGAGCAGCAGAAATTAAATTCTGAGCATCAACAAAAAAAAAAAAAATTCTTGCACTCAACCTATTCATCCAATTTTTGGTTTAAAACGACCTGCAATAGCCACATTTCCGCAACCCCTTAGATGTGAAAAATCATTGTCTGAACCACACAAACCCCCACCATAACTTCTATGCACCTATCGCACTTAATACCATGCCATACCGTTTGAATTCAAACCTTTCCACGTCACGTGGACCCCTCCAATCCACGTCAAACCTACCTCGACCAATCGGTGCTTATCACACGCCTTTGTGCTCACGTCACCACTGTTTCGAAATTGTGCGATAGCGCGACCCCACTGTGCCAGCTCATCCTCCCCGTGGCCAATAGCATTGCGTCACATCGAAATGAAGTACAGTCAGCCGGCGCGTTGTTTGATGTGATAACCCTTCACAATTTTCCTCCCCATTCATTTTTCGCACCGCTCCATGCTGACGTCACCCGGCACATCTTTCCATGCGATAAACATATCGCGTGCCTCATCGCAACATTGTAATTTTTTGTTGTTAAATTTCATGGTGACATAATTTCTTTTATACAGTTTTTAGAATTAGGTTATAATTTTTATTTAATATTTGGCTACGGTCTGTATTGTAAACATAAATATATGTTTACGATACAGAGAAGAGTAGTGTGTGAGAGTAGTGAATAGACAGAGAAGAATAGGAAGTGGAGCAGAGTGAAAGAGAAATCTAGAATAGTAGTTTTGAAAATTGAAGAATGTATTAGATGAAATTTTGTTAATGAAAACAGAGTTTTCACTCCACACTGTGTCTATGTAATTTTAATGCTCCATATGCATTTTTGTTAATGTATTTATCTGTGTTATTGAGGAAAATAAATTCCTTTGTATTGTGTTAAGGATTTATCAGAATATCTGACATGGTATCGTAGCTAGTCCAGGCTCTTAGTAGTTGCTGAAGAAGTTGAAGGAAGAAGAAGATTGTTGAAGTATTTCTCCAACAGAGTGAAGGTTTCAGCAAGTTAGGTATTTACATAGTAGTGTCACTATTCATTTAAAAATATACAGAGATCTAAAGAAGGAGTGTTAAGAGTCAGAGTATATCTCTCCAGAAGTGAGAAATTTTTATTTTAAAGTACACAGTCAAGTTTTGTATAGTTCTGCACAATTAGAAATGGCATGAACTAGCACAAGCATGAGTATAGCCAATACTTAGCTCCCATAGTTCAATAGGAAGAACTATGATTATTGGGCCATCACAATGAGAGCCATGTTTTCATCTTAAGACTTATGGGAACTGTTTGAATATGGATTTGAAGAATTAGCTGATGCAAATGAGTATAATGCCTTAACACAGGCAGAAAAAGTTTTGTTGAAGAGTAATAAGAAAAAGGACTCAAAATCCCTGTATTATCTCTATTAAGTAGTGCATGGAAGTATATTTCCAAGAATTACAGCAGCAAAGAAGTCAAGGAGGCATGTGATACCCTCTCGATAGCCTATCAAGGTATGGAGAAAGTAAAGACAACAAAGCTTCAAGTAATTCGAATAGAGTTTGAAGTTATTTGCATGAAAGAGTCTGCTAGCTTAGACTCATTCTTCACACAATTGATTGGGTTGGTTACCCAAATGAGATCTCATGGAGAGACTATATAAGAGAGAAAAATAGTGGAGAAAATATTGAGAATTTTACCCTTAAGATTCAATGTGATAGTCACTACTATTGAAGAGACAAAGGATCTCTCAAGATTTACAGTTGATGAGCTTCATGCATCTTTGATGACACATGAAGAAAGGCTGAACAGAATAGCAAACTCATTTTTAGAGCATGCCTTCAAGACCCAAATGTCCTTTGGAAAAGGAAGAGGTCAAGGTAGATCAAACTACCGAGGAAGAGGTAGAGGCAGAAGCCAGAACAGAGGAGGAAGAAACAACCCTGCAAGTACAAGTGGAAGGGGCAGCAACCAAAATCAGAATCAAAGCCAAGGAAACAGCCAACAAGGTGGAAAAAGTCAAGCACATGGACAATGGTATGATAAATCCCAAGTCCAATGTCATTACTGTAAGAAGTATGGGCACTATGCAAATGATTGTAGAAAGAAACAGAGTGACATGGGTAATAGACCCAGTGCTAACTTTACTAAAGAAACTCAAAGCCAATAAATTTTGTTTCTAGCATGTAATATGACTAAAGAGAAGAATGAAGATATATGGTTTCTAGATTCAAGATGTAGCAACCATATGACTGGAAACATCTCTATGTTTTCCATGTTAGATGGAAATGTGAAGTATCAAGTAACATTGGGAACAGACAGTAAAGTTTATGTCATGGGTAAAGGTAGAGTAAGTGTTCTAACAAGAAAAGGAGAAAGGAAATCCATATCTGATGTATACTATGTACCTAGTATGAAGTGTAACATTTTCAACATTAGACATCTCATTCAAAAGGGCTACAATGTATCCTTTGAAGATTATGTATGTACCATCATGGATATACCACCAAGAAAGCAATGCATTGTAGAAGTGAAGATGACAAGAAACAAAATGTTTCCTCTCAAGATGAGAGCATATTTGAATAAAGGAGTTGCAATGTCAGATGTAACACAAGAGACATTCCAAAAGGAAGCAAAGGATGAAAACTAGCTATGGCATTTGAGATTTCGACATCTCAACTTTGGAGGCCTAAATTTGTTGCACAAAAAAGGTATGGTAAAGGGATTACCATTGATTTAGAAACTAGACAGCTTATGTGAAGGCTGCATCTTGGGAAAATAACACAGAGAAATATTTCCATCAGGAAAGAGCATAAGGGAAAAAGCACCCTTAGAAATAGTACATTCTAATTTGTGTGGACCAATGCAAACACCATCTTTAGGAGGAAGCCACTATATGTTAACTTTTATTGATGATTACACAAGAAAAGCATAGGTTTATTTCTTGAAGATGAAGAGTGAAGTATTTTAGAAGATCTGCCACTTTAAAGCTCTTGTTGAGATTCAAAGTGGGCAGCACATAAAATTTTTGACTCACAGAGGAGGAGAATATATCTCCAAAGAATTTCTACATTTTTGCAGAGAAAATGGAATACACAAGTAGTTTACAGCAAGGTATACACCACAACAAAATGTAGTTGCTGAAAGAAAAATCATAACCATCATGGATATGGTAAGAAGCATATTGAAGGAAAAACATTTGCCAAATGACTATTGGGTTGAAGTTGTACACTGTGCAGCATATGTGCTAAATAGATGCCCAACAAAGAGTGTGATGAATAGAGTTCCAGAAGAAGCATAGAGTGGCATAAAATAATTTGTCACCCACATGAGAATATTTGGTTGTGTGGCTTATGCACACATTCTGGATCAGTTGAGAAATAAGTTTGACAGTAAGAGGGAGAAGTGCATAATTTTTTAGATACATTGAAGAATCAAAGGCATACAGATTGTATAACCCATCCACCAAGAATTTTATTAAAAGAAAAGATGTGCAGTTCATTGAAGAAGAAGCTTGGGATGGAAGCATTGAGAAAAGAGTGAATGTAAAAACTTGTTTGTCTCAAGAATATGATGTGGAAGAAATGGAAGGAATAAATCCCTCATTAGCAGCACCACCTCCTCCAACACAAGAATAACAAGGGACACCATAAGCTGGTATGAGAACACCCTTGAGAAGTGATGAAAGTGCTTCTCCAAGCGCAACACAAAGATCAGATTTGAGTGCTTCTACAAGCACAAGTACAGAAATACAAAAAGTGAAGAAAAAACCATATTTAGAAGCTTGAATGAAATCTATGAGCAAGAGGCAAATAATGAAGGTATGAACTCTTTATTTGCATTTTATTTTCATATAGAAGATCTTATTCATTTTGAAGAAGCAGTAAAAGATAATAAATGCATAGATGTTATGGATGAAGAAATGAATGCAATAGAGAAAAACAATACATGGGAATTAGTTGATCTCCCAAAAGGTAAGGAAGTGATTGAATTAAAATGGGTCTATAAGACCAAGAGTAATGCTGAAGGAAAGGTTGAAAGGCACAAGGCCAGACTTCTTATCAAAGGCTACAAGCAGCAAAAGATATATATTACGAAGAAACTTTTGCACCAGTTGAAAGAATGGAAATAGTAAGAGCAGTGCTATCTATTTCACCACAACATAAGTGGAAAGTTTACCAAATGGATGTAAAATCAGCATTCCTAAATGGAGTCTTGATGGAAGAGGTTTATGTTGAACAACCTCTGGGCTATGAGAAAGAAGGCCAAGAGCACAAGGTATGCAAGTTGATGAAAGCTCTATATGGGCTTAAACAAGCACCAAGAGCATGGTACAGTAGAATAGATGCCTATTTAATGGAAATTGGGTTTGAGAAATGTGAAGGAGAACCCACATTATACATCAAAAAAAAATATTGTAAGATGCTCATTTTTGTTTTATATGTTTATTATGTGATATTCACAGGTAATGATGCTTACCTCATTAAAAATTTTAAGACAATCACGAAAGAAGAATTTGAGATGATTGATATGGGATTACTGAGATACTTCTTAGGAATAGAAGTAGAGAAAAATGAAAATAAAATTTTTATTTCTCAAGAAAAATATGTGAAAGAATTTTTGGAAAGATTTAACATGTAGGAATGCAACGCAGCAATAACTCCTACAGTGATGGGATTGAAACTAAGCAAGGAAGACAACAGCAAGGATGTAGATCCAAGTTTATATAAAAGCATAGTTGGCAACCTTATGTATTTGATTGCAACTGGGCCAGATATTATCCATGTTGTAAGTTTAATTTCGAGATTTATGGAAAGGCCAAAAGAGACACATTGGTAGGCAGCAAAAATAATTCTAAGGTATGTCAAAGGAACGAAGGGGTATGATATTCTATATACCTCTTCTGAAAATTTTAACTTAATTGGTTATACTAACAGTGATTGGGCTCGAAGTATAGATGATAGGAAAAGTACCTTTGGATATGTTTCTCATATGGAATTAGGAGTCATTTCATGGGCTTCTAAGAAACAACCAATTATGGTTTTATCAATAACAGCGGCAGAGTATGTGGCAACTACAGCAGCAACATGTCAAGAAGTATGGATGAGAAGAATGTTGAGAGATTTGAGCCATGAACAAGTGAAAGGTACAACAATTTATTGTGATAATAGCTCAGCAATAGCATTATCAAAGAAATCAGTGTTTCACAAAAGGAAAAATCACGTAAATGCTAAATATCATTTTATCAGAGAATTTGTCAGCAATGGAGAAGTTGTTCTGAAGCATTATAGAACAGAGGAACAATTTGCAGATATTTTGACAAAACCATTAGGGCAAAAAAGTTTTAATTTTCTCAGAAAATATCTGGGAATGAATGATAGCAATAGTTGTGATTAAGGGGGAGCGTTGGAAATAACCCCAACTGCAATCTGAATCAATAGGACAGAGATATCAATTTTGATTTGAAGAAGGACGGGAGCAACAGAAATTAAATTCTGAGTAGCAACAAATTTTTTTTTGTTTCTTGCACTCAACCTGTGCATTCAATTTTTGGTTTAAAACCACCTTAAAAAACTGCATTGTCTTAGCCCCTCAGATGCGCAAAACTGTGGTCTAAACCACGCAAACCCCCACCATAATTTCTATGCACCTACCGCACTTAATACCGCGTCATACCGTTTGAATTCAAGCCTTTCCATGTCACGTGGACCGTGCAAATCCACGTCAAACCTACCTCGACCAATCGGCACTTATCACACGCCTCCGTGCTCATATCACCACCCTTTCGAAATTGCACGATAGAGTGACCCCACCGTGCCAACTCATCCTCCCCGCAGCCAATAGTGCTTCATCGCGTCGAAACGAAGTCCAGTCAGTTGGCATGTCGTTTGATGTGATAACCCTTTGCAATTTTCCTCCCCGTTCATTTTTCGCACCGCTCCGTGTTGACGTCACTCGGCACGTCTTTCCATGTGATAAACATATCGCGTTCCTCATCGCAACATTGTAATTTTTTATTGTTTAATGCCGCAGCGACATAATTTCTTTTATATAGTTTTTAGACGTAGGTTATAGGTTTTATTTAATATTTGGCTACGGTCTGTATAGTAAACATATATATGTTTACAATACAGAGAAAAGTAGTGTGTGAGAGTAGTGAATAAACAGAGAAGAATAGGCAGTAGAGCAGAGCGAAAGAGAAATCCAGAACAACAGTTCTGAAGACTGAAGAATGTATTAGCTGAAAGTTTGTTAATGAAAAGAGAGTTTTCACTCCACACTGTCTCTGTATATTTTTAATGCTCCATCTACAGTTTTGTTGATGTATTTCTCTGTGTTTTCTAGGAAAAGAAATTCCTCTATATTGTGTTAAGGATTTATCTAAAAATCCAAAATTTATGCCCATAGTAATTAAGATTAAAATGTACCACTTAACGAACAATTCATGAATCATGGAACAAACCACATAAATATTTCCTTCCAACTACATAAATTATTTTAACAAGACTCAAAATAACTAATCATCAAATTTGCAGCATTGCAAGATCACGAATAAAAGATAATAATGAAATATCATATATATATATATATATATATATATATATATATATATATATATATATATATATATATATATATATATATATATGTGTATGTATGTATGTATGTATGTATGTATGTATGTATGTATGATTATTAGCATGCTTTACTACAAAACCATTACATGGAAATAACTATGCATAATGTGAATGAGGATAATGTAAATGTTCCTAATTCGAAAACATTTATGAGAACTTGTTCTTATTTTAACATTTATGAGAACTTATTCTTATTTTAAGTATTCAAACATGAAAGAAGAATAAATTCTAATAAATTTCATTTATTTATTGAATTGATCAGGCTCAACATGTTTATTTTCCCAACCTAGAAATAGTTGCACAAAGACCTTATATTTTATTATGATTGAATATTTCCCCACTCACTATTTGTGGATTCACACAAGCATTCTTCCCATCTCTAGCACAATTATGATTACAATATTCCCTTTGCAAAATTCATTCACCAACATGGTACCATGTCCTTTTTTTTAGTTGACAAACTTTGAAACCTACATACTTATATTGATTTCTCGGCTAATACTTTAACGGGAATAAAGTGCAATGTTAGTGAGGAAAAACTCTCTTCAACTATTTGATGAAATGATACGCCATCATTTTCTTCTCTTAACCAAAACCCAAACCTGGGATCTTGCCTCCAATATTCTTCTTGGTGCTGGGTTACACTCCCGCATATCAGCGTCTGTAAGAGAATTCTGAGTAATTGTTATTTGATAAATTTTATGCAACACAATTCCTTTCCAATTCCTTTCCATGTACTCATGACAGGGTTATTCATTACCAACTCCTTAATTAGTACCTCCTCATGGAAATTTTATTTCACTAATAAGTTATGCTTATTTATAGATGGGCTCATAGGCCACAGTATTGTAACTTGTGGCTACATATACTTTGTCATATTTTCCATATTTTCCAGTTCTGAAGTTCCAACATATAATTCATCAAAGCTAGATATAAATTTACAAATCCTCGAGAAGATAGAAATTAAACAACTCCTAATAACTTTTCTTGCATAAGTCTCAATGGTTTATTTGTTAGCACTAGGTGTTATATTTTTCTCATAAGAATTGGCATTAATTTCATATTGATTCAAGGTATTACAACAAAACAAACACCCAAGTTGTACATTTACTCATAAGACCTACAACTTATGTGCTAAATTCAATTTCTAAAAATGATTTATTTTGTTCAACTGTCTTCCATTGGTGACGAAATTCAGTGTGATTTTTCCAGTTGCTTTTTTTTTTTTTTTTAATTTCATGTTTTACCTTGGTGCGTTATTGACAGTGATTTAATGAATCGTTTGGATTTTTTTTCTGCAACATCATGCTAAGAGCCTCGCATTGTAACTACTCTGGCTCCCATTCAAGTTATATCATCGTCCATAGGTATCCTCTCCCTTTTTAATAGAACAATTGAGTTTATATAGTGTTTTTTTTTTTGGCTTGATAATTCTTTCATGTAATTCTAAATAAGGATTTTTTCAGGGACCCTACGGTAGTCGTGTAGAAGAGAGTCTTCAGATATCCAATTGATCGTTTCTCCTTGTACCTACATTTTAACATAAGTCTTGGATTATTTCTCTAACCATTCTCATTGTAAAGGTACTCCTCGTAATTCATCCAAAACTTTGATGGTTTCAATATCTTATCCCCATGTTCCTTTGTTTAACACCCTGTTCTATGCTATATTCCAGGTTCAATCGAAATTTATTCACATAGGGTTTCATACCAAAGGTTAATGTGGTTCAATATTAGTTACGATTGACAGAAAATTCCTTCAAATTTATTAACTTTTAATTTTTTTGTATAAATAAACTCTTTATAACCTATGGGCCTTCGTTCATCACTCTCAGGAGGGTTATAATTATTTTTTTGGTGTAAAATTTTCTTGCGATATAAATAATTTTATGCTATTTTAGTGCTTAGAGTAGTAATTTCATGCCCCTTCTATACAAATTTAAAACCCTTCGAGGAGATTTGTACTTGTTTTATCGAACTAGACTGGCCTTTGAGAGTCTAATTATGATGAACATATTTATTTTGAGATATAAATACAATGAATTAAATTGTGTGTTAATTTCTCGTTCTACGTAAGTTATCTGAATTCTTTGTGTGTGTGTACAATGCGATTATACGGATAGTCAAATTGTTTCAATACTTATTTGAAGGGTGGGCATAGATTTGATATTAGAGTTATTTGTTGTCAAGATACTTGGAGAAAGTTGTCTTCATTATTTTAAAGGTTGAAATTCATGTGTATTTTCTTTATGTATAATTTCATTTTCTTATAATTTATGTAACTCGTCGTACTAATAAAGATAGTAAGCAGAAGAGAGTTTGTTCCCATATAGTTCTATCATTTTATACTAATTTTAGAGATCTAGACAATAGTTCCTATAATAATTTTCTTTCTTACTTGAAATAAAATAATGATTTCTTACAGGGAAGAGTTACTAACATTTATCTTATAATTTTATTTTATACCCACTGTAATAGTATGCACTACTTGGAACTAGGGACTGTTCTTAGGCTGCTAATTTCCTTAACTTGGGCACGAACTAACCCCAACTTCCTGAGAGAGTATTTTTCTAGTCTATTTTCTATTGCCCTCATTTTTCACAATTATTATCATTTTCTTTGTGGCTTTTTCTATGCTACACCACATTTTTTGTTTCCACACTTCAAATAGATTCACTGTTCTTTTTATCATATGTCAGATTATTTTTTAGAATAGCATAATCATAATTTTTCACATACATCACAATTTGCAATCCTTACAAACAACCATTTTTATTTTATGAAAACAACAACTCATAAAGGAACAAGTTTCCTCATTTCTTATCTATTTCGTCTCATAAACACAAATTCACAAAAATAATTTCCCAATAAGTAATGAACAAAAAGACATGATTTGAAGAAACGTTCTACCAATATACAAAAAAATACTTATAAATACTTATATGTTCAAATTTTCTAGGTTGTAACTACTGGAAATTACTAGGAAATGGAGAATGTTCTTCCAAACTATCTAGCACGTGATTCCACTAGAGCTCCCTCTGAGCCAATTTCCCTTCATAACAGTCTTTCTTGGACAAATACCACATTGGTCTACACAGAAAAGCAGTTAGCTAGAACCACCTCTAGAATTTGTTCAAAAATTCAACTTGTCACAACCAACCCAAATATTTCTCTATGGCAATGTGCGGCCTTACCTCAATAACGTCATGTCTAAGGTAATGAGTTATATTCTCCTCTTTCATGAGTGCCTCAAGTTCCTCTCCATCCTCTTCGCTGCCTTATCCCAAATAGATATATTTATCTCTAGGGAGAGAAGTAATTGTCCATAAATACATGATAAGTAAAATTCTCAGTTCATTTTTGGGCAACCATAACTAATCTGATTAATTCAATTACAATAAAATAAATATTTATGTCTAAAATTATACCATGCCTTGTATTAGCCCACAATTTTCCAAGTTACATTTAAAATAAGGGTGTTACATTAACATTGCACATCACTTGATAATTCATGTATTTTTTTATTATTACACTAAAATATGTTGTGAGAAAAATAAATATCTTTAATATAAAATTTAAAATATTTTAATGTATACATATGATGATTAATCAACATTGCACTTATAAAACTTGTTAGTTATATTATTTAAGTGATTTTCATTTTTTTTTTATTGCAGACGAAAAATTAAATATATTTGATATAAAATTTAGAATATTTTTAATATTTTAAAGAATATTTATTTTATCATTAATCAACATTGCACCCATAAGATTTGGCATATAGCCCATTTTTGTGGCACAATTCTCCTAATTAAATTTAGGTAAGTAAATTCCCCTAGGAAAAATTATGTAGCTCTTGTTCATATCTTCTCAAAATACAGCCATCAACTAGCACAATATCATCAAATAATTCCCTTTTTGGTGTGAAATAAAACTAAGATTTGGGAATTGATGCAGAAATTCTGCTAGAAAGCAGATCCTAGCATATAAGAAACTCACTGGACAATCAAGATCAAAAAATGTTCAATTCTTCTATAGAATAAATCCATAAAAAAAAAACATTCAGCTCAATTTACATGAAGGCGGAAAGAGCCATGCAAATCAACTCCATTAACTATATCAAAATTCTATGGCCAAATATTACACTGGGTGGCCTCTGGCTCTTGGCCCTTCAAACCTCTCCTCACTCACCCAAATCTTCACTATCTCAATTCCTCGACTATATTCTTTTCCTCACAAAAACACTCACATTTATACACAAATAATGAATTTAATTCATTCCAAAAATCTCTCCACCTAATCCTCAACTAAATCTAATTTAAATTCATTTTAGGTGTGGACTCAACAAATTCCAGTACATAGAATTCCTACTTCCTAAATTTGCTACCTAATTCTATTTTCTCTCATATCCTTTTAATTATTAAAAGAATATATACAAAATCCTCACTTTTATAATTTATCTCCTATTTTATTTAAAAATAACAAATTAATTAATAAAACAATTAAAATGTCACACCCCCCTTTATTACATAATTAAATAATGAAAATTGGCCTTGATGCTCCTGCATCAAACTCCCAAGGTTGAAATTAATCATGATCGCCTGATCATGTGTTTGGATCTTCGTCTGCCTGGATCCCATATCTTGTGCTGTAACTTTCCATTTGTCGTTGCTTCTATTTATTTTTCTTCTCCAGGTCTCCACACTTTATGCTACATTGCCCCACTGGCTTTGCTTTCATAATCTTTTGTTGTCTTTCTCTTACGGCTTCTTCTTTTTTTTACTGTTGTTGGCCTCTTCCAGGATATCTTCATCATTATCCTGCTAATTAGTTCAATTTCTCGATCCAATAGATTTCCTCCAGTATCAGCAATAAAACATGTACTCACAAAACAATTGTTAGAATAAAAAACATAAGGCTTCAGTGCCCCTTCCGTTGTTGGCAACATTTCAGTATGTTGCTCTGAGATTCCTTTTTCCATCAGCACATCAGTATGCCGATTTAATTCCTCTATGAGACTATCAGTTAGTCCCTCCTCCACATTATCTTCTTGAAAAATGTTTCCCTGTTTTGTTTCTTTCAGTAACTTTCCTTGAACATAGATCCTCTGCCTTTCCAACTCTCTTCTCTGAAGATCTAACTTTCTATATAACTTAACAATCTCAATTGGAGTAGAACTTGGAAATTTTACACAACTTTCCATACCTTCATTTGTTGTTGACCAATTATGAGATGGTCCTTCTTCCCCCACTTCAAGATTATGCTGAATATTTCCATAAGACCCCTCTGTCTTCATTTCTTCTTGAGATCTTGTTATCTCATCATCATTCTGAACAGATTCCAGATTCAAATCTTCTTCCTTAACAAACTTCAATTTTTTTCCAACACCCTGTGATGTACCTGTAATCACACACCAATCCTTAGTCTTAAACACATAAAACCTTGTGATCTCACTGGATGCTTCAGTCGACATCTCTCTTTGCTATTCTGAATCCTTCATTTGATTCAGTTCTTTTGTCTCATCACTACTTCCATTCTCCCTCTGGTAATCTTCCTGAATTTTCCTGGTTTCAACATCATTACATTGTAAAATTTTGTCAGCAATCTCATTAAACAAATACACTTGTTTACCTCCTTGGAATTTTCCTTCAGCATTTCCACTTTGTTCCTGTTCCATAATAGCTTCAATTTGTTGTCTTACCCCAGACAAGAAATAATTTATGATTTCTTCCTGTTGTAACCAATCAACACATTCCTTCTCTGAAAGGAATTCTCTACCAGACTTTACCTCAAGAATTTTATTCTCCTTTGTGACAGTTCCATCAGACTGTTCACTGTCTTTCGCACATCCTGCAAACATACATAAACTGTGAGAAAAATTGCAAGGCTTCATCGCCTCATCTGCTTCTCTTGCCAACACATCTTCAAATGCTTCTAAACTATCCCAATAGTTCATGCGATCTTCTCCACTGATCTCTTCACCCAGAATTTTGCCATGTTCCGAGCCAAAAATGGAAACATCCATTTTTAACTTAGCCTCTCTAAGTTCTTCACAACTCAACATCTGCTTGAGCTTCCTCAGCTCCTCCATCAACTGTATGTTTACCGGCTTTTCCCTCTCTGCGTGTAGCTTCTACCACTTCACCTTCTTTCTCATGGTCCAACCATGTGTCTGGTATTTCACACTTTCCTACAACAACTCCATTAACAATTCAAGGTGAATTGTTATCTCAGCCTTCTCCTACTCGTATTCTTCATCAGATCTCCAAAAAATGACTATCAACAGTCATCTTCCCCTCCTTTGTGAACTGCATCTGCTCACGTGTGGACTTTATTTAATCCACTTCCCCACAATCCTTCACACTTTTCATTCATCAAAATGCAACTTCTCCTTCTGCGCTTGCTTCTCTTTGTCCTGGAACCAATCTCTGGCAACCTTCTTGCTGCAATTTGTTGCAAACAACACTTTAGCAGTGCATGTGTTACTTGATAGCGGGCAAACCCCGCTTAGCACAAACACACTATCTTCCATGCATATAAACCTGCACTCCATGTTTTTTCCCAAATAATTATAAATCTGCAACCTCAACAATCCCAACAATCTAGGAATCTTAAACTACACAGAAGAAAATTTTGATCTCATGGTTATTACAAACCAAACCATCTCCTTGCGGAAGCTTATTTTCATCATAATACTCAGACTCAATATCTCTTTCCTAAAGCTTTAATTTTACAAAATAAAACAATGATTATAAAACCACTGGAATTCCATACTTCATGAACATTCGAACATTTCCATAAATCAAAGGTTCGAACTTGTCCTCACCTCAAAGGAGATTAAACCAACATTTGAAGTTTACAAAACTTCCTTTAAATGCGCCACAGCTTCCCATTTAGCATACGTCCAACCCATATGAATATTTGCACTTAAATGAAAGGTCTTGGCATATTATTTTTCAAATCAAATGTTATAAAACATTTAAGAACCCAGCAACCATTAAATTTATTTGGTATCCACATCATTCAAATGTTCAACAAATTTAAACACTGGCTCATACCTCTTCCAGCACTGTTACTCCAACTTCAAAGCCACGCTTCAAAGTTGTTTCTTCAAACTGAATTCCACCTTTGTGTTAAGACTGATTCAAACATCATTCCAGCAAATAGATGAATTCTTCCTCTGCGTTAATTATCATTCCGGCAAAACAAAATGAATTGCTTCATTACAACTCTCTCTACGCTGAAGATTGAAATCGACTGCAATGTCATCAATCAACCAACGCATTCAATTTTCAGATCTTTCACTAGAAATCATGTTATTTCAAAACGCTGCAAACATAACTTCAAACACCATCGATTGCGTATTTGTTGAATTTAACACAGAAATCGATTCCCTCTTCAATTACGGTTTTTAACTTAACATTCAAGCAGGACCAATTTCCCATTTCGCCTATTTTCAACATATTTAAAATCATTCAATTTGTCCTCCGGCAATGTCATTCATCCTTTATAATGCATCATGGCCTTTTAATGTGGAATGCTGGTTTTTGACCCTTATGTAATCTCCACACATTTTTACTTAGCTTTAATATAGGAATCGATCTCTATTATGCCAATTGAACACCTGTAATGTGATTTCTACCAATGCTATGGATTGTGCTAATTGATTCCAGCAAATAGAGATTAACACATACTTGGTAATTAGAGGTTAGATTACTTACGCTCTCCAGCAAACGGATCAACCTTCATCGACCTTATCGAACCCTTCACACAGGCTTGAATTCTTTACTAATTTATTGTTTTATGGCTAGAAGGAAATGTTGACTTGCGGATTGAACCACGATCTATCCAGTTTAGTATAGGATCACACCCAGCAATCGATCCCATTGTAAACAGCTACACAGTTTAAATACCATCTTTGCTAACCAAAAATGAATTGATTTTTCTGAACTCGACTCAACATAACCAACCTTTTGTTACGCGCTGGAGAAGTAGTCCAAACGGACTGCTTGCTTCATGGTTTCCATTGAACATCGTCGTCCTTACATCCACTAATACGTCTTGTTGTTGTTAACTACATTATTTGCTTGCTGCTTTTTAATGGTTGGGCTGGATTTCATTCGTCCTTCACACTTCATGACTCCAGTCTCATTCACAACGCGAGCGATTGGAGACTGCACACATTCCAAACGCCTCCACGTGTACATTGTCCATGCTACAATATTTCATATCAAAACGCCTCTCGGTGGCATAGTCACAACAGTTTGCAAACTCCTGCAATCATACAATCCAGAACATCAGATCACTGGAATATTTTAAAAAGATTCCACTGAGCCATAGATTGGCCCACCACCATCATCATGCTTAAATGTCTAACTGTGCCATTACTACTCCAGTATCATTGATTTCGAATTTAATTCAATTTTGAAACTGAATTAAAGTGCTCGCTCCAAAATTGCGCCTTCGAAGTTTACTCCTTTGATCGATCCGACTTTTCTACAGCGCCAAGCGTCTTCCTCTTCAATTTTTCACTACGATTTCACCATGCCATTGCTCATGTCTCCTTCGAAACTCGTTGTTCCCATGATGCTTCTACTATGTTGTACAGTGATTTACAAGCTCTTAGAACTTTCCAAAATCGTTCACACAAAGAACAAATTCAATCATATCATAACTTTAGCCCCTTGGCGAATACAGTGGTAACAGGCGCACCATATTCCTTTCTCACTAGTTTTTCCAGTGATGTTGACCGATTTATGCATAGATGCATGTGATAAAACTGAAAAAAATAGTTCATGCTTCTGTATACAAACTAACACTACAATGCATCAAAAAAAAATTACACTTTCTCTTCAACAAATTACATTTTTTCCAATCCTAGTACGAGCCTAAGGCTCTGATACCGAAATGATGCAGAAATTCTACTAGAAAGCAAATCCTGGCATATAAGAAACTCACTGGACAATCAACATCAAAAAATGTTCAATTCTTCTATATAAAAAATTCATAAAAAAAACATTTAGCTCAATTTACATGAAGGCGGAAAGAGCCATGCAAATCAACTCCATTAACTATATCAAAATTCTATGGCCAAACATTACATTGGGCGGCCTCTGACTCTTGGCCCTTCAAACCTCTCCTCACTGACTCAACTCTTCACTATCTCAATTCCTCAACTATATTCTTTTCCTCACAAAAACACTTACATTTATACACAAATAATGAATTTAATTCATTCCAAAAATCTCTCCACCTAATCCTCAACTAAATCTAATTTAAATTCATTTTAGGTGTGGACTCAACAAAGTCCCGTACATAGAATTCCTACTCCCTAAATTTGCTACCTAATTCTATTTTCTCTCATATCCTTTTAATTATTAAAAAATATATACAAAATCCTCACTTTTATAATTTCTCTCCTATTTTATTTAAAAATAACAAATTAATTAATAAAACAATTAAAATGTCACACCCCCTTTATTACATAATTAAATAATGAAAATTGGCATTGATGCTCTTGCATTAGGAATAAGGAATGAGAGTAAGCTAGAGGTGAAGAAAGACCATGAATTCAATCTTCTCATTTAATATATCAATATCATTGGTATTTTTCTCATGATAGTTATATACTTATTCCTTTTAAACATGTGGTGTATTATTAAAGATAAAATATAATCCAAACTTTTCCTAACATCATTTATGGTGGGTAAAGAAAAGAAATCTATTATTTATTTTTTTATACAATTTTTAAAATGCAACAATAATATCTATCTAACCTGATGGTGAGGCAGGTTCACAAATTTGGATTCTAAAATGGTTATAACGAGAATGTGTACCAATTGAAAATTTAAAAAACACGCTTTATTTGCATGTGTCTTTGATGGGCTTGCACACAAAAAGTGAGATCATTTACACCTACATAACATGCACTATAACATACATGTTGTAATGAATAAATAACTATCATTTTTTTACATGTTCGACTATTCATAAGTGCAAAAGATAGAAATACTATTGTAATAAAAAGTAGAGGATTTTTTTTTTCTTAATTTCATTGGGAAAGAGAAACTAGTCGTTTTCTATCATCACTAGAATGTACTTACAATCTTGAACACAAATTAAAATTAAGATAAAATACCATTTTTCTATTATTTTTCTCTTTTTCACGTAGATTGTTCCAAAAATTCTTCCCTCTTGTCTTCATATATATTTAAATTTCAGTGACACCCATTGAAGACCAACTTAAATATCCTTTATTACCTTCACATTGGTATTTACTTAATATATATATATATATATATATATATATATATATATATATATAGTGCATTCATCATTTTAGCAAATAACCAAACAAAAAAAATTCAACTATTGAATGATTATATGTTGGTTTTGGATTTACTATAACACATGGATTAATATGGTCACCACATGTGTTAACCCTTTCGTCCACACTTTATAATTCACATGCGTGTACATATTTTTATTATGAAGTTTCCATGACTATTTCTGTGGTTCACATAGATCACATATGCTTTTATTTCGTGTTTATTGATCTCCAAGTCGTCATGGTTATGGTGAAGTGTATACAAATATATACACATGTAATTAGATTACTTATTTTACAACTAAATGTTTTTGATGTGGAACTTCACACATGGAGAGGTTGTACCACTCTTATGTGGTGCTGGTACATGTTGAAAAAGTGATGGGGATTTTATGTTAACCAGGGATGGCTTAGATTTCTCAAGCCAAGGGTTAGGGTAGCGACTTACCCTATCCCACTGACACCATCTGATTCTGCACTTGCCTAAACTAAGGTTGAAAACGTTGCTCTCCAGTTTCAAACCCTAATGTATCCCTCTTCAATAGTTGGTAATATATGGTTCCTTCATCAAATTCCTTGAGTGTTTACAATTTTTTTTTGTCAGAATTCATGGCTCTTATGTTGTGTCACTATAAGAGGTAGATGCGACTCTATATATAATTTTTCCACTGCATGTTTTTTTTTTAATTTCTTCATAGTATACTTAGGGCTTCTATTGATTTCTTCGCTGCATCTACAAGTTAATTTCCTCGATAAGAGCACCTATTCTTAGTTCATTGTCATACCCTTCTTCAAATACTAAAGCCATTGCTCCAAAGTCGCTAGACTACACTAGCCACATGGGGGCTTCACGGGGGGGGAGAAATACCATACCACGTATGTTCATATTGGGGGCTATATATTGAGGAAAAACTGACATAATACATTAAGTATATAATGGGGGTAAATGATTTTATATTCGCAAGTATAAAACATGAAGTTCAAAGTTAACGAAAAAATATAAAGAGGTACAAAAAATGTTAATTAAAAAATGAATACCTACAATATCTAGTGAAAGTAGGGGTTTTTTAAAATTGAGTAGGTGTATTGGGTTCATATTTGTAAGGGGTTAAATAATGCTAGTTTTAGAGTTATTTTCCAATATGTAGTCAAATTAAGGGTATTGTCTAGTATGCCATGAGCACATGTGCTATGTTAGAGGTTCATTGTGTGAAGCCCTCATCACAATTGTCAATGTAGTTGTTGGATAAACTTCTAGGTATAAATTTTAAAGAAAACAATAAAGCTCTAATTTCCTTGGGTAGTATGTTTATTGTTAAACACTTTCCTTCTAAAAATTTTCTTCCCTCTCATGTAGAGTACAAAGAAAAGGGAGGGCAGAGTCTCAGCTCCTATACAGGTAATATGTCTCTTTAACCCTAGTACTTCCTCCCTCCTTTTCATTGCATACAATTACATTGTAAAGGTTTGTGACTCGTTTATTTTTCTTGTTTCCACTTGTAGGTACCTGATTCTAATACAAATGAAATGGGTTCTCACTGAGGCTTTTGCCTTCTTTTTCAAAGTGTTTATGTTGGTTCTAGGTTCTCATTTTATAACTATTTTCTTATAGGTTATCTATAGAGGCTAAATGGCATCCCATGAGCACGACTAGGCTACTAAAGCGAATATTTTTCTTATACTCATATTGGGTCTCTTCACAGTGTTAGGGTTTCGAGGACTTATCCAAATATTGTAGTGGCTACAACACGCTTGCATTTTCTTAAATTTTTTGAGGTTTTGATGTAATAATTTATTAGGGCCTTGCATGGCCTTCTTGTATGAGGGTCATTTTGTGCTCCTATAGTATATTCATTCCACTATATAAAATTTCCTTTAGAGCTTTAGGCCTTTCAGCCCTTAGAATTCTAAAAAGACATCGGTTATTGTTCCACTTCGACTCAATATTTACAATTCTTCATTTTTTCATTGTATTAAAGGCACCCTGCCTCGAAATCTCTTCAGGAGGACTAAAATTTAACCCTTATGGGTCTTTGTTTTATAACACTTTTCTGGAATACAATTGTCATAGTTATTAACAATTCTCAGTATCAATACATATAATTTTTCCATACTTGCACATATATCAAAGGATAAAATATTTTTCTATTTTCCTGGGTACACAATGAAATATTTTGTACTAGATAACAACTATTCTACATCTTTTCTTTGAGTTATGCAGTGTCCTTTATCCTTTATCAAATTACAATGTTTGGTGTAATGTATTTGTATTGGTTATATTATTGTCTTCTTCGACAATATACAAATAATTATATGAACTATTCCTATGTATATATTTAAATATCTTATTTAGTCAAGAGATGATTGTGGTTACCTCTAATGGGAAATCACTACTAGTTCTTTTTGTCCTAATCAACCAATGCTTGAGCCCCACTTTAGAAACTCTTAGGGTAATAATTTAACCTTCGGGATTTAGGGGTCCAACTTGGGCATAAAACCGAGATTTAATCCTCCTTATAACATTAGACAATAATAGCTAATAAATCATACTTGAACCATTTTATTTCCACAATAAAAATATATGTTTTCTAAAATAGTTCTTCTATTGTTAAAATTGGGAATTATTTTATATTGTGTATCATTGTCTCAATCTAAAAAAAAAAAATCTCTTGAAATGCACATACAGTCCCAATTTTTACCTTCACTTGTAAAAACATGTTTTCTTTCATTTAAACATTGTTTTGTGACTCATGTCTATCTCCAATCATATGATCAATCAAGAAAATATTGTTCTCTACTTCTCAATAAATTTTTAGAACCTGCGATTAATATCTCAACCACATAATTTTCACAATTAATACAACTCATATAGGTTTTTCAAGCCTAAAAACTTATCTTTTTCTTTTTAGAAACATTTTAGAGGTCCCACATTCCTCCTAGCCTTGAACTGAATTTTGTAGAAAATTCCCCCTAAGCTCTTCCGCTAGCTATCATGATAAAATAGGAAGATTTTCTTGGAGCTTGTTTTCATCCTCAACACTATAAAATTTCTTGCAAACGATTTTTTGGGTTTAACCGTCTTTATCTACCACTGGTAATGGTTATTGAGATATTTTATTTGTCTCCAAAAATGTTTGGTTTATATTCAAACAGAAGGTGTCTATCTCCAACATTGTAACTATCTAGGTTCTATGAAATATCTCTCTAATATTTCTTACCCTTTTTTGTGCTTTTTTTCTTCAGAACTTGGGGCTCAGCCAAAGGACAAAAGGAAATCTCTCTTTCCTTTATTTTTTTGTTTTTCTTACCTCCTTAGGCATAACAACTTCAACCGTTTTCGCTTGAGAGTTAGAGTTTAATCTCTCATGTTAACCTCTTTATATATTTCTAAGAGAATTAATATTCTAACATAATTTTTCATTCATTAATATTTTTCTTATGTTAGAAAATAAAAATAAAATAACATTTTAGCACATTTCTTTTTAATTTCTCAAAATAAATAAAAAACACAAAATAAGTATTTTCAGGCATATTACATGGATAACGTAAATCTTAATCCAAGTGTGCATTTTCTTTGAATGCATGTTCATTCCTTTATGTCAATAAAAATGGTCTGAATGCCGAAAAAAAGTCATGGGGAAAGAAGAGGATTAAATTATAAATAAACCTTGTTAATATCAAGGGTTATGATTAGGCAAAGAAAACACTTAGGCCTTAGGCCATCAATTCACCTTCTCAAACTTCATCACAATGAAAATACCTATTTCATTGGTGTGTTTGTTGACTATGGGTACCAAATACACCTTCCTTGGAGTTCATGGTTGTTACCTACAAGGAGCATATAAGAAATTGGATGCTTTTAATGGAAAAAAATGGATAAAGAAAGCATTTAAAATAGTGGAGACAATGCATGAATAAACGTAAACTAAAACCTACACTAGATAACACATAAACAAGCTCAATGAAGAAAAAAACAAAAAAGGTTAGAAAAAGGGTCCCATTTATTGACTGTTGATGGTAGAAGAGTTACAATAGATGAATACAAGACTTTTTTTAGCAATGGTGCTCAAAAAATATTAACAATGAATTCCTTTTCTTAATCTCCTTGCAAGCTTTCTCTGTGTGAAAGACGTATAGAAGACACTCTCGATTATGGAATACTCTTCTCAATGGTATGCTTGATTTCTAGAGAGAAATTCTGGCAGCATAGCAATTTTCTACTTCTTCTTGTTTCTTGGCTCTCCATGAAATTGTATTTATAGATTTTTTTGACATTCCTTCATTAATTGGCTCATCGATGTGGTTGTTCACCTCATAAATGAGGTGATAGCTACCATATCCTTTCCTTAAAGGCTTCTTGGGGCTCAAGGATTAAATTTTTTAGCCCATCATGTCAAGATTTGGAGTGTTCCTCAATCAAATTCACAGCCTGAGGTGCTAGCTGGAATTTTCATCACTGCATAGTTATTGAAGAAATAATCATGCAACTATTAATTTCTGGTAATGGTGCACCCCTACCGTTCAGTTTTTTAACTTGAACCTTAGGAAAGATGTTAGTTTTTTCTCTTCATAGCTCTTCTAGCTAAAAATGTAACCCCGATATGTGTTCATCACTAACTTTGAGTGTCTTATAATTCATACATATGGGTGTGTTATTTTCATATAATAATAGTTTCCCCTTGCTATATGAGGTTAGGAGAAAGTGTATAGCCGAAATACATCATGTTTTTTCTTATCTAACTAAGATTCTTGCTAACTTCTTTGGATATAGAGAAACTTACAATAGATATTATTAGGGAAAATAATTGACTGAGAAATAAAGAGAATAATGATTGACATAAATACTGATACAAAAGTGTCTATACGAAGAGGGCATATCCCATCCTCTTTATGATGATTATTACTAAGTATTAAAATGATAAAAGAAATGGTCATGTCAAGCCATCTTTGATGTGGATGACATGTTGATGGATGATGACGATAACTACTTATGCCCTTAAGGGAGTCTCAGGAAAATAAATTGCATTTGGTGCCCACATGCATCAATGGTGAAGTAATGTTGAATGACAGGTTGAGGGATGCATGTGTCTTCGACTGTGGCTACCTCCCATACATCGAAATGTAATCACTACTAAATGAGGTGCTAAGAGATGCATGACTCTTCGATAAATGAGAGAACTAAAACTGTCACAAAGTACAATACTACCCTGACCTGAAAAGATATGCTAGTGTTGAGTGTCAAAGAGACTGATGACATCAATGGGACATAATGATTCCCACTATGCCACTTGAGGTTGTGCCTTAAAGGGGAAAGAAACCAAGGTACTTCTTTGATCCTGGAAGATGAGTGTTGAAGTCAACAGGAAAGAAGCGTCAACTTCCTTAAAAACTAATTCGTGGAATCGTGTCAGAGGAATATAGATGGTTGTAATATAATAGGTCATAAAGGCAAGATAACAAGGTCTAACAACATGGGTGGATACAAAAAACTACCCAAGTTTAGACCTGTAATGTGAGTGGCGCTAGTCAAAACAAATTTTCTAGGGGAAATCCCACTCGAGTCACAAGGACATCCAAGGCGGGTATGAATATGTTATGACTCTCGTGGTAGATAATGAATGAATATAGGTCATGGTGTGATGACAAAAGTGAGCACCAACCAAAGGCGACTAGGGACTGCCACCAGGTAACTGACACAAAAATATGGGTGAGGATCATTTTCCTTAAAAAATATTTGTACAACTGCCAAAATAATGTAAACATGGATTGGGATGTACAAACATGGGGATAGGTGCTCGAAGAAAATGGTGCCATGTGTAATGATGCAGGTGGATTTTTTTTTGATGGTGGCTTCCATATTGGTTGGTCTCGGTGTGAGGTTGATGAGGAAGATGAAATGACACAGATGTGTGATTTCGATATGGAGTGGTGATAGGCCAAATGTAAAATGAGGGTACGCATTTGACTCAATTCGACAAAGAATAAATATTGTCAATCATGAGTGGGTTTTTTAAGAAATAATTAAAGAGGAGGAGAATGTGGTTGATATTCAGGACATGTGTATTGTATGGCTCTCGAGCCTGGGAGAATGTCATGGATCCCAATAGTGTAAGGTGAACTATAAAATGAGGGGACTGATGTGGGGGAAGTGATATCGACTGACGCCGGTGTTTACCATGTGGAAGTGGAAGGTTGTGGTAAAAGTGGTGGAGATGATGGACCCTATGGTTTATTTCAAAGAAATGATGTTAGGATATGAAAAGTTTTCAAGAAATCCTATCATGCTGAGTGGATAATGACACCTTAACCATACATTTTCATCGGGGGATCGATTTTTCTCAGAAAATGTGGGGAACATGAAACTTTGACAGCCAATACCTCCAGTGAAAACATCTTTATGAAACCATGTGTAAATTGAAATGTGATAAACAAAATTAATTCATAAAAATGGAAAAATGCACTTCATGGGTACTTTGAAAAGTGAATTGGGCCCAAAAATGACTATGTTGCTCAAATGAAATGGTCGGTACCATGACATAGGTGGGAATGTCTTGATCCTGATGTCATGGAAGGTTTTTCAAACAGAGATCGCGAGCTCCTAAACATGCCTTTAGAAGAATGGCCAAGGGGAGATATATAAGGGTGTAGGGCCCAAATTCCACCTCATTTGTACTTTCTGACATGTGGTCTAGAGAAATTTTGGATATTGTTTCAGTTGTAGTGCTTAACCAAAGCACCTCAGTAATGTGCGAGGAGAGTCAGGTAAGAGGTCATGACCCCAACTTTGTGATTTGTGTATCCTAGGTTATGTAGGAAACATAAAAGACACACTTGATATGGTGAAAGTGAAGTTTATATTTCCGACACCTTTGAAAAACTAGGTGGATATCTTTCAAATGGTCAGAGCACTTTTTGGATCACATTGTAAGGTCGTCCAAATAAGATAGTATAAGATGAGCCAAGTCATGAAAGATATACTACATGGGCCATTGAACGTTCGCTCTAGTGTTTTTAAGGCCGAAGGGAATTTCTCAATAGGATAATGTGCCCCATGGGGTACTGATGGGTTTTTTTTATTGGTTAGTATGTCACATCTAAATTTGGTTATGCCTTGAGAAGCCATCAATTAAGGATAAGGCTTCGTTTCTACCACATGTATTGATAACTTTATCGATTAAAGGTGTAGGATAATTTTATTTGGGGCATTCCTTGTTTAGATCTCTGAAGTTAGTAAAAACTCAAATGGTGCCTTGTTTTTTCATGACAGGTATAGGGTTAGAAACCCAAGATGTGTAAGTAAGAGGGTAGATGAAACTAACGTTATGAATCTTGTCAATTTCTTATTTAATCGCTTCTACTTTAGAGGGGTGGAGTTGATGCCTCTTTTTCCTGATAGAGTAGGCTTCAAGCCATGTGCTCATATGGTTCTCCATGATTTTAGGACTAATGCCTAACATTTTCAAGTAATACCATGCAAATATGTCCTTATAATATTTGTAATAGCCCTCGTGAAAATTCCATTTAATAAAAGTTAATAAAGGAAAAAAAATAACCATGGTTATGGAACAGTTATTCCAAGTTGAATGTTGGGAAAAAACATCCTATTATGGGTGTTTACTTCATTTATTATAGCTAAGGAAATTGGAAAAGGCCATGGAAAAATATTTGAAAAGGAAAAGTGGAATTAATTGGCATTTTATTTATGAAAATAATCGAAATTAGGAGAAAAGGAGGGTGAAAGGTCACAGGTTTAATGTGAGGAGGAAAATGAAGGGAAATAATCTAAAATTGAATAAAACAGAGGCCCCATTGGTAAAAAGGATTCTGAGGATCAAGTGGTACATTTTGTTAGTTTAGTTTTGGAGCTCTCGCTCTATTCTCTATCTCTCTCTCTCTCTTTCACTCTTGGACACTTTGAGTTTTCTTAGAATACTTAAACATTGGATCAAGAAATGAGAAGAAGGCAAAGAGGAAGAAAATATCAAGCAAGATATAGAAGGATTAAGCAGCTACAACATGCATACTTGCAGGTATCGATTTTCATGTGTGATTTCATAGCTAGATTTCACATGCATGGTTATGGATGTGTGTTCTTGGTTCTATTGTTGTCATTGGCATGGGTTTTTCTAGGTGTGATAGTTTTATTCATCCTAGCCTTGAAATTTCCAGATAGCCATGGTGTGATGGGGTTCTCATGTTTTGGTTGAGTTGGATTTCCATATGGATTTGAAACTAAGTGAGGTGGTCTCTGAATGAATGAACACATGGCCAAGTGATCCCTGAACCAAAATGTGGATTGTGGTAAAGACATTGCCCTAGTAACATCTCAACTAGACTGTGGGTTATGGAAAATCTAGGTATGTTGTGCCTCATTAAGCCTAGGAATCCTCGACCGATGAATCACGAGATATATGGTAAATCCTATAGATGTGTGCCCTCAGTCAGGCCTAATGATCTGGTGGGGATTAGATAAACCCTAGAGGGTGGAGTCTCGATCGGGCCTAGGAATCCTCGAACGGTGAATGGCGGAATATATGGTAAAGCCTAGAGAGTGGATTCTTGATTATGCCTAGGGTTCCATGACCGTTGTTTGGTGGAATGTATGGTAAATCCTAGAGACTAGGAGACAAGAAAATTCCTCACGGTGTAGTTGGAGAAATCTGGTGGCATCTATTCTTTTTTAGGGAATAGTGATATGGTGTGGATTACGGTAAAGCCTGATTCTATTGATGATGTTGAGGTGGCGCACCCTTGGGAGGCCCTAGTTAATTCTTTTTTATAACCCCCACATTCATGCTTAGAATATGGGAGAAGGGTGATTGGTTGAAAGAAATATTTGGTTAAGCCAATCTATTGTTGAGTGGTACATGGAAGTCCCAAACCTAGTTGAATTTTTCATTCAATAATAAGAGTTTCTTCTCCTTGATATTTCATGTGTCAATGTATTGATTCATATGTCACATTTATGGTTGTCGTATCCTTGTTACTTTTTTTATTTATAGGTTATGAGTATGTTTTATGATAATAATGATGTATGGATCTCATCATATTTTTATTTATAAATGGGTGAAAAATGAATATATGACTTAATATATGATCATTCAGCTAATTTGATAAGGCATATATGCTTCTTAGCGACTCTCAAATAAGTATGAGACATGTATGCTCAGATATGTTACTATGACCTACATAATGCATATTTGTAACATGTTTGATGAAATTTCTATCATGGCTAGTAGAGGTACATAAAATTCATTTATCAAATTTATGCATCAATACCTTTCTCTCAGTGTTATTTATCATTTCTAAAGCTTTCATGAAGTTCAGGGCAGTGGCCTGAGTCCTGGCCCTAAAAACGTTGCATAGAATCTTTGGTCATTGGCACACAACTCGCTGAAAATTTCCATATTCATTGGCTTTCACTTATCATGTGAGAGAATGGAGACCTCAATTATCATGCATCTATTTTCAAGGGAGTGACTGGGGATTTATATCATTGAAAAGCTAAGTTTCCCCAGGGTTTGGTCACCTGGAAAGGTTGGTTGGCTACTATAGGTTCTATAGCATGTGTGGAAGTTCAATTTGATTTGTTTTGTTGGTTCCACTTACATAACTATACATGAGGAGTCAAATCACATCATAATAGCCTCTCATTGCATTTTTACCCCAATGGACCGGGTAGCTTGGGTAAATGTAGAACAAGGGTGTTACATTATTGAAAAAGGGCTTTGTATGAGGCCACTTACTCTCAGGAGCATGAGGCCCCCAGCATAATTTATTCGAATATACCAAGCTTGGTAAAAATATCTACCTCAAGTGTAGGTTAAATATTAGAAATATTCACTTCCTAAAATGTGTCTAGTGCAGGAATGATATTTTTGAACAAATGTACATGTCCTAGCGGTAGGAATTTCTTTGCTTCTATTGTGAAAATATTTTGTCTTGGTGAATCAATAAGAGAGAATTATTTCTCGGGTAAAAGGAAAGAGTGGCGATGCATGGCATCTGAAGATACTTTGGTTCTATCATTTCCTCCATAATATCTTCATCTTAGTGAAAAATATTTTCTAATGGTGATAGAGGCTTCAAGAGGTTGTGGGGATGGGATTGAGACTTAGCAGTGCTGGTTGAAAAATAAGAGAAATACTATGTGGTTCTTGTTGTACAACCCAAAAATGTTGACAATGCATATATTGGATGGGTTTGCACAGTAAGTGGTGGTAGTGACATTTGCAGTGGGTGAAGTTGTCTCAACACCAAGAAATGATGAGTAGACTACTTGAATCAGGGTTCATATGGTCGAGGAAATGAATTGTATGTGGTGTTGCATATCATGAGCACCAAGTGGTGCAAGGGCTTCCATGATGGTAGCTTGATGATGAGTGGGAGAAGGTTCTCAAAATAAAGTTAGTGTCCTATGAGCCAAGGCATCTTCCTCTATGCTAGGAGGGTGTTCTAGGATTTCCTTAAATAGGTGGCTTTATATGCTAAGTTGTCCAAATGTTCACAAATTATGACATGTGTCTGAGCTATGAAATATTTTGGTACAAATATGACACATGTGTACTGCATGTTATTAAGGTTTTGTGCCAATGTAATAAATGTTGTGTGTATGATTCTGTGTTTCTTCTGGTTCATGAAGATAACGCATGGTTGATGTCATGAGGTGGGGCATTTAGGGGTGAAGGCCACCTCTAGAGATTAATATCGGTGATAGGAGGAGAATTTGTAGTCCTGATGTCAGTTTGATGCAAGGCTTCTCTTATTCCTAAAAATCACTCAAGTTATTGATAGTTCCATGTATGATGAATTTGGGAAATGCGACAATGATTGCATGTGCATCTAGAATGGTTTGAGTGGGTAGGTCAAGGAATGTGGACTAAAATGAGAAAAACATATATGATTTTTCTCAATTATCGGCATTGATTAATCAAATTGCCTGGTCTATCACATAAGGCGCATGAGTGGGAAGGTTATGGAAATACTTTCTTAGGTAGATTTTTCATCCTTCTAGATACTGACCGCAGATGAGAGGTAGAATGAAAATGGGTGCAAATATGAATAGGGAAAGAAACTTCTTCCTTGAAGACACAATAAATGTTTTTTTACCCTCCATCTGCCATTGGTGCAGCTGGAGGTTATGGTGTCACAGTATAAGCTTGAGCGAGGAATCCCAATGCATCATGATAACAAGGAATATTGGGATAGTGATTTGTGTAATGTTTGTACTTTGTGCATATATTTCATTCATGGTTGGTGTGTGATTCCTTTTTCCATGTTGGTGTGTCCTTTTCTCCTTCTATGGAGGTGAAGATACAAGTGGTTTGGGCAGTGAAGAAGAGATTTTAACTCCTCTAATTTTGGGCACAAGTTGATAGGGTTCCTTGATACTTCACATAATGCATAGGGTTGTGGTACTCAGCATGAAGAAGTGGTTGAGTCTTCCTCTTTCTTTCCTTTTGTCTTGTCACTTTTGTTGGCACCTGCTAGTGTCAACGCAAGTGTAGCTCATTTTAGGGTGGCTTCCTAAGGGGCGGGTACATGGATGATGCCCGTTAAGGTAATACATGAGTTTTTTGACATGGCCTATGGGTCCAAATACCAGACAGGTATCACAAAATCCATATTTTGAAATGTCAAATATTTCAACATGACTTGGTGTGAGACAAACCAGATGGGGGATAGAAGAAAGGAGTGTGAGTGATTGTATATTGTAGGAACGATGAGTCAGTAGTCGCAACACTAGAGGTTTCTGGAACTCGTTCCTGTTGGGAATGGACCAACTTGTTCCATTTTGGGTCAAAATACTCTGCAACTCTAGGAGCGGAGTACGCAGTCTAAAGAAGATAATTTAAACGCACAGATTTTAGGGGATTTGGGTCGGGTCAAAACCCTTTTTTTTCTAAAGGGATCGGGTTATTTTGTTAGTTTTGAGTCTACCCATGGTATGAGGACCATGTTTTTGATTCGATTTAAATGTTATATAAGAAAATGTAAATCTATGTCTAATTATTCAAGAATTATTGTGCTTTTTATGAGCACAGATTGTTGATTATCTATATTTCTATGTTTAGGGCCAAGGGAAGGCTCCACAGTTGTGTGCACAGGTCAACGAAGTGTATGTATAGAATATTTTTACCATGATAAAATAAAAATAGTTTGAATACATCTCTGTGTTTATGCATTGTATTTTCTTATTATCAGTGATTCTAAAGTTATTTATATGCTTTATGTATGTTTTAATGATAAAGGCGCAGTTCTCATAAGTATTGGTAGATGAATGAAGTATACTCTAGTAGAGTAGATAAATTCATTTGCACAGTTCCAGATAAGAACAATTAGAATTATAGCATTAGATCCACGTCTTATTGTCCCTCTGAATGCAGAAACTTGGTTCTGACATCCCCCAATATTGCCTCAAGTGAGATTACGATCTACGCTGTAGGTTATTGCCAAAAGGGTCGGTAATAAAGGATTTTGTTGGTGTGCAACTAAATCTGAACCCAGGCCAAGACCCCTTTCAGCGAACAAATTGTTTCATTTTTAGGATCGGGATCTAATTGAGGGATATGTGGATTTGGGATCTGAACAAGAAGGAAATACAAGACTGGATAGAACTGAAAGAATGAGATTTGCAGTACAAGAAAACATAAATCCATGATTGTCTACTAAGGCTTGGTTGTATAGGCATCTTTTCATAGAACAAAATGATATTTACTTCATGAAACTTACTAATGAACTACATGAATGGTTATCAAGGTCGACTGAGAACAAGACCTGCTTTAAGAACAACCAGCCTACTACGTGGAGCACTGAATTGTTACAGCGACTCGAGACTGATAACAACAAGTCAAGAGTTTTTGATTTATGGATCGGCAGTAAGATGGGAGGATTTATTATTGAAGTCACAATAGACACATTTTTATCTTAGAGAAAAGCTAAGAGACGATTTTTCAAGGGTCCGCAAGGTAAGTATATGAATTCTTTGAAGTTGTGGATTAGAATGCTTATATGTGAAAAGGGTTTAATAAAAATGCAGCCATATTAATTTTTTGGGTTAAGTCTGGAGGCAGATCTATGTGAAGTGGAAAATGATATAGAGTAGATAGTGAAAATTACATTGAGACCGATTACAGTTTGTTGTTGAGTGGATCTGAGAGCGAAGAAGAAATAAGTAACCCCAAAACCCCTAGAGGTGTGTAACAGTCAGGAGTTGATAATAATTATGGCACCTCTGGGATTCCCCATCCCACAACACCTGTCACCCCCCATCCCACTCCCTACAATTTCCCTCCACCTCCCCCTCCCCCTCCACCTCAACCTCCCCCTCCCCCACCCCCAGGAAATATGGCTAATTATATCAAGCTATTGATCTTTAGAGGACTCAGATCGAAGGATCTTGATAAATTTTGGTTTGTAGCTAAAGTTGTATGGAAATCAAGACATATCACCGACGAATATATAAATAAGGTGAAGATTTTCACCGCGCTGCAGGAGAGAGCATTGACATGGTATATAAAGTATTCTACGATGAATCACAGTGCTTCATTGGATGATATAAAGAAAGCATTAACTGCATGCTTTAAGAACCCAAAGCCACAGTCGCAGTGTATTATGAAACTAAGGGATATTAAGAAATTGGTAACTAAGGCTATTTGGGAATTAGACCAAAGGCTCAAGGTCTTAATGGGACAAGTAATCTTTAAAATCCCCGTAGAAAAACATAAGGATTGGTTTATAGCTGCGATATTGCCACATATCAGGCTATATTTGACACAGCAGAAGATATCAATATAGGTTGAATCTCTAGAAATTGTGATGAAACTACAAGCTTCGTTGGTGGGAGATACTCATTCAAGAGTACAAAAAATTCAGAGCCAACTAGAAGCAATGAATTTGGAGCTACAATATTTAAATAAGGGTAAGGAATTTAGGTCATAAATTCAATGATAAGTATGGTGCATAAATTTTATGGAAGAAGTCCACTATAGGGATCAATGCCCTATATTTAGATAATACATCAATATTGGAGGTCCTAAAGCATTGCACCCAGCATCAAGTGCATGGTGTGACTTATGTAAAGTTATAGGTCAAAATCGTACAAAAGAATTATATTTGTTGTAGAAGTATGTGAAAACCCTGAAACAACTATTTTTTAATTTATGTAGCTTGGTGGGGCATGATGAGAAGATTTATTGCAGTTATGATTTGATGATAGAAAAAAGTGAAAGATATTATAGAATGCAAGTTGAGGTACATGCACAGGAGGATCAATCTCCACATGCCAGTCGAGGAGGATTTGAAGGACAAGGATGAGACATTGTTCAAGGATGTGGCTAGCTTGTCTATTACAATTGCAACGAAGCAAAGCACTTCATGTGGTATTTTCCTAATCCTACCTCCACCTGTAAGTACTACAAATATTTTGATCATATGATAGAAGAATGCCCAATATTTAGGACAAATATGTAGGAGAAAATAAACCAATAGCCTACATAGAATTTTTAAATGATGACCATTGGAAGAGGGGAAGATGACCAATGCATTAACGTAATAACTTGAAGTGGTGCAGTGATAGGAGATGATATAGACGAAGGGAAGAAGTTGATGGAAGACACATGGGTTAGGAAGACTGCAAAAAGATCCCCGAGGTTCAATATTCAGGCAGAAAAAGAAGCATTCCTCGAGGCAAAGCTAAGTTTCATGGATCCTGAAGCTTTGACCTATAGCGCGTAGCCACGGAAGAAGTTGATACTAAAGAAGGACAACGCTAAAGTAACTACTCAGCTGAAATACTTTGATCCTTATATATTAAAATCATTTTTGCATACCTGCATGAAGTTTTTGTGAGATAGGAATATTTTTCAAAGACTCTAGGATTTGATAGACTCTTGCTCTGGTAAATAAGAATCGAAAAATAATATGCATGAAGTCAACAAGTTGAATCGACATAAGAATAGAATATCAAGGGAGATTAGACTAACTGCACAGATCGGAGAATATGGCATGGATTAGGTAATGCTGGATTTAGGATCTAATTCCAACGTATTGCCTAAGAAAACTTGGGAGCAAATAGGAAATCCAAGGTTGCAATTGGCATCGATCTAGTTGAGAATGGCCAACGAGTAGAAGATCATTCCTATGGGAAGGCTATCTGGAGTTGTAGTAGATATTAAAGGAGTGTGCATTGTTTTAGATTTCGAAGTTATTGAGATTGTAGATGATAAAAATCCATATCTGGCACTACTTGGATTGGGTTGGGATTTCGATACTGATGTGATAATTAATATGAAAAGGATACAGATGGTGTTTGAAAAGGGTGATATGTGGGTCATTGTTCCTCTAGACCCATCAGAAGTAGTGCAGTATATAGAGCTTGTCCACGATGAGTATTGCGATGCCACCAACATTAAAAATATATAAAAGGTAATAGCTAGCAAGGAAGATTGGATTAATCCCATTTTATATGGAATTCTAAGGTGGGAGCAGGATAGTTCTTGTTTTTCAGACTCTAATGAAGAAATAAAAAATTGGCAGAATAGGTTGCATGAAGTATCCACAAGACGATGTAACATAATTACGAGATCACTTCGCTGCATAGATTTAGAGGTCTTTAATTTTCCTTATTATGATGGGATAGGAAATGTTAGTGTTTTTCTTGATGAATTTGAAAAAAAAAATTCGGAAGAAAAAAAGTTCCAAGCATTGGATGTAGTCCTCAGATCGACCCTTGATAGATGGTGGGGTATTCATAAATAAAATATCAGAGGTTGGAAAGAGTATCACAGATTGATGAATATTAGATTTGGCCAAAGTAAATACCATAATCAAAGAAACATATGATGGCAAGGATGATCCTCAAGATCATATTTCTTGTTTGACTTTGATTTGGGGTGAAGATCCAGAGTGAGAGTGGGTACATATGTTTTTTCACACATTGGATATGATACCTATGAACTGGTATCTTGAGACAGAGTTGCGCCATGGAACAAAGAGCTAGAAAAATTTGGTGGAACAGTTCGTCCTGAAATTTAGTTTTGAGGATGAATTTCAATACATTAATGAAGCCCTTCATGAAGTTAGAGTACGGATATTTAAGAATACTACTACACCAACTTGGACTTAGCTCATTGGGTCGCGCAGTTGCAGCACACACTAGAATGATATAATATGACAACAGAAGAAGATGATGAGGATCGAATAAATATTGATATCCCAGAGTGAAAAGGACATGACAAATTCGTTGGACCAAAGCCTAAAATACCTAACATAACAGAGCCCATGAACACAAAGAAGGTGAATATTGGGTCAGAAGAAGAGCCAAAATTTGCACTAATTGGAGATTATTAGGACGAAGACACAGTTAGCAAAGTTGCAGAGCTTTTGCATGAGTATCAAGAGCTCTTACCTACGAATTTTTCTAAATTCAAGGCTATATTAGGAGACCTGTAAGTAATGAGGATTACTCTAAAACCTGATGCAACGCCAGTAAAGCAAAGACCTTATAGGTTGAATCCAAAAAATAAGGAAAAAGTGAAGGCAAACTTAGAAAATATGATAAAGGAAGGGATCATTGTACTAGTCGAAGAAACTAAATGAGTAAGTCCTATAGTATTTCAGGAGAAGAAGACAAAGGGTGAGATGATAATATTTGTGGACCTGAGGAAATTGAATGATGCATGTGTACATGACTATTTTACCACACCATTCACCGATGAAGAGTTGGACAACATAAGAGGACAGGACGATTACTCTTTTACAAATAGTTTTTTGGGATACCATCAAATCATTATTGCGTCAGAAGATTGACATAAGAAAACTTTTTCTACAAATTCAGGTTGTTACCAGTATACTATGATGCCTTTTGGATTGAAAAATGCTCCTGCTATATTTTATAGAGTTGTAGTCACAAATTTCAAGGAGTATATACACAAATTTTTGGAGGTTTTCTTTGATGATTGGATTGTTTTTGGGTTGCTGAAGAAGCATGTTTCAAGCTTGAGGTTGATGTTGGATACCGGTAGGCAGTATCAGATGTCAATGAATTTGAAGAATTACATCTTTTGTGTACCTTTTGGTATACTATTAGGGCATGTTATTTGTAGGCAGGGATTGATGGTAGACCTCGCGAAGATAGATGCTATTGTGAAACTACAACCACCTAAGACAGTGAAGCCATTCCACATGACACTTGGACACACTGGCTACTACAGGAATTTTATAAAGGGGTATGAGCAAATAAATCCGTTGATGGAGAATGTACTGAAGAAATATGTTACTTTTTGCTGCGACGATTAATGCCAAAAGAGCCTCGGCATACTAAAGTAAAATATGGTAATTGTGCCTACTCTAATTTTCGCATACTAGAAAAATGAATTTCATTTACATGTTGATGCCTCTTGCATAGAATTAGGTGTAGTATTGGCACAACGAAGAGAAGGAGATATTGATCACCCCATATCTTTTGCAAGCATAAAATTGTCCAAGGCAGAGAAGAACTATTTTACGACTGAAATAGAGCAGTTGGCTTTGGTTTATGTATTACATATAAGTTTAGGCACTATTTGTTGGAAATAAGCTTTAAGTATTTGGTGAATAGTATTTTTTTAGGAGGAAATATTTATCTGTGGTTTTTCATGTTTCAGGAGTATGACTTTGGAGTTATAGTCAAGCTAGGGAGATTGAAAGCTAGACCTAATCATCTGTCAAGAATAGAGACAGGAGAAAAACCCATGAGCTTTAAGGAGAACCTTCCTAATGCGCAACTATTCGCAATCAGGGTTGCAGATGATGATTTCACGGATATTATTCAGTTTTTTGCTACACGAATGACGTCTGCATAGTACACTATGCAGCAGAAGAAAGAGCTGGTATCTAAGGCAATTGATTTTTCATTGATTGTGGTACACTTATGTAAGATGGGACCAGATGAAATATTGTGCAGATATGTCTCTGAGCATGAAAGGAAACATATTTTGGAAGAAGCTCGTGAAGGAGTTGCAGGATGCCATTATGCAGGGAAGACCATTGCACGGAAGATTTTGAGAGTTGGATTATGGTTTCCACAGTGCATAAGGATGCAAATGAGTATTGTAGATCTTGTGATGCATGCCAAATAATAGCAAGACTATATACAAGGGATGAAATTACCTTGAATCCACAAGTAACATTGTAGGAATTTGATAAGTGGGCGATTGACTTTGTTAGACATATCAATCCACCAGGAAAGAAGACAGGAGCCAGGTATTTCATGATCACAAAAAATTATTTGATGAGTGGTCGGAGGAAAATTTGGTGAAGGATTGCAGTACAAATATTGCTGCGAATTTTCTATTTGAGTATATTACGTCCAGATTTGGGTGTCCAAATTTCTTGATCAATGACAGGGGTTTTCATTTCTTGCACAACACTATTGAGGCGTTGACTGAAGAGTTTCAAGTGTACCATCATAAGATTACACCATATCATCCTCAAACAAATGGGATGGTCAAATATTTTAAAAATATTTTGGATAATGCACTCACCAAAGTTTTAAATGTGAATAAGAATGACCGAGATCTAAGAATTTGAATGGTCTTATGGGTATATAGGAAAACCTATAAAAGGCTAACAAGTCATACACCTTTTAGGTTCGTATACGGACAAGAAGCAGTCATGCCTGTGGAATATATCTTGCCAATTTTAACAATTGTAGCTTTCATAGACATGACGGACCGCGACATAGTGGAAGAAAGGATGAAGCAATTTCTCGCATTGGAGGAAGATAATTTCACCGTTGGATATCATTAGCAAGCGCAAAAATAAAGGGAAAAAATCGGGCATGATAGGAATATCAAGCAGCAAAATTTGAAGAAGGGAGACCTTGTACTATTTTATAATGGCAAGTTCACAAATTTCCCAAGAAAGTTATAAACACATTGGTTGGGGCCATATGTCATCATGCATGTCTATAAGGGACACGCAATTCAACGTTCAAAGTTGGATGGTCAATTAATGCCTAGACGAGTGAATGGGAGAAAATTTAAGATATACATGAATGACTTGGTCCCTCAAACTTCGCACTGACTATATGAAAGGAGGAAAGTCTTAGTGTCACATGCAATTGAAAGTGGGCACGGGACTATAAACTACTCTGCCAAAGATGGACTTCGTCAAATATTGATTATTGTGTGAAACTCAGGAGGATGTCAATGTTTTAGGGAACTATGATGAGGGTGGAATTATTGTAATGTAAGGGAGGATCCATCGAAGTCCACCAAAAATACAACTATTGGAAGTGAACAAATTGATTGACAAAGAATATTTTGTTACAAGCAGGAGGGGAAACACATATTTTGGGCATAGCTGGGAAAATTTGCATCCAAATCCACATTAATGAACTGAATCGGACGACAATGATGGTGTATGAAATTCAAATTTCTTATAAATATCGCATCCAACTCCATATTTGGCCACTTTTCTTCCTTAAAATTAGAATTGTTAAATTGTGCCTAACTGTGAGTAGAGTGTTGAGATGTATGTCCGAGAAGATTTTTGAAGATATTTCTAGGGAGTTTCTCAGGAAAAGATTAGTAATAATTATGATCACTACACCGCCTCTGTGCATGACAGGGCCAAGATTTAGAAGGAAACAATCGACTACAAGAGAAGTAGCGCAGCCAAACCAAAAGAAGGTGAAAAGGCCATTTGAATCCCCTAGTGTTAGATAGTCCCCAAGGCAGAAAACCACTATGGAAGAGAGGCCTAAGCAGCGATTCCACAAGAAGAATAAACCTAAGGAGGTCTAGGAAAGTGATGAAGAGGAGATTGTAGTAGAAATTCTAGAGGATATTGCAGCAGAAGAATTCGAGCCTATTTCTAGGTTGTCACCATATGTAACACAAAATAAGCAAGATGTGAAGTCAGTGAAGGACCCTGATGCTACGAATTTCGTTGTATTCACACTGTTGCTGCCTAATGATGTGTCATTTCAGGGTGAACCGTTGGAAAAATTACCACACTTAAGGATGGAGGACTGGGACTTCCACGATAGAAGGAATTATTCCTAATTTAAGCTCAATAACTCAAGCAATTTCATTAGCCATTAATAAATGTCACCAGATTGGAGCCACATAGTTGGGTTTTCGGAACCCAACAAGTAGGGATTCTTAACATGTTGTACATTCCACACTTTGGGTGAAGTAATATCAATACCATATGTATCTGGAAGATATTAGTGATAGTGCATCATGGGTCCCAATGGTTGGGAGAGAGAATACCCATATATGATATGTTGATCAAGAAGATCACGGCGCTGCCCTACCAAGGAAAGAACCCCGTCAAGCAATTCGTGTAGAAGATCTAGGACAAGGCAGTCACTAAGGAAATGAAGAAATAATTTGGCATAATAAATAATTCGAGGGGATATGACATTAGCTCCATCAATTATCGAGCTGTGTGCCTCCGCGCACACATCCTTGCCGGAAAGATCACGCAAAAATGGTGCGCAAATGAAGTGCCAACACTTGTGGTCTCTTTGGTTGCACAGTGCAGTAAAGGGGTGCAATATAACTTGGTTGGTTACCTATGTAAAGAGTTTCTTCATGATTTCCATGAAGTACAAGAGGAAGGAGATAATTCCAATATGCATGGCTTCTACTCATTATTGTGATGATGGCTTGGAAGGAACCAGAAGAGTCATAGTTCCCTACTGTGGAACCAGATATTTGCGAAGCTGTGAGGTATGCCACACTCTGGTTTTCTGAGGACCTAAAGTGCACAATGGAGAGAAAAACTTTTTGGGTGTTAATGGATATGGATCTACACAGAGTGGTGAGTCATTATCCCAGGTTGTCACCAAATTTATTTGAAGATTATCTGGGAGTTGTAAACTTCAAAGATGATTTCCACAGAGTATACATCAAGACAAGAAAGGATGCATATGAAGTATGGTACCAATTTCCATACTTGGTTACTGAATTTGATAATATGCAACTCACAAATACTTGCCCGCTCTAATGGCTTGCTTCATCCACTGGAGCCACTGAGCTAGAACATGCATGCACCAATGGCAAAGATAGACACGTAGGAAAGGACAGAGGAAAAGATACATAGAAGGATGACGAAGAGGCCAGAGGCATAGAGAAAGAGTAGGGTGGCTAGGACCCTTTTATTGATACATAAGCGGTTGATTCACCATTTATTGTGAAGAGAACGATACCTACTAAATCAGGTGCACACAAAAATCATAAGCCAGACATATTAAAGTGCATAGAGTCGATGATCCTCACTAAGGGGGGCATTGATGAGATCGGTGATTAGGTGTTGCACATCACTAAAGATGTATGGGCCAAGATAGAGGATCAATACATGGCTATATTGAAATAGGTACAGTAGGGCATGCAAGAGCTTAAGGTGTTGGCATAGACAATGCGACCATCGAACCAACCAGTAATTCAAGCAAGGCAATAAGTGCATCGAGTGTGCCTATTGGAAAATTTGAATGTTCAAGTTTTGCAGGTACATGGAGCAGCGCTGCAGTTTGAAGTTGCATAGGATTGAGAGAGAGAAAAGAAGTGGGACAACATTAACTTGAATCTTGTTGCGCTGCCCATACAGACACTGCATGACTTCCACCAAGGTGTCACAAACAAACTGAAGGTGTGAGAACAGTGCAGCTTGCAGATAACCGATGAATTACGATGGGAAAACACTAATATCATGACAAAACTAAATCGAATTATCAAGGAGAGTTACGAGGAGATGCAGAAACACAGACAATTAAAGGATGTCATAAGCCAGACTTGCAGCAAGTTTCTAGATATCAAGGTCCGCACAAAAGAAGCACCATCAAAGAAAGTTTAGAAGATCACCCTAACAATTAAGTAGAACTAGAACAACATGGAAAATATCAAGTTTGAGTACCAAACCTATATCAATGCTCACTCCAAATGAAGCTACAACCGACCACACCACCAGAGGTACACGAGCGAAGGGAAGCATATCTGAAAACCTCATTAGAAGGAATCTCCACTACAGTCAAGGACTATGGAAATTTGTTAGATGACACAATGTAAATTTGGACCTCACTGCAGGAGGATCCCAAAATTTATAATATTGATCAGGAGGTACAAAAAAAGTAGAAGTAGTTGGATGATATCTGGGTCACTGCGAGGACTTTAGCACCAGTGAATCGAATCGCTCATATCACAGATGGGAAATGTCTTCAGAGCTAGATCGAGGATCTACATAGGAAGGAGAAGTTGATTATAGAGAGGACACAACCATGGCAGGATGAAGCCATTTGGATATCTTAATCAGTTGATGGAAAGCAAAAATATGTGCTTCAGAAGACTATCGGGCCAACATCAAAATAGTTGCTACAATAAGTGCACCAAGAAGAAAAAAAATTTGCAAAAATGATTCACTCTTTGAGTAAAACCGACACCATCATCATATAGAAGGTTCGGGGTGCACCAACTGAGTGACTTGGGATGAGTCACATGTGAGTGTTAGTGCCTATTGGACCTGGCCCATCTTGGTCCAAGTTTGTTCAAAATACTCTGTAGCTCAAGGAGTGAAGTGCGCAATTCAGCGAATATAATTTAACCACACGGAGTTTAGGGGCTTTGGGGTAGGTGAAAGACCATCTTTTTATAAAGGGATCGGGTTTATTTTTCTAGTTTTGATTATGCACATGGTATGTGAACCATGGTTTTGAGTCAATGTAAATTCTATATAAGAAAATGTAAAGCTATGTCGAAGTATTCAAGAAGTATTCTACTTGTGATGATCACAAATTGTTGAGTATATATATTTATATCTATGTTTAGGGCCAAGGGAAGGTTTCGCGGCTATGTGTGCGGAGGCCTTGAATATTTTGAGCTTTGTGCACAGACCACCAGCAAATGTGTGCACAAGTCGATGAAGTGTATGTACTAAAGATTTTTACCATAATAAAAGAAAAGGAGCGTGAATACATCTCTGTTTTTATGCATTGTATTTTCTTATTATCATTAATTTCGATGTTATTTATATGCTTTATATATGTTTTAGTAATAAGGGCGCAATGTGCATAAGTACTGGTAGGTGAATGAACTGTACTTTATTAGAGTATAAACGCACTTGCGTAGTTCCAAATAATCATAAGTATAAGTTTAGTTGAAGATCCACATCCTATTTTCCCTCTGGATACAGAAACCTTGATCTCACATTCCCCAATATTTCCTCGAGTGAGACTGTGATCTACACTACAAGTTGTTTCCGGAAGGACCAGTAATAAAGGGATTTTTTGGTGTGGCGCTAACTCTAAACCTGGGTCGATACCCATTTGAGCCAACAATTCCTTAGGCTGAGGTGTGTTTGAAAAAATCATCATCCACACCTAGGTTGTGGGGGAACCCTCAATTAAAGGTCGGTCACCAGGGTATCTGCCAAGGAGTTATGATGCCTTGAAAATCCCTGGTCTGGCTTCAGTAAAATATGTCACCACCTCTGTGTGAAATCCTATGAAAGTTAATACACCATCAGGGGTGTTGGATGTCCTTTTCCCATAGTATTTGAGTTGATCTATTGTAACAATTTTCCCATCAAGGGGGAATATAATTATACGAAACACTGAAGGTGCTACAACAATCATCACCTACATTTAACGATGGCCTAATAGTTTATTGTAATTCAGTAGGGCATTCATGACCTCTATATCTACGAGAACAATTTTTTTAGCAATATCTACCTAAATGTCCTACGGAGTCCGAGGGGAACCTTTCATACTATTAGAGTGTAATGGATGAATTTTTGATGCTAGGTCCCTATAATAATAGTATATTCTCTTGTTTTTATCGTTAGTGTAGCCCCCTTATTGTTATTTTTGTGCCCATGTTGTCCCCATATTGTTATTATTGTGCCCCATAAAATCCCACTATTTTTATTGTTGTGCGCTTACATTATTATTGTTATGTTGGCTAGGATTATATTGTGATCCATTGGATTCCTATATATAGAAAGGAGGTTTTGTCATTTGAATCATTGAAGAATTTTTCATTTATGTAATGTAAAGGAGGTTTTCCCCTTGAAGAGGCTTATTTATAAGTCGCTGATATATATTTTCTTCTATTTTATGAGTTTGTTTCAGAACATTTGGTATCAAAGCTTTGGAGTCTAGGGTTTTTCTATTGTAAACAGGACATCGTGGAATTTTCGTTATAGTTTTTTTCTACCATGGTTCAGAAACTGAAATTTTTCCCACGTGAAGCCAAACTCCTGAGGAATTTTTTGTATATATTTCAGATCTTCGATCGCTACATTTTTGGAGATATGATCTCAGGAATTTATGGTTTTTGCAGCCTCCATATTTTCATCTCAAACAAGTGACTGAGGGAAAATTTCCATAACTTTCGTTTCGAATATCGGATTGGAATTCTGTAAAAATTCGATGAAATCACACGGACTATAAGTTATTTTTTATCAATTTTAGGGACAAAGGTAAAAACAATGACACATGTCAAGCCGTACAATTTTCTCTACTGAATTAGTCCATAATTAGGACATTGTGGGAGATTGGGCATAACTTCACCTTGAAGAATCAAAATTAGGTCTGACCCATGGAATTTGAAAGAATACTCGGAGGTATATCACAAGACCTAATTTTATATGTTGGAGATCTGCAATTACAGGGTTACAACTATTTCAAGACCGAGCTCTTAAAAGAAAGAAAAAATTGTATATTTTTTAACACAATTTTCATAACGTTTGTTTGAGAAATCAGCCTAAAGTCATTCCAAGGGCATATTGAACCATATATATCTATAGTGGGTTCTAAAATGTCTCTAAAAAATAATTATACACCCATTAATCCCTCATAAAACTCTACTATGATGCACGAAGAGGAAGAATTGTGACATGATATCTCAAAATTATAGGACCAAGTGCAACAAATGTTGCTCTCACATAGAACAACCAAAAATGATCTAAAAGGTGACATGGATGGTTTAAAAGAAGAAATGGGATCTAATATAGATGGTTTGAGTAATAGAATGGAAGATAATATCAATGGTATAAAAGACAACATGGAATATTTGAAGAAAGACACGGAATGTTTGAAGGAAGGTTTGACAAATTTGCTACAAGAAAAGCTTCGTAATGGAGAAAAGGTAGTAGAGGAAACACATGATGAGAACAAAAGAAATGTTAATCATGATTTTATAGACGCTAATGTTGGATTGAATACCCACCATATTCCAAATATTGATATGAGGAATTTTTATGGCAAGGATCCTATAACATGGATAATACAGATGGAGCAATATTTTGATCTCCATAATGTGAAAAACACACAAAATTTATGTATTGCAACTTTATATTTAGAACAAAATACATTTATATGGTATCGATTGGTTTTCTCTTGTAAAAAAATTTTCCCTTGGTCAATTTTTACAGAGGAACTGATGGCACATTATGAGGGTACAAAGAGCAACACCTTCTTTAGCCAATTGATAAATCTCAAACAAAAAGGTTTAATGGTGGAGGACATTGAGAACTTCCAAAAATTGAATATAAGATTAAGTGATATTCCATAGGAGCATAGGATTGATGTCTTCATAGATAATTTAAAGGATAACATCCAACATGAGGGTTTCCTTTGGGAACATGATTCATTGGAGAATGCATTCAGGTTGGCAAGAAAAAATTGAAAGAAAAATTATGGCGACAAGGAAGCCTACTACTCACAACTATAAAGATAGAAGTGTTGCTACTCCTAGACTTCGACAACCTACAAGGTTGAAACCACAAAAATTGGATGAAAAAAGAGCAAAAGGGATTTTCTACAGTTGTGATATAAAATACACTAAAGGTCATAAGTGTGCTGAGAAGAAATTATTTTACATAGATTATGAATAGGAGGAAGAAATGGAACAAGAAACTTCAAAAGAAGAGAATATACACTAGGAACCAACCCTAGAGAAAGAAGAAATGAATCGGACCATATCTTGTAATGCCTTGGTAGGAATTACCACTCCTCAAACTCTCAAGATAGAAGGAAATATCAAGAATAAAAATGTAGTAGTTCTAATTGATTCAGGTAGTACCCATAATTTTATTCATTGTAAGGTAGCCAAGGAATTGAATTGTTTCCTATACCCAAAACCACAGTGTCAAGTGATGGTTGCAAATGGAGGAACTATATATTGCCATGGGAAGTGCCATAATATCAATATAATGATGGGGGAATGTGAATTGAATATTCCAATGCTATCCATTCCAATGGGCAGTGCTGATGTTGTACTAGGAGTCCAATAGTTACAATATTTTGGGACAATAAATTTTAATTTTCAAGAAATTTTCTTGAATTTTTTTTCGAAAGGAAAGTAAGTTGAATTATGTTCTATCACAGAGAAGCCATGAAATATAATCAGCTCTAATGTATTCAAAACTCTTTTGAAGAAAGAAAAACGAGGTGTAATTGCGCAATTATGCTCACTAGAGGTTCAAACATCAAAATCATCTATTTCTCTAGATCTCCAAAAAGACTTGGACACTCATTCCAAGGTGTTTGAAACTCCCAAAGGACTCCCACCTATTTTTTATCATGATCATGTTATTCATTTTATTCCGGGAATTTTTCCTACAAACATTAGGCCTTACAGATATCCTTATGGCCAAAAGAGTGAGACTGAACATATGGTTGCAGAAATGCTAGAGGCTGGTATGATTCAACCTAGTCAAAGTTCTTTCTCTGCTCCATTAGTATTGGTGGACAAGAATGATGGATCAAGGCATATGTGTTTGGATTACAGGGAACTCAAGAAACTCACTATTAAATATAAATTTCACATCCCTGTCATTGATGAATTATTGGATGAATTACATGGAGAAATTTACTTCACCAATTTGGATCTTCGTTTTGGATATCATTAAATTAGAATGAAGACTGAAGACATTCTAAAAACAACATTCATAACTCATGAGGGTTATTATTAATTTTTGTTCATGCCTTTTGGCCTTACTAATGCACCTTCCACATTTCAAGGTTCGAAGAATTCCATTTTCAAACCCTTCCTTAGAAAATTTGTGTTAGTATTTTTTGATGATATACTAATCTATAGAAATTCTTGGAAGGATCATGTTCAACATTTTGATAGGGTGCTCAAACTATTGGAGGAGAAAAAATTATATGCAAAAACCTCCAACTGTTTCTATGGACTACAAGAGGTGGAATATTTGGGTCATATTGTATCTCATGAGGGTGTTAAGGTAGACCCTAACTAAATTAAATCCATTAAGGAATGGAAAATCCCCAAAACATTAAAGAATCTTTGAGGATTTCTGGGTTAACAGGGCATTATCTCAATTTTGTGAAGATTTATGGGAGAATATCGGCACCTATAACATCATTATTGAAGAAAGATGCATTTTCTTGGACTCCAGAAACAACTAAGACCTTTAAACATCTTAAAGAGGCAATGTTCCAAGCACTAGTCTTAGCTATGCCAAACTTCACAAATACCTTTATTGTGGAATTTGATGCCTCGAGAAATGGAATTGGTGTGGTTTTAATGCAAGAAGGAAGACTGATTTATTTTCAAAGTCATCCAACAAAAGGAAAGTACTTAAAAAATGTATTTATCAGAAGGAAATGTTAGCAATACTACATGCACTAAAGAATTGGTGACCTTACCTAATGGGAAAAAAATTCAAGGTAAAAACAGATCATGATAGCCTTGAATACTTTTTGGAACAAATATTATCTTCAAAAGAGCAGCAAAAATGGGTCACAAAGATGTTGGGCTATGACTTTGAAATCATCCACAAAAAAGGGAAGCAAAATGTTTTTGTAGATGCACTCTCAAGAAAGGATGAGGATGTCGAAGCATTGATTTGTGCCATTTCTATTATCTAACCTAAGTTGATAACCAAAACAAGGGTTGAATGGAAGAATGGTGAAGAGGTATGGACACTCATTCAAAATTTGCAGCATGATCCCACTAAATCTGAAACATTTAGTTGGAAAAATGATCCATTATGGTACAAATATCTCTTATATCATTGTAAGAATTCCCAACTCAAACAAAAGATTCTTTTGGAATTTCACACCTCTCCCTTAGGAAGGCACTCAATATTTTTAGAAATGTACCATAGGGTCGAGAAGGAATTTTTTTTGGATGGCCTTAAATCTGATATTTAAAATTTTATGGTAGAATTTTTAGTTTTCCAATAAAATAAATTCGAGACAATTAAGACACCAGGTCTGTTACAACCTTTATCAATTCCAAGTCAACATTGGGAGGAATTTTCAATGGATTTTATCATAGGTTTACCCAAGTCCGAAGGAAATACTATCATCATGGTGGTAGTTGATAGACTTACCAAGTATGCACACTTTTGTGCATTATCCCATCCATTTAAATCATGTACAGTTGCTACTGCATTTATGGAAACAATTCAAAAGCTACATGGAAACCCAAAGAGTATTGTAAGCGACAGAGATCCCATTTTTATAGGAAATTTTTGGATGGAATTATTTTTTTGTTTGGGTACTCAATTAGCTCATAACTCATCCTATCATCCTCAATCTGATAGGAAAAATGAGATAGTGAACAAATGTTTGGAAGGATATCATCATTGCTATGTATCTGATAAATAGACACAATGGGTCAACTGGTTACCTCTGACTGAACGGTGGTATAAAACTTGCTTCCATACTACAAAAAATATTACCCCATACATGGTAATTTATGGATATTATCCACCATCCATCACATCATATTTAAGAGAAAATTATAAGGTTCAAGCAGTGGAATATCACATCAAGCATCTACAAAAATCTCTCCAACTCTTAAAATATTCCCTCACCTTGGTGGAGAATCAAATGAAACAACAAGAAGATCAACATTGCAGCGAAAGAATTTTTTATGTAGGCGACTGGGTATTTTTACGGCGACAACCATGCAAATAAATGTCCCTCAAGCAAGCTAAGAAGCATAATAAATTATCACCAAACTATTATGGTCCCTACAAGGTGTTGCAAAAGATTGGTACTATCTCATATAAATTGTAGCTTCCTACATCTCCCTGAGTGCACCCAGTTCTCCATGTTTCATGTTTAAAGAAGGTTATAGGTGATAAGCTCACAGTTCAAACAATATTTCCAGGAATTTATGAGGTAGGAAAAATCATATTGGAACCTGAAGCAGTCACATAAACAAGAACTCGATAGCTACAAAATCAATCCATTTCAGAGTATCTCATCAAGTGAAAGAACTTAGCCGCTAAAGATTCCACATGGGAGGATGAGAATTTTATACAAAAGCATCTAGAACTACTCAAGCATTGAGGACAACACTTTTTTGAAGGAGAGGGGCATGCTAGGTCATTATAATACTAATATCTCACTGTATTTTTATTGTTAGTGTATCCACCTTATTGTTATTTTTGTGCCCATGTAGTCCCTATATTTTTATTATTGTGCCCCATAGAAGCCCACTATTGTTATTGTTGTGATGTGAACTAGGATTATATTGTGATCCCTTTGATCTAACGTTCCTTCTACTTTGTGAGGTGGTTTAATAACATTTTAGCTCGGGGGATCATAGTTTCTCCCAAATTGATTTGGACATGATACAAGTGGATTCTCCTTCATCAACGATGCACTAATGGATGTTGATATTCTGAATGGTAACCAAACTTTGGAAGGAGACTATCAATGGAACACACTAAGTAGTGTTATCCAAATCGAAAGCCATCAAATGATAATTGACTGGGTCGATTATCCCTAACGCAAAAAGCAAGGATTTCCATTGAGTTGGGAAAAATTATCAAACTTAAAATGCTGACATAGATAATGGGGATTAATATTGATCATTTACAATGTCATAGCTATGAGAAACTTTTGAATTATGACCTCCCTAACATAATGGACCTTTGATAATTCGTGGTAATTTTTCTACCAGGGGTCGAGGAAACGTTAAATTTTTCATGGATAGCTTAATCGTTGATGTCGATGGGTTGGTTATTGGAGGGTTTTTGTAATCTCGGTTTCATGTTTCCAAGATAACATATTCTCCTTCCATGAGAATGTCATGATTGGTGGGATTTTGGTAACTTGATCCATGAGTATTTTGATACTTCTGGTAGGAGGGTTCATGTTGTGTATTTACCACTCCCTCGTGGGGGAAGAGATTCAACATAACTGCAAGTTGCTAGCTTTCCCCTTCACCCTACCCCCTAGCATCTTTCATCATTTTCAACTCGGGTAGTTAAGGGTAATGATCGATGTAATGCCCATATTCACCACAAATAGAACAAGCATGATTACTCCTTATAATAGGGTTATTATTTTATTTTTTGGGATTCTATTGTTCTAACCCTCATTTTGGTTCTGGTTAGGGCGATATCCCCATCCTGTGTTCACGAGGATTGTTGTTGGTTATTTCCCCTTGTCCAGGTTACACTTTATATTTGTTCTTTCCTTTATTTATGTTGGTGTTTGGTGGGTTGGTTGTATTTAGTTATTCAAAATATTGTTGTTGTTGCAGGAAAGAGGGATGTATGAAATTAACCTGAATTTCAGGGTGTGTTGGTGGATTATTATGTTGGGCTGCTATAAAAGGGAAGTAAGGATTCCCTTGTCCTAGGTTGGTGTAAGTGCTTTGGGAGGTGGAAACCATGTCTGCGGAACGTGGAGGGTACTGAGCATCCTGTGTGGGAGGGTGTTTATCACCCTTCATGGGAAGGTATTGGCTAATTTGCATAGTAGATTATTGGTTACTTGACATATTAGATTTTTGTGAGGGTGCAAGCTCATTTAGATAATATACCGTGTTGAGTGGTGGTTGTACTACAATTTGGATATTAAATGGCTGGTAACTGGTTCAGCCACTGCACATTGGAGTACTCCCCAAAATGTAACTACTGCTACCGTGCAACAAGTACCACTCCCTCCATGCTAGAAGAAATGAAAAGAACATTAGGGGAAGAGCTCAATGGAGACCTCACATCCACATCTATCCCCAACAGAGGCTCCATCAAAAATTCTAAGGGAAATAATCCCCAAGTTCCTTTAATTTAATAGATTAGCGCGATGGTCTAAGGGTCCATGGGCCAATATCATTAAAGAAAACAACAATATTGAGGCAAGTGACCAAGATATTTGGGGGTACATTTTCAAAGATGTAAGAATTATTGGAATGCCAAATTCCCCAGAAGACATATAGAGGGAGGCTTTTGTATGCTTTAATTTGGGTAGACCAAAACTAGAGACAAGATAATATAGAGGATCTATCTACATTTACATGGATTTTGAGAAGGACACCCACTTCCTCCTAGACAATAATGGCGAAAGGACGTAAAAAAAATAAGTGAATCCAATCTTCTATAATGCAACTACAATGGATGCAAAATCCAAGCCCCTGGTAACCACACTTCAATAGGTTTTTTGAAGGGAGAATGTGATTGTGAAGGGTCAACCAAACAAAAAATTTTAGCTTGAGGTGTGCCTCCCATTTCCACATGCACGTTGTCCAATCATCAAAATAATCAGTTTTATTAACACCTAAGATATAGGTGTAAATTTCTCTCACTGAAATACCACTAGCAGTTGATCTACCTCCCCAAGAGAGATTATCCTCCCCATGAGATAGAGAAATCTAAACATCGCCAAGCTTGATCTTGGAGGATTCCCATTCCAACTCAAGATTAGGAGGTAACCTAATTTCCCACGAGTGTGGGCAAGAGTAGAAGGGGATAAAATGGGGGGACTTTGGTTTCAAATTTGCTAAGGTAATGATGCCTTATTGATGGAGAGAGCCAATGATTTTAGGAAATAGTATATGGTCTCCCGTGAGGCCTTTTATTAGATCCAATCCAACAAAAGCCCTCATGTCATTGCCCACCACCCAGCAGAGTTTTTCATAAATCCACGTCTTGGCCAACATCAGGTTGTGCCAGATTTGAGAATTTTTCCCACCCGAGTGTGCCCCAGTAGCCACCTACACTACAAGGAAAAGACCCTCTAGCGAAGGTTATAAAGGAGGTTTTTAGTGTTATAAAATTGCCCAAAATTTTCAAAAACAACTTTTTCTACAACATCCTTTTATGGTTACGGAGGTTTTGGTAGAGCTTTTAATGAAAATTCAACACAACAAAAAAAAATGGGCAGCCAGAGGTTATTAAGAATTTTTTTTTATATGTGCGCTACTAAGGTTTCAACGCACCGGTGTGTGTCATCTCGAAGGTGGCTCGGGGCAGTCAAAGGTGCATGCACCTGGCCCTCAAGGTATAAAACCACATCGGGTGCAGTTTTTGTGATACAACGCATGGGGCAGTGCTAATTGGTCTTGGGATTGGTGCAGTGCCCATAGGTCATCTCAACGCACTGGTACATAGAATTATAGAAACACACTGATGTACAATATCACACAAATGCACTGAGATTTATAATTGGTGTCGGTATTTGTGCGGTGCCCATAGGTCATACAAATGCACGTGCCACATAAACGCACCGGTGCGCAGTACCGCACAAACGCACCGATATTTTTAATTGGTTTTGGTATTTTTGTGGTGCCTATAGGTCGTAGAAATGCACTGGTGTGCTTCAGCATACAAACATGCCAGTGTATAGTAACTAGCCCGCACCGGTGTTCATTTTGTATTTTTTAGAAACATTGACCTATGATAGTGCGATTATTGTGATTTTTTTAAATTCATTATTCATCAAAGGTCACCACATCTTATAACATTATTCATATTAATTAGATTTTTATTAATGCATTTGAATGTGATGTTTGGATTAATTTTTTATATCATATCATAACTATTGTGATTTTTTAAAATTCATTATTCATAAAAGTTCGACACATATATATCTTATAACAGTATTCATATGAGTTAAATTTTTATTAGTGCATTTGAATGTGATGTTTGGATACATTTTTTATATCATATCATCAAATTTCACATCTCTTCATTATAATATTTAATCATCCATAAATTTAATCAGTGGTATTACATTTCACAACGACAATGGAGAACACAATAGAATAAATTAAAACATATTTTATTATATATATATATGAATAAGACATTCTTTGTCATACAAAATGGGACAGTTATTGGTATCCCTTTGTCTTTCAATTGGGACACTATGTCCATTACATTAAAAAAAATGTCTAATTTCACAGGATAATATTTCAAAAATACAACGCCTTGCTTTAATATCCAAACATAGTGATCATCATTCTTCGCTTCAACTATTGTCACTGCTAGAGCTACTTCCATGACTTTGGTTATTTTCAGGAATGTTTTGTTCACAATGTCGATTGTTTTCTTCTTCTTCACCTTCCATCTACAAACATAAAAATAAATTGTAATGAGTGTATATACATTGGTGAGAATAATTAAAATTGCAATATTAAATAATATACATCAATGTAAATCGAAAAGAAATGACATACCAAAGCAACAATTGACTCATAAACTATACACATTATTTCAAAACCATGTACCATCCCATCTTTCAAGATTTCATTTGTTGGCACAATTTCATGCTTTGTTTCCTGCAAGTTTTATACCCCATAACAAATCATATATTTAATATAAAAGATTTTTTTTGTTCTATTAATCATAGACGAAGCTAAGTAAAACAAGATCGATAGATGCTTACAAATTCCATAATTAATTTCTAATATGCCAACATATACTCATAACCCATGTTTAACCCAATTTCAATCAATTCGCCTGATGGTTCTTCTTTGTATGTTAGCACCTGTTTGAAGACATTCAATGATGATTTTTGTAAAACAACTTAAAAAATACAAAAAATAAATCTAGTTAAGTTGTTATAAGGAAGTAACAATTACTCACAAACTTAGATATCAACCCTTTTCTTCATTGTCGTCTGATTTTATGTGCTGAATGGGTTCCATTTTCTTTTCTTTTCTGCAAGAAAATAATTGAAAATTAATATTTAATGCTAAATTGTTTATTTATTGTACCTAATGATCGAAAAATTCAATGATTACATATTAATTTGAAGCATGTTGTTGTTGAGATGGCTCCTCCTACGATGCAATTTTGTCCATTTCTTTGACCATATCCTTGTACACCTTTTTGGACATTCCTACAAGCATATTTTGTATATCAGCTCGTTTATATTTTGATATTTTTATAATCTTCCTGAAAATTTAACATGAAAATAAACCATTTAATTTTTATATTGATATATGAAAAGTAAATATAACAAAAGTGATAGTTATAAATAATTCTACACAAACATTTAAAGGAATATTACTTTTTCATTGCTTCTTTGTTTTTTGTATGTTTTTGCTATTAAAAGTCTGACATGTCCCATTGACCAATTCTCTAGAAACTCTTCCTATAGTTTAGATAAAATTTGGTTATTGGAATCATTGGATTGATTTTTGTATTGTAAGTGGAAAGAACGTCTATACATTCATTCCAGTAGATCCCTCAAAATTTTGTAAAACTTTTTCCCCCTTTTCGTTAACCTCCAGCACCACTCCAGATGAGCTAAGGAGAAATTCATTTTCATTTGCATGTTCTATTCTTTTTCTTTTCTTAGAACAACATTCCTTTTCTGAGTTGTTGGTCCCTATAGAACATTAAACAGATGTGAATTAATAGATTGTTTGACAAATGCTATCTAATAATTTCAAGTTTATTATTAATGAAAATTAAAAAAAGACACTCATATTGGATCGATTGTATTTTTTCATTCACCTGATTCATCCTTTTGAAATTTTTCCATCAAGATTTTATGCTCTTCTAGTCCTAGATCATAAATAATCTTATCGAGCTTCGTCATTTTGTGGCTCTCCATGATACACAGTAAACAATACATATTAGTTAAACTTACATATAGTTCAAAAATAATATTTTTTTGTAAAGAATTTACAAAGAACTTTCCTTTTTTGCTTTTCTTGATGTGTTATCAATATTTTTGTTACTTGATCTCTTGTCAGTCATTTCTTTATCAATCTGAAACCTGTACCATATCATTCACTAATATATTTATAATTAAATTGTCAACTTTTTAGGTAAAAAAAAATCTCCAGAAATCGGCGTGCCATTCATGTTGAACGCACCGACATCGGTGCGTGGGGGTATTATAAACGCACCAAACAAACATTATAATAGACCGTATGGTGCTTTATGTCAAAAGGGAGCACTAGTGCATTACATGTTCACCATTGCACCGATTAACACAGAGAAAATAATAAAAATCGTCCAGTGTTAGTTTTTGTAGCATAAATGCCCTGCTTAAACAAGGGACCACCATATGGTGCTCTTTGTCTACTAGGAGACCCAGTGCGGTGCATTATATGTTACATGGTGCACCAATTAACACAATAAATCATTTTTTTGTGAAACAGCACGTTCGCGGTGCACCATAATGAAATAGCGCACCGGTGCCATAGTTTACATATGGTGCACTGATTAAAAAAAATTGTTTTTAATTTTTTTTATCACACAGTACTTTCGCAGTGCGCTAGGATAATACAGAGCACCGGTGCGCAAGGTTACGTTGGGCGCACTGATGAAAAAAAAATCTTTTTTTTTTTTAAATTCACACAAGGGCCGACATGGATTGGGATCCGACTATGCAAGACGTCCCATGGGTTGGATGTCTTAGGCCTATATATATCAATACAAACCCTATAAATCTAAAATAAAAAGCCCTAATTCTGAAATCATCGAAGAGGGAGAAGAAAGGGCAGAAACAAAAAGAATATAGGGTTTGCTTCTAAAAATGGATTTTTTTAATATTTTTTTTTCCTGAAAATGAAAAAAAACTAAAATTTTTTCTTACTACGAAAAAAAAACTGTAGAAAAAGTAAAAGAAAAAATACTTTGAAATTTTTTTCTTACTACGTAAAAAAAACTGCAGAAAAAGTAAAATAAACAATGAATTTTAATCATGAGATTGTTTGAAATTCTATGCTACAGGGTTTGAATCACCAGAGGTTTGGAATTCTGATTGTCTGAATACTTTTGTTCGAACGTATTTCGCTTCTCCATAGTGCTCTTGTGCTCTGTTTGCTCCAGGTATGTCTCCTGCAAATCTCTAGCTGAAATTTTTTGCAAAAATAGTGAAATAATTATAAGTGTTTAGTATTTAAAGAATTTTTTATGAAATTAGATTTTCGAAAATATTTTTCCGCCCATTTTTCAATTTACCATTTTTTTTTTCACTTGAAGAAAATAGATTTGCGCTTTTTTTATTTGCGGTTATTCATCACCAGTGCGTCACTTATTAGCACCGCACAGGTGCGTCCGTTTATAAAACGGCACCGGTGCGCAGTAATGAAAATGCACTGATGCGATGATCTATACATTAGCACGATAACAAGAAGTCCATTTTTAAGGCACCGAAATTACTTTTAGGTGTGTGCACCAAAATTTATTGTTAATTTTGCTCAAATGCAGGGAGAAGATATCATAATTATATCAAATGGACAATTCTTCAATATCCATCTCATTCCATAATATTTCTCAAAGTCTATCACGGAGTTATCCCTATCCATCTCAAGATGTAATATTTACTTCAGATTTTATTTATATTTTCATTATCTAATTGAATTTATGTTTTTTATCCATGTCAATCATGCACAACTTAATTAAATTTATAATGTATACAAATTTGCAGGTTCATGCAGATTCAACATCGAGTTTAGATGCACAAAATATTCAAACAACTCCAAAACGTCGGAAGCTCTTATCAGGAGTAGCATACCACAAGGCGCATTTGGTAGATGAAAATGGACAGCTGCTTCACCCTACCAATTGTAACAATATTGCATCTTCTAGCCACAATCCTGGGACAATGATGGTAATAATTATAATTGTTTGGCATATTGATTAATGTAATTATTTCAATGTCAAACCAATTAATTATGCAATATTGTCAACTTTGTTACTAATTGATATCATATATTTTGTACTAATCATGTTCAAATATTTTTTTTTAAATTATTAGGATTCTAGTGATGATGAGCGACCTACCTACCATCTTTCGTTGCACCCCACGACAATTTCAAATCAAGAGAAGACTGAATTAAGAGAAAAAATTAGAGGAGCGATACCAAGAATGGTTGAATTAACCACTAATTCAATTCTCGCTACGTCGAGATTCACCAATTAGGAATGACTACAACAATATTAGTTCTTCACAAACTAGCAATGGAGGCAATCAAATAGAGGTTGGTATGGATGATTACTTAAGGGATACGACTGTCATGGAGACAATGTTGTTAGATGCATTCCAAGATGATGATCAGCTAGGGGATAATGCTCATATCGCTGACACCTTTTTCAAAATCCTTAAATTTGATTCCACCACCCCTCTCTTTGGACATGGCGGTCAATCAAAGTCTACCCGGTTGGGGACAATGATGTTACTGTAGAACTTGAAAGAAAATTTTAGCTTATCGAATGCATGTTTCTCGAAAATTTTGAGCTAAGTTACCATAAAGTACGCCTTTATATAAATTTGAAATATAATCAGTACACTGCAATGAACATTACAAATGGTAAATTTTATGAATGTTAATAACTATATCAGAATTAATGTACATTTATTGAGATATTTTTCCATGATCACCAACTATAGTTTATTCAAAGATAAGGTTCTTCGAAGTGATAATGTCTTGCCCGGTAGCTGCGAAGAGGAAAATAAATTGTTGAAAATGTTGGGTGTTGAGTACATATCATATCATGCATGTCCAAATGATTGTATTCTATATAGAGGAGAATATGCAGACAAAGAGATGTGTCCAAATTGTTGGCATGACAGGTATGATAAATAAAAAAAGAAGGGTAAATCACGTACTAGTCCTCCTTTTAATATATTGAGGAACATGCCTATAATCCCAAGGATTCAAAGGCTCTTTCATTGCAAATAATTAGCTATGTTGCAGGGATGGCATGCCTCACACAGAAGTGAGTTGTGAGTTATTCAAATCCCAACTAATTCAATAGCCATGAAGCATATAAAGGATACATGGCCCAAAAAATTCAAAGATGAAGTACGCTGTCTACGACTCAGCATATCCATGAATGGTGTCAACCAATATTCCCTCCAGAACACCAACTATTATGTTTGGCCTATAGTAGTGATCAATAACAATATCTCCCCCATGGTTTTCCATGAAGAATGAACATCTTATGTTGGCTCTCATAGTCCCTTGTAGAAGAAAAGTGAAGAATATGGATGTCTACTTACAACCACTGGTAGATGAATTGAAGGAATTATGGGATGGGATAAATGTATACTATGTATCAAGACCCATCGCAGCAGAGAGGATTTTTACGTTGTATGTCATATGTGTTTACATGACACATGATTATTCAGGCTTAGGATTTTTCTCTGGTAGATTACATGTTTAATTTATTGATTTTTTCATATACGTAACAATATTCTTTCACATATTAGTTATTTAATTTGTTTTAATTGTTCTGATATTTATGATATTCTTTAACATGCCATGCATATTAATTGTATACAATAATCTCGCAGGTTTTGTAAGAAAAGGGTATTTTAGATTTAAATGTTGTGGACCTTCTCTGAAAGCTAGATGGTCCAAGGACCTACGAAAGCTAGGGTATGATTGATCTAGGGTATTCCTCCCATAAGAACACCCTTATAGAAGAGAAACATCTTCTTTCAATGGTAAATGAGAGAGAACCCAAAGGCCTCCAATAATGACACCAGCTGAATGGCTTAGAGCATATGACAGAGAGAAGAAGGAGTTCATAGAAATGTTTGATTCAAATGGGGAGCCTATGTTCGATGATCCAGAATTCTTCGACACCTAAGTTGAGAAATTTCCCATTGGGATGAAAAGGAAATCCATCTTTTATAACCTTTGATATTGGGAGCATCTTAAGATTACCCACTTATTAGATCCCATGCATATATTTAAAAATGTTTCATCTTCTTTATGGAGGCACATATCATTGAAAAAAAGTGACACATTGGCTGGAAGGAAAGATCTTATTACTTCAAAAACTAAAAACAAACATTTTCCAAGACAATCAGAAAGTACGAGATCAAAGGCAGGTGCTAGTATCTCTAATTCATGGTTTTCAAAGAAGGTGATGTCCCATGGATTTTTAAAAAAGATGATATTTCTTTAGAAAATGAAGTTATAATGGGTGTGAGGGTGCCAAATTCATACGAGTCTTCACTTCGGCATTGCTTCACTGTGGATGGCCATTTGTCGGGTTGAAATCACATGACCATTTGAATCTTCTAAGAGTACGTATAATGTCAAAAGCATGATTTTACTATTTGCCATATTAATAAATTTTATCCCATGTGGGGATCATAAAACATAACTAAATTTGTATATTATTGCATGTGTTTATAGCTTTGCAGTGTCATTATCCTTTGTTCCTACGTGGGTTTGTGAAACATGAATTCCCTCAAGACCTAGGATGTTCCATATCTAAAATATCTACATTTTTACGTTGGATCATGTCAAAGGAGATTCATGTGGCTAGAATTCCACGGTGGCGTCAAGAGATAGTTGAGATTTCTTGTATATTTGAGAAGGAACTGCCGACGAGTTTCATGGACTTACAGGTTCATCTTCTAATCCACTTATTATATGAGGTTGAATTAGTTTGGGTGGTTTCTTGTCGTTGGATGTTCTTCTTAGGGAGGTGCATGAAGAAATTGAAAGGTTTTGTTCGACAAAGGGCAAAACTCGAGGGGTCTATTGTAGAGGGGTACACATCATATGAGTATTTCTATTATGCAAGTAAGTACATCAAGCAAATTGACAGCAGACCAAGTGTGGTGATTTGGGATTATGAAAGGGATGAAGACAAAAGAGAAGGGGAGTTGCTCCAAACGAGTGGAAAAAGCACTTGATAAAGAGTAAGTGACTTATAATTTTTTAAATTTACACAAAGTTAATATTCATGTTGAGCTTCAATATAATGTATATTTTTATCTCTAAGTGCTATATAATGTCGGTTTGATTTCATCAGCGAATGCATAAATTGAAGAAATCAATAAATTCATTCTTTACAATTCTGAAGCGACACAACCGTTGATCTGAAATTATGCAAAACGAATTACTGACATCTATGTGAACTTGCTTATGTTAAATTATGCAATAGATCAAAAATATTGCAATTAACATAAACAACATAAGCCATTAAAGACACATTTTAAACATATCAACACGACAAAATTTAATAAGGAGTTCACCAAAATTCCTGGCTACGTCTCCTAGTCCTTTAGCTTCCAGTGCTGACCTTTATATTATGTCTTCAAATGCTTTACAAACATGAGCTCAAAAAGTGAGACTCAAATGATGAAATAGACTTCACCATGATGGCCGACTAGGAATTTTGGTCAAAATGAGTATAAACTTGCCTATGTTTGGCCACAGTGACTTCCAGACCCCCTGGAAAGTCAAAAACCACTCTACCTTTCTGCAAAAACCACTTTTCTCTGCAAAAACCGCCTCTGAAAACTTTGCGCTGGTTTGGGCACATTCGGCACCTGCATAAACGAATAAAAATTTGAGTGGTGGACTTACAAGTCCAAATTGTAGCGCAATCAGCCTCTGCTCTGGTGTGAAGGCATTGGTATATATATTTTTGGAGGTTGGCTGTTCAAACCTCTGCCCGAACCCTCTGTTGAATCTCCGCTCTATACATTACATATTTGGAAAACTATATATATTACAATATATATAATGAAATATATATGGATGTCTTTCATATCTGATAAGGTTTGATTCCTGGTGGTAATAAATTATATTCAACGTATTCTCCACGTTAATACATATGATTTCGGCGACATATCACATTAAACCTTATCAAAGGTTTCAGCGGTGGATAATTATGATATTCATTGCATATATGCAGCGATTTATAAGGTAAGGTCTGACGGTTTGGCATATCATTAATTCTCGATTCCATCGGCATTTATATATGTGCGGTCAACAAACTTTGGATATGGTATATCCTATAGTTTGTTACCCATTTAACACCAATACATATTTAATACCATACCTTTGATTTAGAAACCAATTGAAGTGTTGGCCCAACCAGTGTTCGGACTCCAATGAAAACTTAGCAATTCGAGAGGTTAGGGGTTCGATCCTCCGTGGCCTCCATATTTTTGCAAACAAGGTCAAACTGGGAAAAAATCTGGGCTGCCACATGTCAGCTCTGGATTGGCCCATATCAACCAATCATATCTCGACACGTCACTGAGCCCGATGACATCAACCTAGACAAATGGTGCATTCTCGGGATGACATATGTCTTGTTGAAATCACACTGTTGACTTTGACTTTGACCATTGACTTTTTCCACTTTGCTCTACTTTGCCCTGAAACTTTGACTTGCCACAACTTCCTCATACGAAGACGGTTTCACGTGTCGTTTGCACCGTTGGAAATCTGTCAACGAGCACTTTAACTTGATTCCCTTTTCAACTACATTTGAAGACTTAGATTTGGAGGCAAAACTAAATCCATTTTGGATCAACCATGGGTCGCATTGTACGAACAAAAGAGGATGAAATGGGATAGTGATACGAAATATTTTAGATGTTTTAATGGTAGAAGTGTGCCTTATCGCAACCATTTAAAAGAAAATATGCCAAAAATATGCCCCAACAGTTGGGTTGCTGACCAAGTCAGAGAGAAATACAGTGCAACCGGTCGTTACCCGCGTGGTGAAGAGGATGAGGTAAACGTAGGGATTGGGTGCAGCAACTCGGTAGTAATATTTTTAATTTATATGTAAATTTGAAAATTATAAGACATCTATATTTCATATTTTAATGGTTGGGTTATTATAAGACACATGCCACTATTATTTTTTAACTTTTTTATAATAGGTGCATTTTTTCCCATCTATGTGGGCATATGGACACCATTTTCGCACTAAAAATGCTGATGCTGGAAACATCACACAAGATTGTGGAGTGGAAGTCAAGTTTGATCAATCTAGTCGATCTAGCCACTGTGATAAAAACCTAGTGTGAGGGACATTATGTTACGTCGAAAAGATACAAGAGATCATTGAAGTGGATTTCTCTTCTTTCAAATATGTTATTTTTAGGTGCAAGTGGTGGGACACCTTTGATCGGAATGATGTAAAGGAAGATTGCGATAGTAGGTTGATATGTATCAACTCTAGAAAGATGTGGGATGAAGCTAAGGAGCCCTATGTTTTCCCCAAACACTGCAACCATGTGTTTTTTTACCCAGATGTGTTGGATAGGGATTGGTGGTTCTTATTGACACATGACCCTAGATCAAAACATATTTTTGAGAATAATAGTGTTATCATGCCATGCAAGCTGGAAGATAATGAGGGTGATCATGAGAACCGAGAGTGATATGGTACATGTGTTATTTCATCAATATTTATACTTTTTAAGATGGGCTTTTCTAAACATTATAATATGTATTTTGAATTAATTAGTAATTTGCATTGTGTTAATGTTAAAATCAATATTTCACTTGATAATTTGAAATTATGATGATCTCAAAAACAATGGTGTACAGTATAAAGTTCTTTTTTTTTGTATGTAAGATCATAATAAAATAATGATAATTCTAAATTACATGAATTTATTTGCATTATTTTCTAAACTTTAATATGTTATAATAATTCATATTATTCTGGATTTATTATTTTACAATTATTTAAAATTTTACAAATTTACAAATTTACAAATTTTAATAAAATCATTTCACATTAATACAATTAAAATTTTACAAATAGTTTACATACAATTACAATTAAAATTACAATTACAATTACAATTACAATTTCAACTACAATTACAATTCTACAATTTCACATACAATTACAATTACAATTTTAGAATTTTACATAGAATTACAATTACAATTACAATCAATTCACAGTAATACAATTAAAATTTTACAAATATTTTACATAGAATTAAAATTACAATTACAATTACAGTTACAATTTTACAATTTCACGTACAATTACAATTACAACTTTAGAATTTTACATATATACAATTACAATTTTACAAATTTACATATATAACATTACAATTACAATTTTAGAATTTTACATACAATTAGAATTACAAATATTACAATTTTACAGTATCATGATCATTTAATATTAAATTAATTAATAAACATCACATTCATGATAACCATCGTAAAAACATCATATTTGACGAAAAAACAAATTAAAAATCGCTAACATCATCGTGATCATGATCATCTAACAAAACACAATTAACATTATATATTAACATCATCACAACACAAACATCAAATATACATCCCATGTGAAATAACTGCTATCACATACATATCTATCTGCAAGCTACACATTAAACGAACATATCTAACATGGCCTAACAATATACACATCATGATGATCACCAACATGTAAATTAAGTACAACTGCAACATGAACATAAAATACATGGACCATATATATATATATATATATATATATATATATATATATATATATATATATATATGGATAATGTCAAAAATATACAAATGTAATATAAATGTCATGGATCAGCTGGTGGTACATCATCAATAGCAGTACTAGTAGAGGCCTGCTTAGTCAATGGTGCAGCCTCGATGGTCAATGGTCTAACCTGCTCATGATCATGAGTACTGCTGGATGTTGCAAGCTGCTAACTGGACATGGCTAATGGTCCATCCTATTCTCCATGATGACTGCTACTCGATTCTAGTGGAGGTTGTTCATATGGCGTGGCACGAGGTGAATGATCACCAGATGATGGGTCATTGCTTGCAGACTATAGATCACATGTTGTGTCTCGATCACGCCTATAACATGCAAAGATCCTTCTCATCTACGTAACTAAGGTCATAGCTCCTACAACATGCCGCATCAGGTTGTATATGTCACGCGGCATGCCTGTCCACATATGTAATAGCCTACCATCGGCCTGTACGTCTCCAATATTAGTGGGCCTGATGCTCGCCTCAACAATCAATGCAATGAGTTGGTCACCCAACTCCATCCTGTATCTGCTATCAAGCCGATTGTACCTAGCAAAAGGTGGTACCAGCACACCAGCAGGAGTAGGTCTCTCTGCACCGACCTCCTGATGATCCTCTGCATCTGGCATGCCCTGATCATCATCAGGATCCACACCTAGATCATGTGGTGGTGTCGTCATGTCCTCGCCATCAAAAGACCCAATGTCTATAAAATATATACAAGTACAAAACAATAATTAAACAATTTCATTACAAAATTTAATAAAAACAAGTTAAAGAACATGTTAGAATAAATTTAAATAAAACAGTAATATTACCTTTATCATCTGGTGGCTCATCATCTTTGAAGAGGATGTTGGCACACCCTCGCCAATCCAAACCAGCATAAGGACAGGGGCCCATAATGAAGGGATTCTCATCAACACTAGCTAGCAACTCCATTGCATCATGCGATATCCTCGCTGGAAACATAGTCTTGCCCCTCTTGGGCATTATCTACCCCTAGATATGCAGCCCTACCTTGAACATCAGCCTACGAGGCTGTCGAACAAAAGTAGGCCTCATCTCTGGAAACCTCTCAAAAAATAAACAGAAAAGCTCTGAATCAACAGGGAAGTTGACGCTCCCTTATGCATGAGCACGACATCTATCTAAGTCTTTATAGAACTACCACAAAAAAATGGCAGGCCACCTGACAAGTCATGGCTCCTATACTAAAGAATCAACATAATATAGAATCAAGCAACTAATGTGTTGTCCATCACTTGTGTTGTGTGAAATGGTCGAAATTAGAAGTGATAGTTACCTCACCTGCTCACTACCAAATGCACCAACACATAACTGACCTCCGAAGACCTTAAAATCTGAAGGAGACAATATATCTGCATTAATGTATATCTGGGAGTACACTAACTGACTCCCTGCTACATAGCCAACTGGAACCTCTGGAAATGAGGGAAAATCCACCCCTCCCCTCGATAGCCATGTAATGAAATATATGTCCTCCTTAGTGGGCATGTGCCACTCGTTATGACCAACCTGAGAAGCCTGTCGGTGGGCATTCCACTTGCAGATAAGATGTGTGAAAAAAAAAAACCATGGCCCTTTAGGGAAGTAGCCTCCTCATTGAACTTGAGGAGGCCTACCTTCCTTAGGAGCCCCTGGGTAGTTGTTGTAATAGGGTGAGGGTATGCATATCTCTCCCTCTCTCGTGCCTCCCACAGGAGAACCATGTTATACTGGTCCACATGTTGTTGTTGTTGTTCCCCCTCTTCTATCATTTCACCTCTCTGAACGATTGACATATTAAATATATTTTTTTTATTAAATGAGACATGTATGGAGAAATATACATATATAATTTTTTTTGGAAAAACAGTTGGTGCACCACAAAAAACAGCAATGCACCTGGCCCGATGTGTCTTTTTATGGTGGGCACTAGCGAGGGTGCACTAGATAATATTCAATGCACCGACGGTGGTGCTCCTGAAAATTTTCAGCACACCGTTGACTATGTATGGTGTCATAAGTGTGGTGTGCTGACTAAACTCTACACCCTGGGGGGTACAGTTCGGTCAGTGCACCAACCTCCTGACATCATTACATAGTCAATGGTGCGGTATTTTACCAAGCCACACCGTTGACCCTGTCGAAATGCCGAATGCAGAGCGCTGACAAAATTACTCGCTCCGGATCGAATATTTGGGTCAACGCACCACGTTGCCGCTATTCCACTTGGTCAACGGTGCAGCTGGGTAACCGACCACACCGAACTTTTTTTTAAATCTTAAAATAACACGGTGTGCCTTTGGTACCGCCCCAGAACCGGTGCGAATACCATTAGAACTGGTTTACGAGGCCGCACTATTGACCCTGTCGAAATGCAGAATGCAGTGCACTGATAAAAATACCTGCCCCGGGGCGGATATTTAAGTCAACGTACCCCGTTGTCGTTATTCCACCTGGTCAACGGTGCGGCCGAGTAACCGACCACACAACACTTTTTTAAAAATTTTAAAATAACACGGTGCACCTTCAGTACCGCCCCGGAACCTGTGCGGATACCGTTAGCACTAATTGCGGTGTGGCCTATAAATTTGCAGGCAGCACCGCGAACTGGTGTGAGCCAAACAGCTCGAGCACACTGCGCAACAACTTTTTTTTCTTTTAAATGGTTAATTTTAAGGTAATTTGAAATTATAATCGGCTAAAAGGCTTAATTATGGAAAAACAAGAAAAATACATGTACATTTGGCCGTCAAGGAGGCATATTGGTTATAGAATTTGCAAAATAAAATTTTCCCACCGTTTTGCAAAATTCAAGTTGGAGATTGGTGGGCAATGCACAGCAGCAGTGCGTGCAATGGGTGCAATGGGAACACCGATGTCAAGGTAGCTCAGACAAGGATAAATTGCACTAGTGCTTGAGAGCTCTAGAGCACTGAGAAAAGTGAAAAATATGGCTTTTTGGCTGTAATTGTTTTTATTTAACCCTGTTCTAGTGCGCGAGGTTTTATAGGTGCACCGGTGCAGTTTCTTAAGACCGGACCGAGCGGTTTTTGTTTTGGCGCGGGGTTTTATGACACACCGGTGCAGAAGCTTTGTAAAGCACAGGTGCGCTACAGTAATAAGACACACCAGGCTGGTGTGTATGGAGTGCACGGTGTCCGGTGTGCCAATGTTTTATGCGCACCGATGCTTTCTCTTGTTGAACGCACCGGTGCGGTGTAGGATGATTAGCGCACTGGACGAAAAACATCAGCAAAAACCTCCACCCTCCAACCTCCTCTAGTAATTGCCACTAGAAACGGGTGTCTGGGGTATTTTTATAAGGGTTTCCTCAAAAACATCCGCTATATGATCTTTTCCTTGTAGTGTTACTCTTCCAAGCATAAATGTTGTTGGTATTTCTCCTAGATAATATCTTGCCAAATACCTTGTGCATTAAAGGCCCTCCACATGATCTTAGAGAGAAGATCGAGATTGAACTTCGTGTTATCCTTCTAGTCTTAGCCACCTTCCATGGATGGTCCAGTAATAATGCCAAGGTGAATAAGGAGGATTTTCCGAGAGTCACCCGCACTAGACCACAAAAATCTGGTAATGACAACATCAACTATGCTAATGGTCGTCGAAAGGAGGTGAAACAGATTCATCCAATAATAAAAAATCCCTTGCAAGACTGATTGGATCAATTTCACTCTGCCCCCTAGGGATAGGCGTTGTTTCTCCCAAATCTTGAGTTTTTTCTCAATTTTATTGACCAACCAATCCAAGTCCATAATTCCATATTTTCAAGGCTTTAAGAAAACTCCCAAATATTTAAATCCAATAGTCAATGTTTTTATTTTGACCCCAAATAGAGTAGTTATTTTCTGAACAATATCTGAGTCCACCCTATGAGAGATGATCTCTAATTTCTCGAAATTTAGGATGAGACTCGAAGATTGATCAAATTTGGAGATAATCTAATAGTAGAATTCCCATTCTGAAATCTTAGCTTCATCAAAATAGATTACATCATCTACAAAGAGGAGATGAGTTTTATATGTCTTATTAGTAACCATGCACCAAGTAATTTTTCCAGCCTCCTTGGCAACCTTCAGACTTCTCCTTGGAGCATCCATGATTAGAATGAAGAGGGAAGGAGCGAGGGCACAACCTTGCCTCAATCCCCTGGAAGTCTTAAAGAAATCATTTGGGAACCCATCAATAAGGATATCCATAGAGTTTTATTTGACACAAGCCATAATCCACTTAGCATATTTGTAAGGGAAGCCAACCTTATAAGGAATCATACTTAGAAATTCCCAGTAAACCATGTCATAAACCTTCTTAAGATATAGTTTCAATAAACATGAGTGCAAGTTGCGGGCTTTGATGGAGTGAATGCACTCCTAGGTTATGGCCACAACATCTCGTATTTTATGGTCATGGAAATTGTTCTATATTGATGTGTTGAGATAAAATATTTTCAACTTTTTTTGCTAAGAGCTTACAGATCAATTTATAAATCTAGTTTCATAGTGCAATAGGTCTAAAATTAGAAAAAAAAATACTGATATTTTTTAGGGATGAGAGCAAGGAAATTTGAGTTAATGGCAATTGAAATGTGGCCATTTGAGTGTGATTCCTCCACCATTTGTAACAGCTCGACATGCATGATGTCAAAGAAGGATATTAAAAATTCAACAGGCCAACCATCTAGTCCTAGAATCTTGTATTTCACCATAAGTTTCAAGGTAGAAAGGAGTTCCTCCTTAAAGATAAGAAAATTCATCATTTCAATATCATCACTGCTAACCACTTGGGAGAATAGGTTGACCAGGTCCATTTTATCAAATAAACTACCCTCCTAAGAACCCTTGAATTGTTTCCTGGAGAATTTTAAAGCCTCGCCCTTGATGTCTTCAAAGGAGTTGAGGATTCTTCCATCCTATGTTCTATTAAACCAAATAGAATTAACAACCTTTCTTTTTTAGGCAACTCTATGAAAAAATTGGGATTTTTTACCCCCCACCTTTGATCCATGCCATTTTTCTTTTTTTTTTACACCATTCTACTCCCTAAAGTTTTATTCTTATTCTTTCTTTCTACCAACTCTAAAATCAATTTATTGGATTGTTCAGTGAAATATTTCAGGGCAAGCTGGGTCTAGAAGATCAACTATGTATTTTTTGATACTAAGAAGTTCTCTATGATTTTTAAGCTTGTTAATTCTATTCCAAGCCCGAACCTCTCCCTTGAGCCTCCTCTCCCTTGAGCCTCTTGAGTTTGAATCATAGGCTTTCCATCTGACTGTGATTGACAGGAAATATTGGCCAACCCCAAGATTTGTGTACAAGTTCCATGAATTTAGGCACCTCCATCCACACGTGGTTAAATTTAATTGGTAATGAAATTGACTCTTCTGCCATATTCCATTGAGTAGGCCTAATAGTTAACACATTCCCTATTCTCCATAGTGAAATTGAGATCTCTAGCAAAAATTAAATTTTGAATGTGTATCTATTGAGTAGGCCTTATAGTTAAGGCATTCCCTGTTCTCCATAGTGAAATTGAGATCTCTAGAAAAAATTAAATTTTGAATGTGTAGAATGCCATTGCCGTCATATTTCCCCAGAATCTCCTATTGCAATATGGGGTATAGATGTTCAAAATCCGAATTCAATGGCCAGTACCCATGCAAACCCATGCAATATCAAGATAGAAGCATAGCAACACCAAATCTGTAGGCCAAGAAGGAGCACTTTTTGGGATTCCATATAGCTACAAAACCTCCTGAAGAACCAACACAGCTAATGGCACGTGCGCACCAGTTGGGGCAAATTTTCAGGAGCAAGTCACAAACCGAGTTCTCTGTTATGGTCTCTTGTAGTAAAACGAGAGCTGGGTACTTTGTTTGAATATTCCATTTTAGGGATCTAATAGTCGAGGGTGATCCCACGCCCCTGATATTAAATGAGATTATTTTCTTTATGGAGAGGAAGAGCTAGGAAACTTTGCTCTAAGGTCCTTCGGTTTCTTGGTCCTATTTTTGGAAAATTTGCTCTAAAGTCGCACCCGCCGAAGGGACATTCCCAATAAATACTAGAGAACCACCCAATGCTTCGTTTCTTCTTTCATTCATGGTTGCATCCGTTGAATTGGTTCTGATAGGAGTTGTCTTTAGTGTGACTTTTTGAAGTTTCAGGTGCCGGAATCCGGTGAAAACTTTTGAGGTAAAATCTTGGTTTTTGTTATTCAAACTGGTTTTTTGACTCTATATATGGATTCAGCACCCTCAAAAACCTATAGGGCACTTCGATGATGCAAATTTAGCAATCAAACTTCTCTTTTCAATAAATTCCTGCTGGAATTTAGAGAACTTACACCGTAAAAAATCACCGTAAAAGCCTTCAAAAAGTCGCACTAAATACTACCCAATTCTAATATCCTTAGCTTCGAACTTGTTTTCCGCCATGATGGTAATGTCTATGAGGTTGTCCTCATCCAATGATAGATCAAAGATAGTATTTTGATTATCCATGTATGAAAGCGATTTCGCATGTTAACACAACACAGAGCCAATTGAGGGGGCCCACCAATTTATGATATATCAACCTCGCCACCCAAGAGATGAAATTCGATTTTTGAATTAGGGATAAGAGAGACACAAAAATACGGTTGGGTCGTAAGGTTAGACCAAGGATTCTACTAGACCAATAAATAAATTCCTTTCCAAATTGGACAACCAGAAATTCTGTACATTAACTTCCATCAGCCAATAAAAGCTAGGAATGAAGAAGTCTGACTTATGTGCACCAACTTCAGTGTATCCAATTCTGTGACTTGGAATGATGTGCAACAATTCTCTGACCTCAACAAGCTACCAGAAGATAGATGTTGATCTCAAGTAATATATGCATTATTGCAAATTTGGTTTCTTATTAGGTATTTTTTCAAGTAATATAGGCATTGTTGCAAACTATGTTTCTGATGAGGGAGTAATTCTAGGTTGTGTACTTATAGGAATGCAGTTAACTTTGAAGAAACCTGTAGTTCATAAGGGCTAGTAATCATTAAAAAAAACAATATGGATAAAGGAAAAGATTGCAACACATTTGTTGTGACTTATTTAATAAAAAATATAGACTTGTTCATGTTCATGTTCATGTTTATATATATATATATATATATATATATATATATATATATATATTATAGTTACTAATATAAATCGTTATTAATTAAATCAATTTTTTTCTATAAAAATAATTGTTTGTAATTTTATTAATAAAAACAAATTACAAAATAGTCTCTTCAGCAACTCAATGCTCAATCTTTGTGTTATGAAGTATTGTAAATCTGGAAAATTCAAAGTAAACCAAAAGAAAAGATTAGAATATAACAAACTGAATTGAATAGATTTATTGTTTTTATTACTTCTTTGAATTTAAATTGGAAAATTTTATTTTTTACTATTATTTGATTTAATGCTTCATTTTATTGATACTACAATATCTCTCCTATATCAAGTAGACGCTTAAATGTTTACACTCATTTAAAAACACTACAACATCTCCTCCATACTAAGTTGCTACATAATCTCCCCCATACTAAGTTATGGAGAGCCTCTAGGGGCAATAAAGAAGACAAAATCACTCAATTAGCTACGAAAACTTTATAATTTAGACAACAACACATTGAAAATACATTATTTTTTTTAACTTCAGTAGACAATCTAATCCTACAACATCTCTCCCTTATTGAGTAAACATTTCAATGTTTACATTTATTTACAATCACTCAACATTTCCCCCATATTATTATTATTATCCAATTTTAAGGTTATGACCAAGCAAGGCACCAAATTAGTGTATGATACCCCCTTGTTTGTGGGACAAGAGACCCACATCTACACAATGATTTGGCTCGTAAGTCTACGAAGGCATACATACTCTACCGCCCTTTGGTTTTGAACCTGTGTCCTCTTAGGAGGAAACACATGCTCTTAACCATCATGCCCACATATTAAACTATGAAAGAAGTATAGGGGTAATAAAAAATAAAAAATCACCCAACTCAAAACTTCATAATTTTGACAACACCATATTGAAATATCAACACGAAAATAGGTAAAAAAACTATATGTTTTTAATTTAAAAATATGAAATATGAAATTTTCATATATATATATATATATATATATATATATATATATATTAAAAACAATCGATTAAAAAATCTATAATAATAATAATAATAATTTAAAAGATAAAATTTATAGTTAAAATATCCAAAAACAAACATATTATAAATTATTTATAGTGTCAAAAGAAAACAAACAAATAATAGCAAATACATTTATAATATGTTTTACTTCTCGATTTTATTTTATTTTTTTAAATGTGAACTTTTAATTTTTTATATGAGCTCTTAAATTCTACAAAATATTTGTTGACGACAAGATGAAAAATGGCATTAATTTAAATAGATGAAGAGAAAAAATTTAGCCTTTATAATAAAAAAATTATATTTGACTAAAAAACACTATTTATTAACAAATAATATTTAAATATAAGGATATAATTGTTAGAATATAGTTGTTAATAATAAATTAAGGAAAATAATTAATCAATATGAAAAATTTAATAAAATGAATACATAAAATAAAAATAATATTTAGGTCAAGCCTTAATAATCAAAACAATATCTCGGATGCGGGTGGATTGGGTGATTAATGGTGCACAGGGGGGCACATGGGTCGGCGCGTGGCTCACCACCACCGCCACCCACCCTCGCATGCATAGAAACTTAAATGACTCTGTCCGACCATTAAATGAAGAAGCAGGGGAGCTCCATCCCCGATACCCGAGCATTTCAACTTCAACGATGGAGGATTCTGGAATTTGTTTGTGTGTTCCGCCCATCCGAGCTAGCTGTTCCTCTGTTGCAGCTGAGCGCTGCTCACGCACCAGCACGGGGGTTCGCTGCATAATCAACTGTTGTATTGACATCTTACCTGGCTACCATTTCACGAACAGCGCCACCTGCAAACTTCTGTGCTCGCCCTCCATCGACTCCTGTCAGCAGCAAGTCCTTATTGCTCACCCCATGCCTCGATTACGACCACGGATGCGTTGCAGGCGCGCGGGGGTAGTGGGGCGTGCCATAAACAGGTCTTCATCTTCCAATTCCGATTCCTCTTCGTATTCTTCAGAATTTGGCCCTATGCGCATTCCTGCTCCGCGCAGAGGCCGTGGCAGAGGCCGGAATCGATTCAATCCTGCAGGGCACTTCCGTCTATCCTCTCGAGCTCATTCCCACCATGCGCGCTTCCACTTCCCTTGCAGCGTCAACAACACTTCTCTCTTGGCTACAGTCACCATTGACATTCGGGCTGCCCCCTCTGATCAGGATACTTCGAACCAGCTTCGCGCCGCCTCGGTGGCTTCTCTGGAACCCATTGTGGGGACAGAACAAAGTAATCTTCAGGCGGATTCTCTGCAGAATGCTTCTACTCTGGACAAAGCTGTCAACTTGGACGACGAGGCCAACCCTTCGGCTCCACCTGATGAGGACCAAGAGCGCCTTGATGCTCCACCTCCTGCTGATGAGGACCCCTACAAATTCGGATGTCTTATTGTAGAGGAAGATCCTCCCACTGAACAGTAATGTGGTTCCAGCGCGGCGCTACTTCATTTTGGCTCTCGTCTTCTCGAAGGTGTCTTTCTTCAGCACTTTGTCAATGTCTATTTCTGCTACTGCTCTTATGGGTTTCCTTTTGATTTATGAATGGTATCCCCTGCGTGGGAACTACTTGCTTTTATATGTCCACTCTGTTATATGTCCAGGTCAAGATTTTAGTCACAGGTTGATACAGTCTTTTTTTGTTAAATTATGACACGAAATTGTAAAAATCTGGCTACTAAGGCCTACTCCACAGGGGTATTATTTTCCAGGTCTGTTCTAATTTCGGTCATAGAATTCCAATACTTGTCAGTAACAGACAGTCGAACGGTTCTACAAAGTTTACAGAGTCCTCTTCTAAATTTTTGTGATGCTCAATGTCCGGTTAGCAAAGCTAGAATGCTGCATCAATGGGCTGGAATTCTCGAGGCTTCGGCCTCTCTGTAACACTATTTTGTATCAATATAGAAGTAGCCTTATTCAGAAAAAAAAAAAAAAAATCAAAACAATAAACAATTAATAAAATAAAAAATAATATTTGAGTCAAAATTAAATAATCCAAAACAATTAATTCTAAAAACTTAAAAATAAATAAAAATAATAAATGGTGAACAAAAATAAAATAAAAGTAAATCAATAGATCAATAAAGAAGAAAATAAAGTACTTAATCGATTGTTAGTAGTAAAAAAATACAAATGAATAATAGAAATAAAAAACCAAGAAATTAGGAGGAGGGAAAAATTTTTGAAAAAAAAAGAAAAAAAAAATACTAATAACAATAATAATAATAAATAAAGAAATAAAAACTTAAGAGGTAATGGGAGGGATCCAACAACTACAAATTTTCTAGTCGTCATCTCTATTCAAATTTCTTGGCCTCCTTTCAATCTCTATAGCCTCCCTAAACTTATGGCGATGGAAATCATTTATCGTAGCAATGACTGGGGCATCTTCAATGTAGATGTGGTGTTTTGTATTTTCTGCATGTTTTGTGAATGTCGAGCGTGTCCTCTCATATTTAATCTCTATCGCATGTTCTTGAATCCTATGATTGATTGAGCGGTCATTTTCACCAACATAGGGTGTCCCACATGAACAAATGATTACATAAACACCTGTCATATTCTTAGGGTTCAATGGGTACTTTACAGATCTTAGGGAACACATTCAAAGGATTCTGCACTCACTGACTCCCAAGAATATGATGCATTCAGATTATAATCTCATTTTCTTTAGGCGAAATTTTTCCACACTTGATATCAGGACGAAGATTATTCATCTGCCATACTCTACAACTCTTCCTAGAGTGCTCCAAACCCGTGATTAACTTCTTGCATATAAATTCAAATGACCTACTCTCTGGTACATATGCATTCAACAATATTGTTTGTATAAGAACCAGTATCTGTAATTATCATAGATTCATCTTTTCACCTAAAGCCTAAAGTGGTAGAACACTCTCCACTTTCACTATGTTTCTTTGTGTAGAATAGTTTTGTTCTCTAAGCAAAATAATGCTTGAATTTACTATCAGTTTCATTAAATATGAACACCATGTATGGTATGATGTGAAAATTGAAACCTATCATCATAGAACACTCTCCATGTTTAAGTTATTAGTAAAATTTCACCATGTTCCTCTGTGTAGAACACGTCGCTTCTCTAAGCAGAATAATGCATTCAATTTATTGTCATCTTGATTAAATATGAACACCATGTATGGTATGACAAACCTGGAATTGTATATAACAAACTTGAGAAAATTATGAAAATATTGTATCTACAAACATCCAACATGACGGATACCTAGATTTCTATGTTGCATGGGGACTTGTCCCCACCAAAATTCATGGCATCTCCTATGTCTTGACAATCTGGATTCTTTGAAACTCGTCTAAAACTTCCCCAATTAGTCGTGGACTCCATCAGGGACTTGGGGCCTTCTATAATGTCCCTAGGCCATCCCTAGAAAAATTAGAGACTTTTTATGGTAGTTTAGGACGTCCCCTAATATCAAGCACATTAAACTTAAAAAAATTAAAAATTAAAATTAAATTTTAAAGCCTAAGATATAAACTTTAAAGTAAAAAAATTAAAAAACAAATTTTGAAACTTAAACCTATCAACTAAACTAAACATATCGCATACACACTAATCTAAAACTATCACATATTACACACTAAAATACACGACATCGGTAAATGTAAACATTGTTAGAGAGACATGATAGTGAGGGTAAACACAAGTTGTGAAGGTTGGAAGTAAACACGGAACTCAAGCAAATTTTATAGGTAAACATAGGTTGTGAGGGTTGCAGGTAAGAGTCAAGCGAAGAGTTTTTTGTTTACCTAAATGTTGAACATAGAACTCTATTCATGGTTGTAAAGGAAAATAGAGCTGAGGGAACTCAAGCGAACGTTGTAGATGAGATAAGAGTTGAGCGATGGGGTGAAATTTGAGACTCTTAATTTAGGATTTATAATTAAATTTTATTGACTTATTCATGTTTATAGTTTACAATAATTATACTCCACGAATTAATTTTCGTTCAATTTGAACTTGTCTCTTTTTCATGTCTATGACAAACCTTTTCTTAACATGAATATTTGAAATTTCCCTATGTCACAATCACCATGATTTTAATACCATGCTAAATATATGTAAGAGACAAGCAAGAGAGACTAGATGATATATCAATGTGCTAATAAATTACTAGTGGTGTTTTCTATATGCATAGCAAGTTCCATTATTCATTTTAGGAACCAATCAACTAATTCTCTCAATACATTAACGTAAACATCATTTACTATATATAATTTATTTCACATTATGACATTATTACTTTTGTACATAACATTTGTTACTCCTGAAATAAACATTATAATGGCTAACTCATCTTTAATGCTTAGCGTTATGAGGTAGATATATGGGATGGTAATACTCTACGTGCTTTGCAAATAACAGTGATTTCTAATAATTATGATATACATTACACTAATGATAGGTCCCGCAAGGTTTTTAATTTATAGACCCTTAATTTGGGATTTTAATTAAATTTGAACGACTTGTTCATGTCTACAGTTTTATTAAATTTTAGCGTCTACTTAAATATTTTTTGAAATGATTCATCACACATTATAGAATGATTATGTAGACAACAGTAGATTTGTTTTTTTTATGCACAATAATGATTAAATATAATTAGACTCAAGTATTTTGTTTTGTAATTTGAATTTTAAAATTATTAATACTTCTAATTTTCATAGTTTAATTTATCATTCATGTTTATGTTGAATTACTAAATTTTAATTTAATTTCAAATTTTTAATAAATATAAAAATTAGTTGTCGCACTTTTCATTCCCAACTTGTTATCCCTTGAAAATTTGTGGGTACATTCTAGTCGTCCAAGAAACTTGACCCACCCGTACCCCCCATCCCCCTATCCCGAGAGTTAGTGAAACATAGCTAGATTTATATGTGTCATGTCTATGAGCCTAGTAGAATAATTTTGCATACTACTGCATTGAATCCCTTATAAACCCAATTTTACAAATTACAAAATCAGTTGATTAAGTATTTGATTACCTACTCACTTGGGAAGAGAACACTCTTGAATTTCTCCATGCGTGTTAATATAGTCGATTAAAACAGATTTAAAACATAATCCTCCTCCAGTGTCCATGTACCGTGATGAGGGTGTTCCCTATAATTACTAGGAACCTTTCCCATCTCATCTTCTTATAAAATTCCCATAACTTAGCAAAATTGAGTTGCATGTTGTTGAGTATATGTATTTTCAAGCATTATAGCAAATATAGTTACTTTAGGTATTTTTTAGTGAGGATTTTTATGTTTTGACCTAGACATCTCTATTTTTGTGTCATAGGGGCACCTTGGAATATGGTGAATCTGTGTTCTAGCCTGGCCCAATCAATGTTTATTCCACCTTTCATTTTCAATAATTAAAATGAACTTCTCACGATCAAGGTCATGGTCATGAATGTTTATATATACAATTTTTTTGCAATGAATAACACGTGGGCGACCTGGTGCAATTTTCATTTCTAATTCAGAGTGGAAAAAATTTGGATTTGAGTTGAAATAATCATAACTTATAAACAGCTTGGAGAATGGGGGATATGGTTGTTGTTGTCTTTACCACCACAATTTTGACATTAATTTGGTATTTGTATAAAAATTGAACATTCAAGGATAATTGAATTTAAGTTTTTGTGATACATATCATGAAAAGAAAGAAAATTTTCAGTAAAAATCATATCATCAGAGTTTTGTTGACGACCATCATGAGGACAAGATGAAGAATGACATCAAGTTAAACAGATGAAGAGAAAAAATTTAGCCTTTATAATATAACAATTATATTTGACTAAATAAATATGATTTATTAACAAATAATTTTTAAATATAAGGATATGATTGTTAGAATATAGTTGTTAATAATAAATTAAGGAAAATAATTAATAAATAAGAAAATTAATGAAATGAATATATAAAATAAAAATAATATTTGAGTCAAAATTAGATAATCCAAAACGATTAATTCTAAAAACTTAAAAATAAATAAAAATAATAAATGGTGAACAAAATAAATAAAATAAAAGTAAATCAATCAATCAATAAAGAAGAAAATAAAGTAATTAATCGATTGATAGTAGTAAAAAAATACAAATGAATAATAGAAATTAAAAGCCAAGAAATTAGGAGGGAAAAAAAATTAAAAAAAAAAAGAAATAAATGATAATAAAAAAATAATAAATAAAGAAATAAAAACTTAAGAGGTAATGGGAGGGATCCAACAACTACAAATTTTCCAGTCGTCGTCTCTATTCAAATTTCTTGGCCTCCTTTCAATCTCTATAGCCTCCCTAAACTTATGGTGATGGAAATCATCTATCGTAGCAATGGCCGGGGTGTCTTCAATGTAGATGTGGTGTTTTGTCTTTTCTACGTGTTTTGTGAATGTCAGGCGTGTCCTCTCATGTTTAATGTCTATCGCATGTTCTTGAATCCTATGATTGATTGAGCAGCCAGTTTCACCAACATAGGGTGTCCCGCATGAACAAAGGATTACATAAACACCTGTCATATTCTTAGGGTTCAGTGGGTATTTTACAGATCTTAGGGAACACATTCAAAGGATTCTGCACTCACCAACTACCAAGAATATGATGCATTTAGATTATAAGCTCATTTTCTTTAGGTGAAATGTTTCCACACTTGATATCAGGAAGAATATTATTCATCCACCATACTCTACAACTCTTTCGAGAGTGCTCCAGACCCGCGATTAACTTCTTGCCTATAAATTAAAATGACCTACTCTCTGGTACATATGCATTCAACAATATTGCATTTATAACAAGCGGTATCTGTAATTATCATAGATTCATCTTTTCACCTAAAGCCTAAAGTGATAGAACACTCTCCACTTTCACTATGTTTCTTTGTGTAGAATACTTTTGTTCTCGAAGCACAATAATGCTTTAATTTACTATCATTTTTATTAAATATGAACACCATGTATGGTATGATGTGAAACTTGAAACCTGTAGTGATAGAACACTCTCCATTTTTAAGTTATTACTGAAATTTCACCATGTTTCTCTGTGTAGAACACGTCGCTTCTCTAAGCACAATAATGCATTGAATTTACTGTCATCTTGATTAAATATGAACACCATGTACGGTATGAAAAACCTGGAATTTTATGTAACAACCTTGAACAAATTATGAAAATATTGTATCTACAAACATCCAACATGACGGATTCTAGATTTCTATGTTGCATGGGGACTTGTCCCCACCAAAATTCATGGCATTTCCTACGTCCCGACGATATGGATTCTTTGAACTCATTGAAAACTTCCCCAATTAGTCATGGACTCCGTCGGGGACTTGGGGCCTTCCAGACTGTCGCTAGGCCATCCCTCGAAAAATTAGATATTTTTTATGGTACTTTAGGACGTCCCCTAATATCAAGCATATTAAACTTAAAAAAAAAAAATTTAAGAAATTAAATTTTAAAGCCTAAGTTCTAAACTTTAAAGTAAAAAAATTAAAAAACAAATTTTGAAACCTAAACCTATCAACTAAACTAAACACATCGCATACACACTAATCTAAAACTATCCCATATTACACACTAAAATACACGACATCGGTAAAGGTAAACATTGTTAGAGAGACATGACAGTGAGGATAAACACAAGTTGTGAAGGTTGGAAGTAAACACGGAGCTTAAGCAAGGTTTTCAGGTAAACATAGGCTGTGAGGGTTGCAGGTAAGAGTCAAGCGAAGAGTTTTTTGTTTACCTAAATGTTGAACATAGAACTCTATTCATGGTTGTAATGGAAAATAGATCTGAGGAAACTCGAGCGAAGGTTGTAGATGAGGTAAGAGTTGAGCGATGGGGCGAAGTTTGAGACTCTTAATTTAGGATTTATAATTAAATTTTATTGACTTATCCATGTTTATAGTTTACCATCATTATACACCATGAATTAATTTTTGTTCAATTTGAACTTGTCTCTTTTTCATGTCTATGACAAACCTTTTATTAACATGAATATTTGAAATTTCCCTATGTCACAATCACCATGATTTTAATACCATATTAGATATATGCAAGAGACAAGAAAGAGAGACTAGATGATATATCAATGTGCTACTAAATTACTAATGGTGTTGTCTATATACATAGCAAGTTCCATTATTCATTTTAGGAACCAATCAACTAATTCTCTCAATACATTACGTAAACATCATTTACTATATATAATTTATTTCACATTATGACATTATTACTTTTGTACATAACATTTGTTACTCCTGAAATAAACATTACAATGGCTAACTCATATTTAATGCTTAATGTTATGAAGTAGATATATGGGATAGTAATACTCTACCTGCTATGCAAATAATAGTGATTTTTAATAATTATGATATACATTACATTAATTATAGGTCTCGTAAGGTTTTTAATTTATAGACCCTTAATTTGGGATTTTAATTAAATTTGAACGACATGTTCATGTCTACATTTTTATTAAATTTTACTTTGTCTTTAAAGTTTAGCGGCTACTTAAATATTTTTTGAAATGATTCATCACACATTATAGAATGACTATGTAGACTACAATAGATTTGTTTTTGTGATGCACAATGATGATTAAATATAATTAGACCCAAGTATTTTGTTTTGAAATTTGAATTTTAAAATTGTTAATAGTTCTAATTTTCCTAGTTTAATTTATCATTCATGTTTATGTTGAATTACTAAATTTTAATTTAATTTTAATTTTTTAATAAATATAAATATTAGTTGTCGCACTTTTCTTCCCAAACTTGTTGTCCCTGAACATTTGGGGGTACGTTCTGGCCG